>JARBWK010000019.1:3476772-3809272 GCA_030556195.1 Anolis apletophallus | reverse complement strand
GGCATAACAGAAACCTGGTGGTCAGAGGAAAACAATTGGGACACAAAAATTCCAGGTTATAAACTGTACAGGAAAGACAGGAGAGGGAAAAACGGTGGCGGTGTGGCCTTGTACATAAATGAAGAGCTAGAATCTCATGAATTAGAATTTTAAGAAAATTCAAACTCACCTACAGAAACATTGTGGGTAAAAGGCCCAGGACAAAAAACTAATCTAGCATTAGGGATCACACAGAGACCTTAAATTTTCACAAAGGGAATTTCACCAAAATGAGAAAAATAGTAAAGAACAAACTAAAAGGAACAGTAAAAAAAAAATCAAATCCCTCCAAAATGCTTGGAAACTGTTTAAAAATACTTTAAAACAAGCCGAACTAAAATGCATTCCTAAAATAAGAAAGGGGCCAGGAAAGTCCAAGAGGGCATCGGTATGGCTTACAAATGAAGTAAAAGATGTGATTGGAAAGAAGAAAAACTCATTTAAGAAATGGAAGGCTCTTCCTACTGAGGAGAACAGAAAGGAACACAAGCTCTGGCAAACTAAATGCAAAGCAACCGTCAGGAAAGCCAAGAGAGATTTTGAGGCACATATAGCTAAGAACATTTTAAAAAATAGCAAAAACTTCTTTAAGTACATCAGAAGCAGAAACCCAACTAGAAAAGCAGTTGGGCCACTTGACGAAAATGGTAAGAAAGGGACAATAAGTGAAGACAAGGAGATTGCTGAGCGGCTAAATGACTTCTTTGCCTCCGTTTTCACACAGGAGGACAGACAACATATGCCTGCAGCTGAGTCAGTTTTTCAGGGAGGGAATTAAATGAATTAAACCAGATAGAGATAAACAAGGAAGATGTTCTCACATGCCTTACTAAACTAAATATCAACAAATCACCAGGGCCAGATGGCATCCACCCCAGAGTTCTTAAGGAACTCAAGTGTGAAATTGCTGAAATTCTAGCCAAAATATATAACCTTTCTCTAAGATCAGGCACTGTACCCGAGGACTGGAGGGAGGCAAATGTAACTCCGATCTTCAAGAAAGGATCCAGGGGTGATCCAGGAAATTATAGGCCAGTTAGTCTAACCTCAGTTCCGGGCAAAGTGATGGAAACCATTATTAAAGAAAAAAAATTACTAAAGCGCATAGAAGAACAGGCATTGCTGAAGGAAAAATCAACATGGTTTCTGCAAAGGCAAATCATGTCTTACTAACTTGATAGAATTCTTTGAGGGTGTAAATAAACACATAGATAAAGGGGACCCAGTCGATATTGTTTACCTTGACTTTCAAAAGGCTTTTGACAAAGTCCCTCACCAAAGGCTCCTAAACAAGCTCTTCAGCCATGGAATCAGGGGACAGGTCTTGTCCTGGATTGGAACCTGGCTAAACTGTAGGAAACAAAGGGTGGTAATAAATGGACACTTCTCTGGATGGAAAGAGGTGAGAAGTGGCGTACCCCAGGTTCAGTTTTAGGACCGTTACTTTTTAATTTATTCATTAATGATCTGGATGTAGAAGTAAATTGTGAGGTAGCAAAGTTTGCAGATGACACTAAACTGTTCAGGGTAGTTAAAAATGAAACTGACTGTAAAGAGCTCCAGAAAGATCTCTCGAAATTGAGTGAATGGGCAACAAAGTGGCAAATGCATTTTAACCTAAACAAGTGTAAAGTCATGCACATCGGGGCAAAGAACCCCAAATACACTTATCAACTGATGGGATCAAAGCTTTCTGAGACAAACCAGGAAAGGGATCTTGGGGTTTTGGTGGACAGCTCAATGAAGATGTCAACCCAGTGCGCTGCAGCAGTGAAAAAAGCAAATTCTATGCTTGGCATGATCAGGAAGGGAATCGAAAATAGGTCGGCAAATGTTGTATTGCCTCTCTACAAATCTATGGTGAGGCCACATCTGGAGTACTGTGTACAATTCTGGTCTCCGCACCTCAAGAAGGATATAACGGAACTGGAAAAGGTACAAAGAAGGGCAACAAAAATGATCCAAGGGATGGAGCGGCTCCCTTATGAAATCAGGTTGCAACGCCTTGGTCTTTTCAGCCTTGAAAGACGGCGTTTAAGAGGTGACTTGATCGAAGTGTATAAGATCATGCATGGGATAGAAAAGGTGAATAAAGAAAAAATATTTTCTCTGTCACACACTAGGACTAGGGGGCACTCCCTAAAGCTCCAAGGTAGGAAAGTTAGGACTAATAAAGGGAAATATTTCTTCACCCAGAGGGTCATTGGGTTATGGAACTCACTTCCAGAGGAGGTTGTGACAGCGGTCAGCCTGGACAGCTTCAAGGCAGGATTAGACAGATTCATGGATACCAAGGGAATCAGTAGTTACTGAAATGGACATCCAAGTGCCACCTCTGTGTTGATGGAGGCAGGCAGGATTTCCCCGGGTACTGGTTGTGGGGGGTCGGGAGCAGGTGAGGGTTTTGCCCTCCTTTCTGCTAGAGATCCCCGTGTACAACTAGTGGGCCACTGTGTGACACAGAATGCTGGACTAGTGGGCTGAGGCCCGATTCAGCATGGCTCTTCTTATGTTCTTATGTTCTCTGATTCCTGCCCAGCAGATCCTCAGTTATCAGGACCACAAAGTGATCTATCCTGGCAAGAATTACATGCAACAAAGGGGGAGTTTTGGAGCCCAGGAACAAGCACAGCGTTTGAGTAACTTCAACGTGGCGAAAGAGAGCTCCTTTGGACACCGCCTGGGCCTCATGGGCGACTGCTGTTCTGGTTTGCAACAGCGAATCAACTTTGTCGTCCCCGATCCCAGCCAGTATGACGCTTCCATCAACCTGCAAGATGTTCAGATTTCCGATTCCGCAACCTACGAATGTAAGGTGAAGAAAACCACGCTGGCAAGCCGTAAAGTGACCATCATGGTGCTTGGTGAGTTAGAGATTAAGGACATTGATATCTCAAAGTGAAAGTATTTTTGGTATATATCTTAGAAGTTGGGAGTTGTAGTGACGCAGCGGGTTTAACCGCTGAGCTGCAGAACTTGCTGACCAATTAGATCAGCATTTCTTGACCTGAGGTTGCGAAGGGGGTGTCAGAGGGGTCGCCAAAGACCATCAGAAAACATAGTATTTTCTGTTGGTCGTTGGGGTTCTTTGTGCAAAATTAGGCCCAATTCTATTGTTGGTGGGGTTCAGAATAGTCTTTGATTGTATGCGAACTATAAATCCAAACAACCACAACTCCCAAATGACAAAATCAATTCCCCCAACCCCACCAGTAATCAAATCTGGGCGTATCAGGTATTTGTGCCAAATTTAGGTGAACTATAAATAATAATAATAATAATAAACATTATTTATACCTCGCCCCCATCTCCCCAATGGGGACTCGGGGCGGCAACTACAACTCCCAAATGACAAAATCAATCCACCCCAACCCCACCAGTATTCAAATTTTTGTGTTATCAGGTATTTGTGCCAAATTTAGGTGAACTATAAATAATAATAATAATAATAAACATTATTTATACCCCGCCCCTATCTCCCCAATGGGGACTCGGGGCAGCAACTACAACTCCCAAATGTCAGTATATTTTCCCCAAACTCCACATTGGGGCATACTGAGTATTCGTGCCAAGTTTTGTCCAGATCCATCATTGCTTGAGATAGGTGAACTACAACTCTCAAGGTCAATGCCCACCGGACCCTACAAATATTTTCCATTGGTCATGGGAGTTCTGTGTGCCAAATTTGGCTCCATTCCATTCTTGGTAGAGTTCAGAGTTCTCTTTGATTGTAGGTGAACTATGTATCCCAGCAACTACAACTCCCAAATGACAAAATGTGGATCTCGTCCACAACCTCTCCATTTTCCAATCCTCCCTCTACTTTCCTTCAGAGAGACCTTCTGTTCCCAAATGTTCAATTCTGGGTAAAGTATCTTTGGGCCACGAAGTCACCCTTTGCTGTAGCTCGGACGCTGGCAACTCCCCTCTTGCGTACCAATGGGCCAGAGTGGAAGGTCACCTCCATGGGAACACGATCTCTGCTTTTGCGACCAAAGGTAAGGATGCCGTCAGGGCCCAAAAACATTCATGTTGTATCTCGCCAAACTTGGTTGTCTCACCCAATAACGCTGTCTTGACTCTTCAGGTGTCAATCCTGGCGACATCGTCATTAAGAACCTCTCGCATGAACATGTCGGCCTGTACCAGTGCAGCGTGGCCAACAAGATTGGATACAGCCAATGTGTGCTGGAGATCGGTCTAGCAGATGGTAAGCGAGCAGCGTTGTTTTATATTGTTGAACCGCTGAGCTGTTGAACTTGCTGACCGAAAGGTCAGTGGTTTGAATCCACAGGATAGGGGAAGCTCCTGCTGTTAGCCTCAGCTTCTGCCAACCTAGCAGTTCGAAAACATGCAAATGTGAGTAGATCAATAGGTTCTAATGGGAAGGCAACGGCGCTCCATGCAGTCATGCTGACTTGGCCACGGTAGTCCACGCTCTGGTTACATCCCGTATAGATTACTGCAATGCTCTACATAGGGCTGCCCCTGAAGACTGTTCGGAAGCTTCAAATGGTCCAACGGACAGCAGCCAGGGTGATAACAGGAGCGGCACTCAGGGAGCGCACTAATCCTCTCCACTGGCTGCCAGTTTGCTACCGGGCACAATTTAAAGCCCTAAACCAGACCTGGGCATCCTACGGTCTGTCAGCCAATTCTGACCGGCCCGGGGAGAAGGGCGTTGGGGGGCAGGGCCAAGAGGAAGGGGTGCCGCTGCTGCCATCCCATTGTGGGCTGTGGGGCCTGTGTCGGCAGACGGCCCGCCGCTCCGGAGAACAATCGGAGGTGCGGCAGCTTAGGAGTGCCTGCCATCCCGGGAGGCAATCTGATCCTGCAGCGGGAGCAGTCGGCAACCTGCGGCGGCTGATCGCCCTAGTGACCCGGAAGACTTGGCCAATCAGAGTTCTTCATGCAAATTGTCTCTCAGCGGCAACCCATTCCCTCTGTCTGGTGCCATAGCGTGTTGGAGTTCTGAGGCTGGCCAATCAGAGTCCTTTATGCAGATTTGATTTTAACTGGGGGTTTTATCTGGTTTTATTGCATTTCATGTGGTTATCTGTTTTTAACTCTGTAAACCGCTCTGGGCTCCAGAGAGAGCGGTATATTAAGTCGAACAAACAAATAAATAAATAAATAAATAAATAAAATAATCCCACAGTGGCAGCCAATCGGGAGCTCGCCCCCTTCCGCAGGGCCTGTAAGACCTTCCTTTTCAAGCAGGCCTTCGGTTGACATATAACGCCTCTTGCTTTCAATCGATTTATGACTCTGTGTTACCGTTTTTGTCACTTAGTGTAATTTTAACAATGTTTTAATGATGTTTTTAGTATCATTTTTGTTATTTTTATGGTTATAGCATTGTTTTATTTTGTTCGTGAGTCGGCATGAGTGTTGCCTGCCGATCACTATGTATGTCTTGTAACCCGCCACGAGCCCTCGGGAAGAGGCGGAATACAAATGCAAATAATAAATAAATAAATAAATAAATCGAAAAGCTGGCACATAGTCCTCCACACCGCCCACCCTCCGCACCTCCGCAGACACTGACTTTTATTATATACATATATAGATAGATATAGCAAATAAATAAATAAATAAATAATGTAGATTAGAATGTAGTTCAGCCTTTAGGTGCGGCCCTCCATAATATTTTTTGGCTCTCGCGTGGCCCCTTGGAAAAAAAATAATTGCCCACCCCTGCAGTTATGCAAAATCACAAAAATAACAACTTTTCCCCTCTTGCAGATTCCAACCAGATGGTCATTGTTATTGGAGCCGTCCTTGGCTCCCTGCTGTTCTTGATCCTCCTTCTGTGTCTCACTGTGTGGATTACTTACTGTCTCCGGAGGAGGAGATTCAAGGAAGAAGTCCACCAGATCAGGTGAATTAAGACAAGGACCTGGGGACGCATTTAGTTTTAACTCTGTGCTATGTACTATAATTTTTGAAAATGCTGCAAAATGAGGCAAATATTTATTATTTTCTCTTTTTTAAGGGTTGACAGCGCTCCTCCGCAGGGAAGAGGTGGGAGGAAAAGCAACCAAAACACACAACGAGGAAAGTATGAAGCTCCAAAGGAGCAGGAAGACGTCGAGATGCTCTGCCCAACAAACCAAGATCTGAATTCCAGAAACACAGAGAGCGAGGTTCAGAACAAGGGCTGCACGTCGGTCACTACAAAGGCCAGAGTCCACTGTCCCCCCGCCATTCCTTCCTTGGCCCAGTCGCAATGCCGAACTCCAGCTCTGTTGCAACTGCCCACTAATCCTGTAGGAACGGAGACGTCTACATCTCAACGGGGTATGGCTCAGGCGAAGCATGGACCTTCTGAACGATGTGGGGACATTCGTACCATCGTGTCAGCCAAGAGTAGAAAAGACCTGGTACTGTAAGTCCCCCTAGTGCAGAGTTTCTCCACCTTCCTAATGCCATGAACCCTTAATACAGTTCCTTATGTTGTGCTGACCACCAACCATCACATTATTTTTGTGTAATTTTCTGTAATTTTGCTACTGTTCTGAATTGTCATGTAAAGCGGTTCTTAGATGACACAGCTGGACTTGATCCCTTCCAGTCTGGCTTCCGTATTGGGCATGGGACGGAGACCGTGCTTGTTGCCATTACAGACCAACTTCGCCGCCAGCTGGACCAGGGTGGATCAGCTCTGCTCGTCCTGTTAGATCTGACAGCAGCATTTGATACGGTAGATCACGCA
Organism: Anolis apletophallus; assembly: GCA_030556195.1. Lineage (NCBI taxonomy): Eukaryota > Metazoa > Chordata > Lepidosauria > Squamata > Anolidae > Anolis > Anolis apletophallus. The sequence goes on along the minus strand of JARBWK010000019.1, from coordinate 3,802,518 downwards.
CTGTTGACCCACCGTTTAGCCGGCGCTGGGGTCGGGGGGACTGCCCTTCAATGGGTGGCCTCCTTCCTCCAGGGCCGGGGACAACGTGTGGAGGGGGGCGGGGTGGTCTCCGGGAGGTCCCCACTTAATTGTGGGGTCCCCCAGGGGGCCATCCTCTCCCCCTTATTATTCAACGTTTATATGCGCCCCCTGGCCCAGCCGGCCCGCGACTTTGGTCTGGAGTGTTATCAGTATGCGGATGACACCCAGCTTCTGCTGAGAATGGACGGCAGGCCGGACTCCGTACCCGATTGTTTCCATCGATGCCTTGAAGCCGTGACTGGTTGGCTGCGTGCCAGCCGGCTGAAGGTGAATCCGTCAAAGACGGAGATCCTGTGGCCTGGTCGCCCTGGGCTGGGTGGGTGCCGGTTGCCTACCCTGGATGGCGAGCAGCTTAGCCCGTCATCCTTAGTTAAGAGCTTGGGTGTTCGGTTGGACTCCCTGCTGACCACCTACGACAGGCTAGACGACTGCCGCCCTACCTGTCCAGGAGCGACCTTGCGACGGTAATCCAAGCGACGGTCATCTCGAGATTGGACTACTGTAACGCCCTCTACGTTGGCCTTCCCTTGTCGACGATTCGGAAACTCAAGCTGGTGCAGAATGCCGCCGCTCGCTTGCTGACGGGCTCGTCGGTAAGGGAGCATATCACGCCCATCTTCCGGCAGCTGCACTGGCTCCCTATTGAGTACCGAATCGCCTTCAAGGTGTTGGTATTGACCTTTAAGGCCTTACACGGCCTAGGGCCTGCGTATCTGAGGGACCGCCTTACCCCGTATGTACCCCCGAGATCACTGCGGTCAGACGAACAGAATCTTCTGACGGTACCATCCGTCCGCTCCTGCCACCTATCTGGGACTAGACAGCGTGCTTTTTCCGCAGTGGCTCCAGCACTGTGGAATTCTCTGCCGGACAGTGCTCGCGCCATCTCAGAGCTGGCAACATTTAGAAGGGCTTGCAAGACAGCCCTTTTTGGACTGGCTTTCAATTAAATGGCCAAGAAGGACTACACCCTAAGACCTCGGCTATCACCCTCGAAATGTGTCAAATTGTGTGTTTTAATGCGTTTTATTCTTTTTATTGTAGGGCCCCATGTCTGTGACATGATGCCTATTGTTGTTGTTGTTACCCGCCCCTAGCCTGCAGGGAGGAGCGGAATACAAGATTGAAGTAATAAATAATAATAATAAATAAATAAATATCTGACATGCAGGATGTGTTTTCATTCATTGGAGCAAATTTGGCACCAATACTGATGTGCCCAAATTTAAATACTAGTGGAGTTGGGGGAGATTTACGCGTATTTTGTCATTTGGGAGTTGTAGTCGCTGGGATTTATAGTTCGCCTACAATCAAAGAGCATTCTGGACTCCACCAACGATGGAATTGAACCCAACTTGGCACACAGAACTCCCATGACCAAGAGAAAATACTGGATTTGGTGGGCACTGACCTTGAGTTTGGGAGTTGTAGTTCACCTATATCCAGTGAGCACTGTGGACTCAAACAATGATGGATCTGGACCAAACTTGGCACAAATAGTCAATATGCCCAAATGTGAACACTGCTGCAGTTTGGGGAAAATAGAGCTTTACCTTTGGAGTTGTAGTTGCTTCGGTTTATAGTTCACAATCAAAGAGCATTATGAACCCCACCAATGGTAAAATTGGGCTAAACTTCCCACACAAAACACCCCCATGCCTTGAAGAGACTTGCTAGCGCGAACCTCCCTCCAGCCTCACATGCTCTCCCTCGCCTGTTCATAAACACCATGCTGCCATGCGCCGAGCACGCCTGCTCTCCCCTCCTCGCTTGGAGTCTCAGAAACAGCCCTCCCCTTGGCTGAGAGGCCGGCCAATCACAGCAGAGGAGGGCTTTTGGTGGGAGGATTCACTGGCTGTTTCCAAAAAGGAAGAGAAGGACAGACAGAAAGATCTTCAGCCTTCTCTGCAAAAGGAGTTCTGAAGACCATCAGAAATATGTGTTTTCTGGTGCTCTTTTGCGACCCCTCTGACACCCACTCCAGACGCCCTCAGGCAGGCCCGGATTACCCATAAGGCCAACCTAGGCCATGGCCTAGGGGCGCAGGCCAAGGGAGGGGGGCGTAGATCACGGACCCCCCCCCCCAATGTTGAAACAAATAAAAACACTGCCTAATCCCCGTCCCAGTCTTGTGGGAGTTTATTGATATTTTCAAATCTTGAGAGGGGACCACCTGCTGCCTCCTTTCTGCCTAAGGAGCGCCCTCCTCGCCCCGCCCCCCTCACGCTTACCCACCATGGCAACCAGCTCCCTTGCTCGCTTCTGCTGACGTCAAGGCCTACGCCGGAAGTAGTCCCACGCGCGGAAGACGCATGATTAAGCAGGAGTTCGTGGTATGCACGAGGATAAGTAAGCGAGCGAGCCTCTGAGGGGCCTGCCAGTGATGGCGGTGAGGAAGGGAGGGAGAAGCAAGGGCTCCGGGGTCCTGCCACCCTCGGTGTTGAGGACCTCTTGGTGCTACGTTTGAGGCCTCGAACCAGGGAAGGCGGGATCCTACAGAACCCTGGGGTTTGCAGTTAATAATAATAATAATAATAATAATAATCTTTATTTATAAGTCGCTTCCCTCTCCCCTAGGGGACTCGGGGCGGCTTACATGGGGCCGTGCCCAAACCACAAATCACAAAGTATCAGACGTCAAAACAATAAACACAATAAAAACTATAATCACAGTGAAATGAATACATCTAACAAAAACACAATAAAATGCCTCTAAAACAGAAAGAGAGGAAGACGAGAAGGCAGGCCACATAAGATATAAGATGTTAAAAACTGGGGGAGATAGATGGAGTAGGGCCAAAACGTGAAGAGTCGCAAAGGGTAAGGAAATCCAGAAAAATGGGCGTTGAGGATCTAGTCTCCAAAGGCTAGGCGGAAAAATCAGGTTTTCAGTTGTCCCTTAAAGGCTTCCAGTGATGGGGCATTCCTGATCTCTCCCGGAAGGGAATTCCAAAGTCGGGGGGCCACAGAGGAGAAAGCTTTCTCCCTCGTATTCACAAACCGAGTCTGTGAAACTAGTGGAGGTGAAAGGAGGGCCTCCCCCGCGGAGCGAAGAGCTCGAGCTGGTTCATGGGGGGAGAGCCGGTTGCAAAGGTAGGCGGGTCCCAAACCGTTTAGGACTTTGTAGGTAATCACCTGCACCTTGAAATGGGCCCGGAAAATAAACGGCAGCCAGTGGAGCTCTTTAAACAGGGGGGTCGAACGCTCCCTGTGGCCAGCCCCGGTTATTAATCTGGCAGCCGAGCGTTGGACAAGCTGAAGTTTCCAGGCCGTCTTCAAGGGAAGCCCCACATAGAGCGCATTGCAGTAATCCAGTCTAGAGGTAACCAAGGCATGGACCACCATAGTCAAGTCAGACTTCACGAGGTATGGTCGCAGTCGGCGCACAAGCTTTAACTGTGCGAAGGCTCTCCCAGCCACCGCCGACACCTGAGCATCAAAGCGTCAGCGCTGAGACTAAGAGAACCCCCAAACTGCAGACCTGTGACTTTTATTTTTTTATTTTATTTGTTCCTTCTTATATTCCGCTCCTCCCAGCAGGCTCGGGGCGGATCACAGCATAAAACCCGGCTAACATGTGGCATTCATGTCGGAGTTACACTTCAGGGGGAGTGTAACCCCATCCAGCACAGGTTGCCAACCAATGCCCCGATCAGACGAACGACTGACCTGGAGGACCTCTGTCTTATCGGGATTGATCCTCAGCATGTTCTTCCTCATCCACACTGTCACAGCGGCCAGGCACTGGTCCAATAGAGCGGGCTCTACACAAGGCCTCACTCACACTGTGGTCCTCCCGTAGGCAAAGAGAGGGGGAAGGCGGGGGTCGGGGCGCTGAAGAGGGGGGGAAGGGGAGGCCAGAGCCTGAATGGGCAGGAAGGAGGGAAGGAGGGGGAGAGAAGCGCGTCCTGAGGGTGGGTCGCCTGGAGGGGTCGCCTCGGTTTCTCGGCTCTCAAGGTGGAGGTTTCGAGGCGAAAGGGTCGTGGATTGAGCTTGGGGTGAGAAGAGGGGGATCAGGTGCCGCTTCCCCACGTGTTGTGCTCCCTTCCTTCCCTTCCCTCCATCCCGAAGTTGGGGCACTCTTTCCCCGCCCCTGCCTTCCCCTTGCCCAGCCCCAACCCCACAGTCCTCGGAAGGCAGAGCGCGCCGACCTGCCAGGCATCCTTCCCCACAGCTTCCCTCTCGCAGCCAGCCATCCATCCCTTGCCCACGAGCGTTTGGGTTGTGTGCTTTTTCCTCGGGGGGAACGTGGCCCCGGTGCTTTTGCTTTTATGTATTTTTTTTAAAAAAAAAATCAGAGAAAGTAGCCAAAGAAAAAAGCAGGGGTAGAGGTTGGCTTAAAGGGGGCGTAATTCTAAAGTGTGGCATAGGGCGCAAAACGCCTGCCCTCAGGGGTCCCGACCTTCAAGTTGAGAAACACTGACCTAGTGGCTATTCAAAGTTCATTTGGTGCGATGTGGATTCATCACGGCGTTGTTATGGTCTGCTCTTTGTCTTTCCTTCATATAAATTGTTCTATTGTGGATCACCTTCTGAATATAAGAGTTTCTGACAATTTTCAATTAAAAAACGTGATGAAAAGTCATTATGTCTTGCCATTTATCCCTCCCTTGCTGGATTGTCACCTTGTTGTGGTGAGCCAAGCCGTTCAGAGCCATGCATTCCCAGAATCATCGTAGACTCATTGAGTTGGGCCATCCAGTCTAACCCCATTCTGCCAAGAAGCAGGAAAATTGCATTCAAAGCACCCCCGACAGATGGCCATCCCGCCTCCGCTTCAAAGCCTCCCAAGAAGGAGCCTCCACCACACTCCTGGGGAAGAGAGTTCCACTGCTAAACAGCTATCACAGTCACCAAGCTCCCCGCAAAACTAGGTCGCAAGGTTCAGCCTCGATCCCCGGCTCCCGCAACCACCCAGGAGGCAGGAGGTGGCAGCCAGGCGAGAGGCTCCCCGTGAGGCTAGCCTACGTGGCACAGCCACCATCGCCTGGCTGCCACTGCCTGCCTACCATGTTGCAGGAGGTGGGAGCTGAGCGGGAGGCTCCCCGCAAAGCTAGGCCGCAAGGTGCAGCCTCAATCCCCGGCTCCCACCGCCTGCCAGGGTGCAGGAAGTGGGAGCCAGGCGAGAGGCTCCCCGTGAGGTTAGGTTGTGTGGCGTAGCCACCATCGCCTGGCTCCCACTGCCTGCCATGCTGCAGGAGGCAAGAGCCAAGCGGGAGGCTCCCCGCAAAGTTAGGCCGCAAGGTGCAGCCTTGATCCCAGGCTCCCACCGCCTGCCAGGAGGCGGGAGCAAGGCGAGAGGCTCCCCGTGAGGCTAGGCTGCGCAGCACAGCCACCATCGCCTGGCTCCCACTGCCTGCCATGTTGCAGGAGCCGGGAGCCGAGCGGGAGGCTCCCCGCAAAGCTAGGCCACATGGTGTAGCCTCAATCTCCGGCTGCCACCACCTGCCAGGAGGCAGGAGCCAGACGAGAGGATCCCCGTGAGGCTAGGCTGCGCGGCGCAGCCACCATCGCCTGGCTCCCACTGCCTGCCATGCTGCAGGAGCTGGGAGCTGAGCAGGAGGCTCCCCGCAAAGCTAGGCCACATGGCGCAGTCTCGATTGCCTGCTAAGACACAGGTGGTGGGAGCCAGGCAATGGTGGCTGTGCCGCGCAGCCTAGCCTCACGGGGAACTTCTCACTTGGCGCCGTGCCATATTGAGGAAGTGAAGGGTGCGGGGCCAAAAAAGAGGGCCTCGCGATCCCTCCTAAATGGCCAATCAACCTCTCTTGGGATCGCGATCCCCAGGTTGAGAGCTTTCAGTGATTCATCGCCCCACAAATTCACCTGTGGCCATCACCGCCCCCCTGGATCGCTCCAAGCTGCAGCAGAAAAGGAGCCCCTTTCTGGGAAAACAAACAAACAAACCTATTTGATGCAATTGGCTTCATAACCGGCATTCCTAATGCTACGTTTCAAAGCAGCGATTAGAAGTGCAGGCTCATCTGGAGCTTAATTCCTGGGGGAAACACCATTGCAGCAACAATTAAGCACCAATTACATTTGACCGTGTAAATTACTGAATTAGATTTTGAAATACGCCACTAGATGAAGTCAGTGACTGTTTCGGTTGAATTTTCCTAAGGGCAAAATACATTTCACACAACATTCCTGAACCAGCCACAAAACAGAATAAGCGAAAGACATGTCTTTAATCTAGCTTTTAAACTTTTCTTTCATATGCCTGGATCCCCGGCGTTGCCCAGCTTATTTGAAAAAGTCCATTTTTAATTGTACAAAATGCATAAGTTTGTGGGTGAACTACAACTCCCATCATGTCAAGTGAACCCTGAGAAGCTCTATCAGTACTTAAAGTTTGTTATGTTGGGTAAGTTTGCTCTGGATACATCATCGGTGGGGTTCAGTGTTCTCTCCGGCTGTAGGGTGGACGACAACTTCCACCATGGTGAGTCAGTCTCCTCAAACGCCTCCAGTAGGTTGAGTTAGTCATAGGGGTTCTGCGTGCCAAGTTTGGTCCAAGCCCATCATGACTGACGGTCACAGTGTTTCTGGATGTAGGTCAACTACAACTCCCAAAAATCAACGTCAATCCCTCCCAAACCCCTCCAGTATTCAAATTTGGCCATATCAGGCATGTATGCCAAGTTTGGTGCAGATCCATCATTGCTTGGGTTCACAGTGCTCTCTGGATGTAGGTGAACTACAACTCCCCCAAATCAGGGTGAATATTCCCCAAAGGCCTCCAGTGCTTTTTGCTGGTACTGGGGGCTCTGTGTGCCAAGTTTGGTCCAATTCCATCTTTGGTGGAGCTCAAAGTGCTCATTGATTGCAGGTGAACTATAAATCCCAGTAACTACAACTCCAAAATGTCCAGGCCAATTCCCCTCAAAACCCGCCGGTATTCAAATTTGGCCTTATTTATTTATTTATTTATTTCTTCGATCTTGTATTCCGCTCCTCCCTGCAGGCTCGGGGCGGATAACAACAATGTGAGTGGGCATCATGTCACAGACATGGGGCCCTACAATAAAAGCATAAAACACATTTAAAAACACAAATTGACACATTTCGAGGTGCAGGGTGACATACATAGTTCTGGAGACACAGTCCTTCTATGCCTAATTAAAGGCTAGTCCAAAAAGGGCGGTCTTACAAGCCCTTCTGAATGAAGCCAGCTCTGAGATGGCTCGGGCGCTGTCCGGCAAAGAGTTCCACAGTACTGGGGCCACTGCAGAAAAGGCTCTCTGTCTAGTTACAGATAGGTGGCATGAGCGGACTGATGGTACCGTCAGCAAATTCTGTTCGTCTGACCGCAGTGATCTCGGGGGCAAGTACGGGGTAAGGCGGTCCCTCAGGTACGCAGGCCCTAGGCCGTGTAAGGCCTTAAAGGTCAATACCAACACCTTGAAGGCTATTCGGTACTCGATGGGAAGCCAGTGCAGCTGCCGCAGAGTGGGCGTGATATGCTCCCTCACCGGCGAACCCGTCAGCAAGCGAGCAGCGGCGTTCTGCACTAGCTTGAGTTTCCGAATTGTCGACAAGGGAAGGCCAACGTAGAGGGTGTTACAGTAGTCCAGTCTCGAGATGACCGTCGCTTGGATTACCGTCGCCAGGTCGGTCCTGGACAGGTAGGGTGCCAGTCGCCTAGCCCGTCGTAGGTGAAAGAAGGACACCCTGCTGACCGCAGAGACCTGGGACTCCATGGTCAGCAGGGAGTCCAACTGAACACCTAAGCTCTTAACCGAAGATGACGGGCTAAGCTGCTCGCCATCCAGGGCAGGCAACCGACACCCACCCAGCTCAGGTCGACCGGGCCACAGGATCTCCGTCTTCGACGGATTCACCTTCAGCCGGCTGGCCCGCAGCCAACCAGTCACGGCCTCTAGGCACTGATGGAAACAATCGGGTACAGTGTCCGGCCTGCCGTCCATTCTCAGCAGAAGCTGGGTGTCATCAGCGTACTGATAACACTCCAGACCAAAGTTGCGGGCCAGCTGGGCCAGGGGGCGCATATATACGTTGAATAATAAGGGGGAGAGGATGGCCCCCTGGGGGACCCCACAATCAAGTGGGAATCTCCCGGAGACCTCCCCACCCCCCTCCACTCGTTGTCCCCGGTCCCGGAGGAAGGAGGCCACCCATTTAAGGGCGGTCCCCCCAACCCCGGAGCCGGCTAAACGGTGGGTCAACAATGCGTGATCTACTGTGTCGAATGCTGCTGTCAGGTCTAACAGGACAAGCAGGGCTGACCCACCCTGGTCCAGCTGGCGACGAAGTTGGTCTGTAATGGCGTCAAGCACGGTCTCCGTCCCGTGCCCAATACGGAAGCCGGACTGGAAGGGATCAAATCCAGCTGTGTCTTCCAAGAACCGCTGCAGCTGATCCGCTGCTGCCCTCTCAATCACCTTGCCTAAGAAAGGGAAGTTGAAAACTGGCCGGTAATTGGAGGGAGCCGAAGGGTCTAAATTCGGCTTCTTCAGCAGCGGTCTCACCATAGCCTCTTTCAGTCCCCCTGGGAAGACTCCTTGCTCAAGGGAGCTATTTAAGATCGTGCCCAGGGGGCCTCGTAGCCCCTCCCGGCACGCTCTAACAAGCCAGGAGGGGCATGGGTCGAGGGAGCATGTAGTTGGTCTAGCTGCAGCAAGTAACTTGTCGACAGCTGCTGCGTCCAGCAATTGGAAACGGGTGAAGGTGGGCCCGCCGAGTGGCGGCGGAGTCTCGAGTTCACTAACTGTATCAAGAGTGGCAGGGATGTCCCGGCGGAGAGTCGAAATCTTGTCGGCGAAATAGCTCTGGAAAGCCTCAGCAGTTGGAGCCAAACCCCTATCGTTTGGGACAGTTGGGATTTCTGTCAGAGACCGAATTATCTTAAACAATTGAGCTGGGCGTGAGCTGGCCGACTCTATCAGGGAAGAGTAGTAAACTTTTTTAGCTTACTTGATAGCTTGCTCATAAACCTCCTTAAACTGTTTATAAGCCGATTTCGATGCTTCGTCACGGAGGCTCCGCCACACGTCCTCTAGCTGTCTCTTCCTCCGCTTCATCGCTCGCAGCTCCTCGGTATACCATGGCGAGCGATTTCTACGGGGGATGAGAGAGCGCCTGGGGGCGATCTCGTCTAAGGCAGTGGAAAGATTGATGTTCCAGGATTCCACAAGCCCGTCGATATGCATGCCAAGTTTGGTCCAGATCTATCGTTGTTTGGGTTCATAGTGCTCTCTGGATGTAGGTGAACTACAACTCCTTTAAATCCCCCAAAGACCTCCAGTATGTTTTGTTGGCCATGGTCCATCACTGGTGGAGTTCAGAGTGCTCTTAGATTGCAGGTACATCCTACCTACAACTCCGATAAATCATGGTGAATTCAACCCAAACCTCTCTTGTATGTTTAGATGCTGATCAATTTCTCTGTTTGCTGTGTGCCATAGAAAGGAATATGAAAAGGGTTAATGGAGAGGCAGTGGGTGGGGCTATGCAAATTCCACATCAATGGAGAGAGAAAGGAACCCTGGGATGTCTGTGGTGGAGGAAAAACAGAAAATTGTAATTGTCTCCGAATGAAAGCCTTCAGTTGGGTGGTGGGCAGTATGGTGTTTGTGGAGGACATTAGCAGGGCTCTTGGACATGTTTGTGGTGCTCACTATAGGAAAGGGTTAAGGGAGGGGCAGTGGGCGGGGTCATGTAAAACCCACACTAATGGAGAGAGAAAGGAACCCTGGGATGCCTGTGGTGGAGGGAAAAACCCAAAAAATCTAGAATGAAATTGTCCCCGTACGAAAGTCTTCACTTGGGTGGTGGGCAGTGTGGTGTTGGTGGAGGACACTGGCAGGGCTCTTGCACATGTTCATGGCACTCACTATAACCTTCCGTGTCATTGGAGGAAGGGCCTTTGGTGTCTCCTGAGCAGGGCCAGACCAAGCCGTTACTCAAACTACTCGCCCGAGTAAGGTGCCACGTACTCAGGGGCACCAACATGGGCTGTCTTCGGCGCCCCCTCACCCATTCCGCTGTCTTTCTCCTCTGGCGCTCGGGGAGAACTAGAAGAGTCAGCTGCCGGAGCCGGAGGAGAACGAGATGCGATGGCTACGGCATCCCCGCGCACCAGTCTGGGACGAGAGCCTGCCAGCCAGCGCGCATGTGCATGCAGCCCACTTCTTCCTCCAAACATGAGCGTGTGCGCGCCCCCTCCTCTCGCACCTGGCCCCCGACACGGCAAGCAGGCGGAAGAGGTGGAGGAAGGGGGTCCTCTTCAGCGGGCCCCTTCACGGGGCTTCCCCGGGGCCCCATGCAGCCCGTCCTGCCCGCCTTCTTCAGCAGCACTGCCAGGAGACCCCCGGAAGAGAGGACACACTGGGAGGAAGAAGGTCGGTGGGATCCGACCTTCTGCCGGGTGGGGTCATGCCACCGTGCCTGCTGGGGAGGCAGGAGCAGGTTAGGCTGGATGGCCCTTGGGGCCCCTCCCAACTCTAGAAGTCTAGCAACAACAGTAATAAGAATAATGTACAATAATATATTAATCCCGTGTGTGTGTGTGTGTGTGTGTGTGTGTATATATATATATATATATATATATCTCCTTCTTGGCATTAGGGGGTTGGACTGGATGGCCCTTGCAGCCCCTTCCAACTCTAGGAGTCTAATAATAGCAATAATAATGATAGCAATAATAATAATAATAATGTATAATAATATATTCTTACTTGGAAAGGGGGCTGGACTAGATGGCCCTTGTGGAACCTCCCAACTCTACAAGTCTAGCAACAACAACAAGAATTATGTACAATAATACATTAATTCTGGGGGGTTGGGGGGGGGTACAGTTCGCTTACCATTTAAAATTACCTTCGTCCAACCCTGCTCCTGAGTAGTGGGAGATGTAGCTGTTTGTGGAGGATGGAGCATGTCTGCGTAAGTGGACACCCCAGCCACACACATACATGTTTTCACTTTTATTATGTGTATGTGTGTATGTGTTTGTGTTGTCACACAAAGCATATAATGGACCTGGACCAAACTTGGTACACAGAAGCCCCATGACTAATTCAACCTACTGGAGGGGTTTGAGGGGACAGGACTGACTTATCACAGTGGAAGTTGTAGTTTACCTTGCAGCCAGAGGTCACCCTCCGTCTCCAGCACCCCCGCCGCTCTTCCTGAGGAGGAGGAGGCGAGGGTGAGTGTTGGCTGCCATGCACGAACGTTCAACACGCGCTGGCAGCGAAGAGGCAGGGATGGCAGGTTCCGTTGCCTGTTTTGGGGGGCTTGTGTTTGGGGGTGTTGCGAGGTACCTAGGGCCATTTTTTTGGCCCTATAGGTACTTCGTGGTATGGTTGATTATGTTGCCGAGTTTCGTGCTTCTGCGATGTATAGTTTCGTTGTCTATGAGCGTCATTGCACGACCGTTCAATATATATATATAGATATTTATACTGTATATACTGTTTATGGGTGAGGGGGATGTTGGGTTTGTAAACAAAGAAAGAAGCAACTCTCCTGACAGGGAAAACCTTTATTAAAGGTATCTAGCCAACCTAGCAGGTTGAAAACATGCAAATGTGAGTACATCAATAGCTACAGCTCCGGCAGGAAGGTAACGACGCTCCATGCAGTCATGCCTATGGCCACATGACCTTGGAGGTGCCTACGGACAACGGCGGCTCTTCGGTTTAGAAATAGAGATGAGCAGCAACCCCCAGAGTTGGACACGACTGGACTTACTGTAATGTCAGGGGAAAACCTTTATCTTTACTAGCACATCCTTTCGTTGCAATTGTAATGTAACTTACGTCATCAGAAAAGGAAATTTATAATTGAAGGCAACTTGGTATTCCCAACCCACAAACGCATAAAGAACGAAGGCATACAATTATTCCAAAACCCATGTTGTAATAGCTTTATTAGGCCAATCCGAAGGAACACCGAAATTTCTGGGCCAAATTTTGAAGTGACTCATAGACTGTGTTGTCGAAGGCTTTCATGGCTGGAATCACTAGATTGCTGAGAGAGAGAAGGGACAGAAACTTTCATCTATGCTGATGATCATGCCATCACCGCTCCAGCTGTCTGGCCATGTTCCAGAAGCATATTTTAACTTAAGAGGTTTCAGGGGAGTGTATATCTTTTGAATTTGCAATTACAACTGCAAATTCTGCTTCAAAGAAACAACCATCCTCTGCTAACCACGTATATTTTTGTAAGGGCATTTTAAAGACATGGTTCTTCAGTCTAACAGCTGAGTTACCTGTGTGCCATTACATGAATGCTTATGAATGTCACTTGTTCAAAGAGTTGATTTCCAACAAGGCCGTGCTTTTCTTGACTTGTGGTTTTCAAAAAGTGTTCACATTTGCCAAACGGACGTGACACCATTTTTACCTTTTTTTAAAAAAAGGATATGGTGCAGTTACTTCCAATAGAATAGGTTATGGAATTTCCAATAGAGGTTGTGAGGCCTGTTGGAATTTCAGCAATGGGGTTTATATACCTGGAATAATGTCCACGGTGGGAGAAGGAACACTTGTCTGCTTGAGGCAAGTGTGAGTGTTGCAATTGACCGCCTTGATTCGCATTGAATGGTCTTGCAGCTTCGAAGCCTGGCTGCATCCTGATTGGGGGAATCCACAGATATTCCATAGATATTAGGCCTGTGCATAAATGGTTCTAAATGGTTCTAAAGTACTTACAAAACTAAAGTTCTGGTGGTGAACACTAGGTGGTGCTGGTGTGTCAGGATTGGGAAACCTGAGCTTTGGGGAAGACCAGGTTCCCAACCTGTCATGAGGCAGCAGCGACCTTTGCCTTAATTCCTGACGCGACCTTTGTCCTACTTTTCATGAGACTGCTGAGTCAGACTGGGAGTGAGGTAACTTCCAGGTGCCTAGGAGGGAAGTGAGGTAACTTCTCCAGGCTCGGACATTGGACATTGAGACTCATGACGCTGACTCTGTGACCCTGGGGTCATGCCCCTATGGACTACTGGGATTGCTGATTCATGGAAGGCTGATGAAACCTCCTCTGGACATTGCATGGGAAGGGGAGGGGCTACCGGGGTATTTAAGGTGTGTTTGGGTGGCGGGCCGGTGCTTTAGCTTCACGGGTGCCGTACCTTCAATAAAATCGTGTTGGACCAAGCTGACTTCTACGCGTGATCCCTACCGTGTTTTGGAGAGTCGTTACACTGGTGCTTTGCTTCCACAGTGTTGCTAAAGTTCTGGTGGTGAACTCTAACAAAACTTTCAAAATTTAGTTATAAATGGCAATTCCTAATTGGTTCTGTCTTAAAAATTGCCAATAATGAAATAATAATGAAGTTTTGAAAGTTTTGTTAGAGTTCTGAAATGTTCACCACCAGAACTTTAGGAACACCGTAGAAGCAAAGCACCAGCGCCACCTAGTGTTCACCACCAGAACTTTAGTTTTGTAAGTACTTTAGAACCATTTAGAACATGGGTGGGCAATTATTTTTTCCAAGGGGCCACACGAGAGCCAAAAAATATTATGGAGGGCCACACCTAAAGGCTGAACTACGTTCTAATCTAAATTATTTATTTATTTACTATATTTATTATATATTACACATAATTAATATTAACATATTAATATATCAATAAATATTTGTATATTATTAGTATTAATATCATAATTATTATATTATAGTATATATAGACATTATAATATATTGAAATTATAATATAATATAACATTATAATATTATATTATTTATTATATTATTATAATAAAATTATTATAAAATAATAATAAAACCACTAAAATGAAATAAAATGAAATTCAAGGTGCGAACCAAGGTGGAGGCTGATATCCTCAAGAGAGGAAGGATCCCAACATGGAATGGCCCAATGGACCCAGCCCAGATGGATGCAAGGAATAATCACACACACACACACACACACACACACCCAAAAGGCAAAGAGGAAGAGGGCACCCGTTCCTAACTTCTACCCACCTCTGGCTCCGGTTCCCCCTTGGAGTTTCCACTCCGAAACAAAAAGAATCCGGATTAGGAAGGCAGGGGGAAAAGCAGAGACATGCACACTCAAGCTCTTTGGAAAACCCCACAAGTTCCTGGGAAAAGCTGGCTGCGTTTTCTCGTGGGGAGGGCTCAGTGGCCTTTTGGATGCAAGGAATAATCAACCAAGGCGAGAGAGGAAGAGGCGGTGGGGCTTACATTGTGCTGGAAATGGGGGAGCAGCACCCGAAGTCCAGAGGCGAGAGAGCGAGGGAGGGAGGGAGCCTGTCTGGCGGAGGGTTTCCTTGGGAAGGAGGCTGAGGCAGTCCTGCTCGACCACCGCCTGGCTCCAGCAGGCGAGGATCGAGCCGGGAGAACTACTCTCAGGCGGCAGCATCAGAGGAGGATTCCGTCATGTCAGTCACAGGCGGCATCAAGCAGGAGACCCTCAGGGAGGCGGGGCTTCCTACGGAAGTTCTTCTGGAGCCGCAGCGAGGGACAGGAGGAGGCACTCTGCTCCCTCCCTCCCTCCCTTCCTTTTTGCCCATACAGACACAAAGCATCACGTTGCTTTGTAGCCCGCCCCAGTGGGAGTTCACCTCCCTCTCTTCGGGAAGGAAGCCGTGGGCCAGATAGCATCGCCCGACGGGCCGCATTTGGCCCGCAGGCCATAAGATGCCCAGGTCTGTTCTAAATGGTTCTAAAGTACTTACAAAACTAAAGTTCTGGTGGTGAACACTAGGTGGCACTGGTGCTTTGCTTCTACAGTGTTCTAAAGTTCTGGTGGTGAACATTTCAGAACTCTAACAAACCTTTCAAAATTTTGTTATAAATGGTAGTTCCTAATTGGTTCTGTCTTAAATATTGCCAATAATGAAATAATAATGAAGTTTTGAAAGTTTTGTTAGAGTTCTGAAATGTTCACCACCAGAACTTTAGCAACACTGTAGAAGCAAAGCACCAGCGCCACCTAGTGTTCACCACCAGAACTTTAGTTTTGTAAGTACTTTAGAACCATTTAGAACCATGATTGCACATGATTAATAGATATTTAAATACCACTTGCCTAGTTTCCAACAGACCTCACAATCTCTGAGGATACTTGCCACATCAGGAGAGAAAGAACGTGGCCGTACAGCTCAGAAAACTCACAGCAACCCAGACTCGTAAACTCTTTATGCGTGATGGTTTCCAATAGATACACATCTTAAACCATACATATATACATATGAATGTAGGGGAATTTCCTTAAATATTAGAAAGGGTTTCCATCTTTTCCCGACAGCCTCTTTGTTATCGTTGTTGCCCAACGGCAACTCCATCTCTGAAACTCGTAACTTCGTCCAGTTGCAGAACTTTTTCTTTATCCTTTGAACACCAAAATGATGACGTTCTTCAGGATGGACTAAAATTGAGATGAAAAGCAAAGCAAATGCAGGAGAAATGCACCGAGTGGTCCATGTTTCCCAGCGAAGGGTTGAGTCCGGCATACTTTGACCCAACCTCAGTGTCTTGTAGCGCAAAGTCCCAACCGGCCTCATATCAAAAGGCCTTCTTTGGTCGAGGCCTGCATCATGACGACCGCGCTCTTGTAATGCTTGGCTTTCCCGTCCTTCCAGCGGACGCAGCCTGGCTCTGAAGCAGGGCCGTCAAAATTGTGTAAGCTGGAGTAAACCTGAGAGTGGCTATTGTGGTTCTTGCCCTTGGCGTACTGGACGGAGGCATCGGCGGGTGGATACGGATCTCTCCGCTTGGAGGCATAGCCGTGGCTGGCGAGAGGCTCTTGCTCCGAACTGGGCAGAGAGGATGGTTCCATGTCGCTGTCAGAAGGAGAGGCCATTTTGACCTGGACGATGGGAGGGATGTACTTGCAGCCGGGGGTTCGGTGGCCGGTCCGGAACTGGTAGCCCAGCAGGGAGTGAAGGCTGCCCGTCTGGCTCAAGGCCTGGCTGCAGGGTCGGCTCGGAGGAGCATCGGCGTCCACGCTGGGAAGGAAGAAGGTCAGAGATCGTGAAACATGTCATGGCAGAGCTTTCCAAACTTTTCATGTTTTGGAGACGCACATCATTTCGCGACACTTAGACCACCTACTTTCTCCCTCCTCCAGCTCTGAGAAGGCCTAATTCACAATGCTTCCATGGCAATGCTGGGTAGGCGCTTTCTTTCGTTTCTCCATTTCCCTCATTCACCTTCTCTCTTTTTCTTCTCTCTTCCTTTCCTTCTTCCCTTGCTTTTCTTCATACACTTTCCTTCCTTCCTTCCTTCCTTCCTTCCTTCCTTCCTTCCTTCCTTCCTTCCTTCCTTTCCCTTCTCTTTCTTTCTTTTCCTTCCTCCCATACTTTCTTTTCCCTTCTTTTTCTTCCTCCCTTTCCTTCTTCCCTTGCTTCTCTTCATACACATTCCTTCCTTTTCTTCCTTCCCTCCCTCCCTCCTTCCTTCTTTCTTTTCCCTTCTTTTTTCCTTCTTTTCCTTCATCTCTTAATTTCTCCATTCCTTATTCTTCCCTTCTTTCCCATTCTTTCCTTTCCTTCCTCTCATACCTTTCCCCCTTTCCTTTCTACTCCTTTCTTCCTTCCCTTTTTTATCTTTCTTCCTTCTCTTAATTTGTCCTTTCATCCTTCCTTTCTCTTCCCTTCTTTTCTTCCTTCCTTCCCTCCTTCTTCTTTCTCTTCTTTTTTCTTTCCTCCCTCTCTCCCTTTCTTTTCCATTCTTTTTCCCTTCCTTTCATTCATCTCTTAATTTCTTCATTCCTTATTCTTTCCTTCTTTCCCATTCTTTCCTTCCTTCCTTTCATTCATCTCTTAATTTCTTCATTCCTTATTCTTTCCTTCTTTCCCATTCTTTCCTTCCTTCTTTTCCCTTCCTTTTCCTTCCTCCCGCACTTTATTTTCCCTTCCTTTCCTTATTCCCTTGCTTCTCTTGATACACATTCCTTCCTTTTCTTCCTTCCTTCCTTCCCTCCCTCCTTCCTTCTTTCCTTTCTCTTCTTTTTTCTTTCCTCCCTCCCTCCCTTTCTTTTCCCTTCTTTTTTCCTTCCTTTCCTTCATCTCTTAATTTCTCCATTCCTTATTCTTCCCTTCTTTCCCATTCTTTCCTATCCTTTCCTTCCTTCCTCTCATACCTTTCCCCCTTTCCTTTCTATTCCTTTATTCCTTCCCTATATATGACTGATTCTGTGCCATACAGAATCATAGCACCCTCTCCCACGCACCGAGAATGTGGCGCAGCTGGCTGGGTGTCAGCTGCATAAGCTCTCTGCTGACCGTAAGGTCATGTGTTCGAGGCCTGCCCGAGTCGGGGTGAGCTCTCATCTCAACCAATTGTGTAGCTCATTGTCAACCTTTGCAACCCGAAAGACAGTGCATCTGTCAAGTAGGAAATTTAGGTTTGTGGGGAGGTTAATTTAACTGATTTATGAGGCCTTCCTGGAGAAGTACACACGCAAAAAGAATGAAGGAATGCGACAGCTCCCCTAGTGGCCGGAAGCTGGAATGTTAAATTGCCTCTGTGTCTGTCTTATATGTTTGTATGCAGAGGCGGATTAACACACTTGGCGGAGTAGGCGCCCGCTGAGAGCGCCAGAAGTACACACGCAAAAAGAATGAAGGAATGCTACAGCTCCCCCTGGTGGCCAGAAGCTGGAATGTTAAATTGCCTCTATGTCTGTCTATATATGTTGTATGTCAATGGCATTGAATTTTTGCCTGTATATGTGCATTGTGATCCGCTCTGAGTCCCCTGCGGGGTGAGAAGGGCGGATTATAAATGATGTAAATAAATCTCTATATCTCTTCTCTATATATGATAAAGCGGTATGTTTGTATGTATGTTTGTATGTTTGCATGTATGTATGTATGTGGCAGCATTCTGATTGGCTCCTGGCCTCTACATTCTGACAACATGATTGGTTGCCAGTGAGAGAGTATTTGCATAACGCCTCTAATTGGCCAGCCAAAACGAACATTCCGACACTCTAAACTGCCAGAGGGGGTAAGGCAAAGGCCTGAGGGGAGTTTCAGACCAAAACACTTTGCGGCTCCCAACAATGACAGATCAAGACCAAACTTGGCACACAGAGCCCCCATGACCCATTTTACATCCTGGTGCCATTTGAAGGAGGATGGACCATGGATGTTGGGACTTGAAGTATCTTCACTCACCTTCTGAGACCGCTGCGACCCTCATCCAATGAATGATCAAGACCAAACATGGCCCACAGAGCCCACATGACCCACTCTACATCCTGGTGCTGTTGGGAGGGGGATGGACCAAATCTTCACCTTCACTAACTTCCTGAGACCACTGCAAGCCACGTAAACATTTGATAAGGACCAACCTTGGCACACAATGCCTTTCTCAAATAACCCGGGCAGGGCCGGATCCCCAAGCTAGTAAATAAATAAATTATAAAAATATAAACAAGGCCTTATGCTCCTCCTAGTATATCTCGCCATCTCACCAAACCCTACTGTCGAAAACAGCTATTCCGAGATAGATTGCATCTGAACAGGCTGGTTTTAACTGTCATGATGAATAAGAGCCAGTGACAGTCTCAGGGCTGGACCAAGGCGTTTTGCTTGCCTAAGGCAGAGGGCAAGGCGCCTCGCTCTTCCTGATTGCTGTCTGGACAAGCTATTAAGTATTTCTTCATTACTGGCAATGGAACAGCATCCTCCACCACGCCTCAAGGAAATGGGATAACTGCGGGAGCACCGAATGAGCTTTGGGATACCCAGAAAACACCATCTCTCTTATAGAATCATAGAATCCTAGAGCTATGGAAGCCCCCTTCTTCCAGGCAGGAAGACACCATCCAAGCACACACAACAAACATGCCAAAAACTATTTCAGGCAAGCTGTTAAAAAACATGATCCTTCATTGCTGTGGGCCGCAGTGACTGCCTGCCTAAGGCCTTTCCTTTTCCCTCTACATTACCTTAGAATGTTGGAGTGTAGATGGCAAATCAGAGTCCTTTATGCAAATACTCCCTCAGTAGCAACCAATCCCCTCTGTCTGTTGCCTTAGAATGTTGGAGTTATGAGGCTGGCCAATCAGAGTCCTTTATGCAAATAATCCCACAGTGGCAACCAATAAAAACGCTGCCACATATTCCTCCGCACCTCCCACCGCAAACACTGACTTTTATTATATACATAGATTATCATTATCATAGATGGAGACTTCTGAGCACCTTTAAAATGTATTATTATTATTATTCGGGTTTCTATGCCGCCGACTCCCTGAGGCTCGCGGCGGCTCACAGGAACCGAAGGTACAACTACACACAAGCAATGCGATAAAACATCTAAGACAATTAAACAGTTAAAACAGCAAAATACAAAACCCCCGGTACAGTTCAGAAATTAGACAGCGTGACACCCCAGGACAGCGGCTAAAGCGGAACATGGGCAGGACCTACTCACCGAAGGCCTGCTTAAACAAATAAGTTTTGCAGGCGCGTCTAAACGGGAGCAGGTCCTTTATAGCCCGCGTTCCAGCCGGGAGGGCGTTCCACAGCGTAGGAGCTATAACGGAGAACGCCCTCCGGCGAGTAGATGTCAGTTTAGCCGATTTCGCCGAGGGTATCTCTAACAAATTAGCATCCTCGGAGCGTAGTGATCTCGGGGGACAGTGTGGGGTGAGTCGGTCCCTCAAGTACGCTGGCCCCAGGCCATGCAAGGCCTTAAAGCAGGGGTGGGCAATTACCGGCCCTCCAGGTGTTTTGGACTTCAACTCCCAGAAATCCTAAGAGCTGGTAAACTGGCTAGGATTTCTGGGAGTTGAAGTCCAAAACACCTGGAGGGCCGGTAATTGCCCACCCCTGCCTTAAAGGTAAGAACCAACACCTTGAAGGAGATCCGGTGCTCGATTGGGAGCCAGTGCAGATCCTGCAAAACAGGTGTGATGTGGCGGCCTGCTGGGGTTCCAGACAGGAGCCGGGCGGCAGTGTTCTGCACCAGCTTGAGCTTCCGGGTCGCCGACAAAGGAAGGCCAACATAAAGCGCATTACAGTAATCCAGCCTTGAGATGACCGTAGCTTGGATCACCGTGGCCAGGTCATTCCGGGAGATATAGGGGGGCAGCCTCCGAGCCTGTCGCAGATGAAAAAAAGCAACCTTGCTGACCGCGGAGACCTGGGCCTCCATGGTCAGCTGGGAGTCCAGATGGACCCCAGGCTCTTAACGGAAGGCGATGGGCATAGCGCCACACCGTCCAGGGTCGGAAGCTGGACATCTACACCACCCGGGCGGCCCGACCACAAGATCTCCGTCTTCACCCTCAACCTACTGGCACGCAGCCATCCAGTAACACAAGATGAGTCAACAACAAACAAGATCACTCTGCTGGCTTTTGTATTGGTTCACATGTCGGACAGTTCCCAAGTGTCTAGGACTGTGTGATGTATCCGCGAATAATGTGTGCAGATCTGAGTAGGGTGGCTTTTTGCAGCTGACAGATGGTAATTGTGTCAGCGCCGATTGTGTTTAAGTGCAGGCCAAGGTTCGGTACAACATTTATATGCCCCTTTCTCACCCTGAAGCAGCTTACAAGATATAGGTAAATACAATATATTATATTATTAGCATATTACAATATTAGTATTATATATTATAAGTAATTTTATTTTGTTTAAATAAATAATGTTATTTATTATTTTATAAATAATATAATATAATAATATATGATATAATATAATGTTACATTGCATTATAATTTAATATAATATAATATATTATAATGTCAATATATTATGTTATAGTATAATAATTGTAATGTAATAATAATAATAGTATGATTACGGTATGGTGTGTGGAATATGCATTTGGTATTGGTTGTGTTGTATTGTAACACAGTATAATACTGCCAATGATAATGTGATATAATAATTATATCGTAATATTGTAATTTGTATATTTGTATTACATGCAATATTGCTAACAATATTGCGATATGTTGTAGTGCAATATGATGTGTAGTGCTAATGTTGTGCTATGACAGTAATGTTAATTGTTGTTTTTTCAGTTTGCTGTAAGCCACTCCGGCAATATTGTTATATGTACATTGTAAGCCACTCTGGCAGTATTGTTGTTTGCTGTAAGCCGCTCTGAGTCCCCTTCGGGGTTGAGAAGGGTGGCATATAAAAATAGTAAGTAAGTAAATAAATAAATAAAAAAAATATTACTATATTGTACTATACCACTATACTGTAACATTATTAGTAATATTACATGCAATATAAAATATATAATTCTTATATTGTATTATTATTATTTATACTTCAGTGTTATTTGCTTTGAGTCTGTTTAAGAGAGAAAAAGCAGTATATATAATAATCATAATGGTAATAATAATACTGTTCACTACTTTTAGTCTGTTTAAGAGAGAAAAAGCGGTATAAATAATAATAATAATAATGTTAATTGTTTTTAGATGTTTTTAGGTACTTAGATGTGTGTAAATCACCCAGAGCCATCTGGGATGGGCCATTAATAAATCCCAAAATAAATAAATACATACATACAGTACATAAATAAATAATAATAATAATGTCACTGTTCATTGCTTTCAGTCTGTTTAAGAGAGAAAGGTAAAGGTAAAGGTTTCCCCCTGACATTAAGTCCGGTCATGTCCGACTCTGGGGGTTGGTGGTCATCTCAATTTCTAAGCCGAAGGACCAATGTTGTCCGTAGGCGTCTCCAAGGGCATGTGGCCAGCATGACCTTTACCTTCCCACAGAAGTGGTACCTATTGATCTGCTCACATTTGCATGTTTTCGAATGGCTAGGTTGGCAGAAGCTGGGGCTAATAGCGGATGCTTATCCTGCTTCCCGGATTCGAACCGCCAACCTTTCAGTCAGCAACTTCCACAGTTCAGCGGTTTAACCCACTGTGACAGTAACAACAACAACAACAACACGTCTATTTAGCATGCAAGGCTTGTTGTTTCCAAAGCAATAAACCTGACTCTGGGCTGCATCAGCTCCAATGTGAACGGAAGATTCATTTGTGGATTTTGGAAAACCTTAAACTGTGACTACATCTTGCGGCTGCTAATTTCACCCATTAGCCATATTGGTTCTTAAATGAGACCTATTTTCCTGTTGTTGTTGTTTTTGGGGAGGAAGGGATGCCTGGGAGGGCAGCGGCACTTGGCCTGCTCAACCTGCATTTGGGACTAAATTGGTATAATTACAAAACCTTCCTAAGCGCTCCTTATTTTCCCCGCCAGAAAGGAAGTGAGACCTCTCTTAATGGTTTCCTCTTTGCACTTGGGAAAGGGAGGAGCAGGGCAGCTGATCCAGGCAGCTCTTCCTAAGCTCAGGGCTGCAAATTAGGACACATCACAGTCCGACTTTGTTTATTCCGGCATTCTTCATTAGCAATGTAATCCTGATCGGCTTGGGCTATTCTCCTATTTCTATTTTTGTTGTTATTATTATTATTCTACTCTCAGCCATATATAATATATAATATAATATATAATATATAATATCTATTATATAAAGGAGGTCCTGTCATGGAACGACCGTCCTAGGCAGAGAAACCTTACAAGGCAGAGACACCAAACTTGGCAACAAAAATAGGCCTCAAGCAAGGTAGGTTATTATTATTATTATTTATTTATTAAGTTCGACTTAATATACCGCTCTCTCTGGCACCCAGAGCGGTTCACAAATATTAGTTTATTTTAGCAAATAAACTTTTCCCCCCAAAACCTAGAAGGCCCCCAAAACAACGATACAAAAAAACCTACATTTCCCAGCGTCCTCCGCGGCTGCCAACGAATCTCCCGGCCTCTACATTTGACAACATGATTGGCTGCCAATGAGGGAGTATTTGCATAACGCCTCTATTGGCCAGCCAACATGAACATTCCGACCCATAATAAACTGCCAGAGGAGGATAAGGCAAAGGCCTGAGGCAGTCGCCAACACAAACACCCAATTCACTTCCCACAGAAAATTTAAACCCCTACAAATCACAGACCACGCCCAAAATTGACAGTAAGGCTTCATTAACTTGATTTCCCTGACTAGGCCCCACTTAATGGGATGCTGTTTAAGCTCTGAATTGACAGTAAGGCTTCATTAACTTGATTTTCCCGACTAGGCCTCAGCTCATGGGACATTGTGTATGGCCTGAATTGACAGTAAGGCTTAATTAACTTGATTTTCCAGACTAGGCCTCAGCTCATGGGACATTGTGTATGGCCTGAATTTACAGTAACCTACCTTGGCACACAGAGCCCCTATGACCCACTCTACATTCTACTGCAGTTTGGAGGAGGGTGGACCATGGATGATGGGATTTGATGTACCTCCATGGATTATGGGATTTGTAGTACTTCCAAACCCTTCATTCCCCACAGACCACTGTGGCCCAGAACCAAGACCGATAAAGACCCAACTTGGCACACAGTGCCCCCATGACCCACACTCCATCCAACTGCAGTTTAGAGGAGGGCACACCATGGATGATGGGATTTCAAGTACCTCCACTCACTTCCAAAGTACCCCACCCACACAAGCATCAACCTCTACATCAACACAGCAGACGGAAAGACAAAAAACATTGTATATCCACAAGCTATGCAGAACGCCAGCAACACCACACACCAACAACTCCACAGGACTTCAACATCCCACCCACCAGAACAACCCACAACGACACAGCCATGACCCCACCAAGACCATAAGTAACATCAATTCCAACCCTTACATACTCAGACTTTCTCGCATCTCCTAAATAGGGCACAGCAACGCATGCCGGGTACAGCTAGTATAATATATAATATATAATAATATATAATATATAATATAATGTGTATGTGTGTGTGTACAGTATATGTATATGTAGATATATGTGTGTGTGTGTGTATATGTGTGTGTATGTTTATGTGTGTGTGTGTGTATAAACAAGGCCTTATGCTCCTCCTAGTATATCTCGCCATCTCACCAAAACCGCCATCTCACCAAAACACAGAAAGGCTCACTCTCTCTCTTCCTATGCTGACATGGGGATGGTGGTGTTCTTCCTGTGGTGTGGGCTGGTAGAACATCAAGGAAACCAAAGTGCTCTTCCAGCAGTCGCCAGCCAATCCCTTTGCAAGGCCAGAAATACAGCTTCATGGTGTAGCGTTTTCCTCAGGCTGACTTCAGCCCATACAGCTCTGCAGCTGTTGCAAAGCAGGATGTGAGGTGCTGCAGAGCTGCACTTGAGTTCACGTATATACTAATATTTAGCTGAATTCAGTCTTAAAATATATTATACTACCTGTACCCGGCACGCGTTGCTGTGCCCTATTTAGGAGATGCGAGAAAGTCTGTCACGCGTTGCTGTGGGTAAGTGTGTGTTGCCTCCTTCCTTCTGTCTTTTCTTTCCCTTTTTGTGTATGTACAGATGTGTATGTGTGCATGTCTGTATGTATATATGTGTGTATGTATGTATATATGTGTGCATGTGTATATATGTATATGTGTGTGTATATATGTGTGTGAATGTGTGTATGTATACTGTATATGTGTGTATGTATGTGTATATATGTATATGTGTGTTTGTATCATTGTTTTGGGGGCCTTCTAGGTTTTTTGGGGAGGCCTCCCTCCCCCTTGCCGCTCCATCCCTGAGGCCCCAAAGCGACCAGCCCCGGCCGTGTTTCTCTCCCTGGAGGCCTCCCTCCGCGCTTTCCCACTCCACAAGCAGTGCCGCCACCGCCTGCTGACCCAGGCCTGGATGGGAAGCTGAGCCTGCTTTCGAGCAGGATCGGCCTGACGTCCCGACGACGCCGACACCAAGGAGAACTGAAGTGGTTTGAACTGCCTGTCTGGTTGAGTGCCAGGGGATCCCGGGAGCTGTGTCTGGCCCACCTGGGCAGAGAGACACAGGAAGACAGGCAGGCAAACTGGAGGTTCTGGGAAGCCGACTGACCGACCTCTGTGGCGTCTCCTCCCAAAAGGGCCGGCACTCCCCTGCGCATGCCTAGCTGGCGGTGAAGAGGAGGAGGAGGATACTGGGAGCAGCTTGCCTAGAGCGTTCCTCCAACCCCCATTCGGCGATTGATTGCTTTGGTCCTCCGCGAGCCAGATACAATCATCAAAAGAGCCACACCTGGCTGTAGGTTCCCGACCCCTGCTGTAGAATAATGTTTTATATATGTGTGCATTTAGAAGAAGACCTAGAAGCCAGGCCTGGATTAACACTTTTTTGCGCCCTAGGCCACACTTTGGAATTACGCCCCCTTTAAGCCAACCTCCCGCCACCTCCAAGGTCCCCATTCCCACCGGCTGGAAAGCTCCGCTGTGCTCTGAAGGTCTGCTCGGGAGTCGGGAGGCTTGGGGAGAGCGCAGCGGGTGCAAACTCGCTCCAAAAGCACGCACGAGAGAGAGAGCGTGCGAGAGAGAGAGAGCGTGCGAAAGAGAGCGCACGAGAGAGAGAAAGCGTGCGAGAGAAAGAGCGCACGAGAGTGTGAGAGCATGAGAGAGAGCGCACGAGAGAGAGAGCGCACAAGAGAGAGAGAGGGGGGGAGCGTGCGAGAGAGAGAGAGACGGAGGGGACGGAGCAGAGACTTTGCCGGGAGAAGGAGCGAAGAGAGGCATGAGAAAGGTGGAAAAGAGGGGCGCAGACCAGGGTTTTTTTGGTCCATGTTCTGTGCCTCCCCCTCGGCTTGCGCCCCTAGGCCATGGCCTCGTTGGCCTTATGGGTAATCCGGGCATGCTACAAGCCCCTCTAAACACCTTTGCAGAAGCATACGAGAAACTCAGCCTCTCACTGAACATCAAGGAAACCAAAGTGCTCTTCCAGCAGTCGCCAGCCAATCCCTTTGCAAGGCCAGAAATACAGCTTCATGGTGTAGCGTTAGAAAATGTGGACCATTCTCACTCCCTTGGCAGCCACCTCTCCACCAAAGTCAACATTACACCGAAGCACAACACCACCTGAGCTCTGGAGTGCAGCGTTTGAGGATTGGGACATCCGTAGGGAGACCAAGGGAAAGCTATTGTCCTCCCAACCCTCTACTATGCCTGCAAAACGTGGACAGCTGTCTAGACGTCACACTCAACTTCTGGAATGATTCCATCACCGAGAACTGGTCCTTGAGTACTCTAACTGGAGGTCAGCTGTGACCAGCAGTGCTGCGGAATCCGAAGAGGCACGAATAGAGGAAGAAGGCACATCAAGCCAACCCTGACTGCCTTCCACCTGGAAACTGATGCAGGGAAGACCTTGCTTATCAAGAATATGGCTCCACAATCACCTACGTATCCACTGCGAAGACACTACACTTGGAAGGCCATCTTACTCGGACAACGAGGGATTGCCTAAGTAAATAAGTAAACAAGCTATCGTGATGCTCACCAGATGTCATTGCCCTTGGTCTGCTCACACTCCTGCTTGGTGTCTCCAGCGCCGGAGCAACAGGAAGAGCAACAGCAGTCCCAGCAACGCTCTTTTCCGCAACAGCCACCGCAGCATGGGCAACAACGTTTGCCACGGCAACACCAGCAACACCACGTCACTCCCCCTGCGATGAGGGCCATGGCCAGGAGGCATATGGTGACCGACCCTCCGATGACCCAGTCGTAGTAGAAACCTGCTCAAAACAAAGCAAGGACCATTACGTTGCTGTGAGTTTTCCAAACTGTCTGGCCGTATTCCAGAAGCATTCTCTCCTGACGTTTCGCCTGCATCTATGGCAGGCATCCTCAGAGGTTGTGAGGTCTGTTGGAAACTGGGCAAGTGGGGTTTATATATCTGTGGAATGATGTCCAGGGTGGGAGAAAGAACTCTTCTCTGCTTGAGGCAAGTGTGAATGTTGCAAATTGTCAGTTTCCTATTGTAACTAGATGGGCCCTATCTTTCTCTCTCTTTCTTTCCTTCCCTCTCCCTTTCTCTACTTCTTCCTTTATCTCCTTTCTTCCCTCCCTGTTTCCTTCCTTCTTTCACTTTTTATTGCCTTTTCTCCTTCCGTACTTCTTTACCTCTTTCCTGCCTTTCCTTTTTTTCCTTTCTACTTTCTCTTCTTCCTTCCTTCTGTACCTCTTTCCTTCCTTCCTTCCCTCCTTCTTTCCCTCCCTCCTTCTCTCCTTCCTCCCCCTTACCCTCTTTCATTCCTTCCCTTTTCCCTCCCCCCTTTCTTCTCTCCTTCTTGTTTGTTCTCCTTCCTTCCTTCCCTCTTTACCTCTTTCCTGCCTTTCCTTTTCCTTTCCTTTATACTTTCTCTTCCTCCTTCCTTCAGTACCTCCTTCCTTCCTTCCCTCCTTCTTTCCCTCCCTCCTTCCCTTCCTCCCCCTTTCCCTCTTTCATTCCTTCCCCTTTCCCCTCCCTTCTTTCTTCTCTCCCTCTTTCCTGTTTGTTCTCCTTCCTTCCCTCTTTACCTCTTTCCTGCCTTTCCTTTCCTTTTTCTTTCCTTTCTACTTTCTCTTCTTCCTTCCTTCAGTACCTCTTTCCTTCTTTCCCTCCCTCCTTCTCCCTTTCCTTCCTCCCCCTTTTCCCTCCCTCCTTTCTTCTCTCCTTCCTTCCTTCTTTACCTCTTTCCTGCCTTTCCTTTCTTTTTCCTTTCCTTAATACTTCCCTTGCCAAAGGGAAAGAAGGAATGAAGGAACGCTAGAGGGAAGGAGGGAGGAGTGCGGCGAGGGAGAGGGGGCGGGGCCAGAGTGGGACAACGGAGGATCTGCATTTTCTTAATTTAATGAATTTTGAGGGGTTCTTTGGGGGGATTTTTATTGTTGGTCACACCTTGCGTTGTGAGACGTTTTGCTGCCAAATTTGGTGGGTATTGGCCCCGTAGTTTTTTTGTTTTTAAGGTACTCACGACGACAATAGCATTTATATATATATATATATATATATATATATATATATATATCCAGTAAGCGCCTTACCTCCATATCCAAACCCAATATCGACCGAGCAATAAGCAACGCCTACGTTGTTGCCCACTTTGCACTGATAGGTTCCCACGTGATCTTCGCACAAGCCATAGATGTGAAAGTCGCCCGGCATGGAGCCTGTGTCCAGTGAAAGAAGAAGACAGTCCCAGTTTCAGTTAAGAAGAACACTTTAGATTTTCTAGTCTGAGTCTATGCACAGAAATTCCCATTTTAAAAAAAGCGTGCCCAAATTTATGTATCACTGTGGGTAAAGGTTTTCCCCTGACATTAAGTCCAGTCGTGTCCAACTCTGGGACTCCGGTGGTCATCTCCATTTCTAAGCCGAAGAGCAGGCGTTGTCCATAGACACCTCTAAGGTCATGTGGTCACTGGCATGACTGCATGCAGTGCTGTTACCTTGCCACTGAAGCAGTACCTATTGATCTACTCACATTTGCATGTTTTTGAACTGCTAGGTTGGCAGGAGCTGGGGCTAACAGCAGGTCACCCCGCTCCCCGGATTCAAACCACCCACCTTTCCATCAGCAAGTTCAGCAGCTCAGTAGTTTAACCCACTGCATGTGCACACACACACATGTGTTTGTGCATATGTATGAAGCTTATCTGTTTAACTTAATAGTAAAGCATTACAAACCATCCAAATAACATGCAAAGTATTTATCTATTATATAAATGGGTTCACGTCATGGGATGTATACCTCAAACAAAGAAACCTTACAACGCAGAAACACAATACTTGCCAACAGAAATAGGCCTCAAGCAAGGGTTTGTAGCAAAGAAACTTTCCCCCCCAAAACCTAAAAGGCCCCCAAAACAACGAGTAAAAATAAAACTACATTTACCAGCATCCTCTGGGGCAGCCAAAGACTCACCCAGCCTCTACATTCTGAACAACATGATTGGCTGCCAATAAGGGCGGATTTGCATAACTGCTGCACTGCCCAGCCAACATGAAAATTCCGATCCATAAAAAACGGCCAAAACAGAATAAGGAAAAGGCCTGAGCCAATCCCCAACACAAACACCCAAATCACTTCCAACCGAAAATTTACAGCCCAAAAAATCACAGACCATGCCCAAAATTGACAGTAAGGCTTCATTACAAGTGATCTTCCAAGATGGCCGCGTTGAGCAGGCGTTTGAACGCCGAGCTCCGCCGAGCTCCTGGCAACCTTTCTTGCACAGCACCCTCACTGCTGAGGGGGGGTGCTCCATGCAGGAGGAATGACTTACTGGACTCGGGGGGGACCTTCGGTCGCTACTGGAGGCTCCAAAGCGCTCCCTGCCCCTTTTCGAGGCCTTGCAGGCTGACGCCGAGTCTGCCTTGGAGGTAGCTCGGGCGCCGGCCTCGGTCCTCAGGGCCCTTGCGCGCCTGAAGGACGCTGCGGCCTCCGGGAGGCCCCTTGGCCCAGCAGGGACTGCAGCGACCACGGTGACCCCCCGGAGGTGCCTGGCTTGGTCCCCGTCCCTGGCCGGGCCTGGAGGAGGCTGGGACTTCCACCCCGCCCGGCTTCACCCAGGGGGTTGCTGGCAAGCAACCCAGGACCAACCGGGACGTGCCACCAGACCTTACCGGCCTCCTCCTTCATCTCGGCCGGCTGGTCGAGCGGCTGGCCGCCTGGCTGGGGGAACTGGACAGGCTGGGGCCGGTGCTGGCGTCCCTGTGCAACTCCAGGGGCCCTGGGACGGCGGAGAGAGGAGCAGCGGAACCCGGTGGAGACGGACGAGGAGAAGACGGACGAAGGGGGGTGAGTGGGCGACCGCAGTTGCTCCCCAGCACGAGCGGCGCCCGAGCGTGCCAGGCCCCCTTGATCCTGGGGCCTTTGGAGCCGCCGCTCGGGCGACTCCCCCCCCCGAGTCCCGCCGAATGGATCGCCGAGAGGGGCCTTCCCCTCGAAGAGAGGCCCCCACCTGGAGCTGGGGCCGCGGCGGGACCCGCGAGAGCACTGGGGCGCGGGGCTCCCCCTGGCCGGGAGGAGCGGGCAGTGGCCGAGTCCATCAAGATGGCGCCTGGCCCGAACCGCTCGGCGTCTCTTGCCCCGCCCCCCTCTCCCATGGCGGGCGCCTTGACCCCGCCCCTCCCCGATCTGGAGCAACCATCGCTGCTGGGAGCTCGGCCAGTGACACCGGGGGACCTCAGCGTCTCCCAGGTGCTGGCAAGGGCCCCTGGGGCCCGGCCCCGCCGCCGGGCTTGCCGCTTGTTGCTGGCGGCCTCGAAAACTCCGCCTGGACCACCTTCTGTCCCGTCACCGGCTGGTGACCAGGGTAAGACCGGTGGCCCTGTTTGCGGAGGGACAATTTCGAGGGCTGCCAACCTAGAGGGCAACGCAGCGAGCGGACGCCTCCCCTTAGGGGCCTCAACCCCCGGAGGTGCCACGCGGAGGAAACCGTATTCCCGCCGGAGGAGGCGCCGCCGTAGGCCAGGGAGCACCAGCCCCTTTCCCTCCAACCCCTCCAGAGACCTTCAGTGCCGGGGCCGTCGACCCCCCGGACTCTTCACACGCCCGGCCAGGCGATCCTTTCGCCCTAGAACCTTTTGGGGCTCAGGTTTGGCGCGTAGTCACCAGCCACACCCGAGGCCGATGAACAACATTCAACGCGACTTGAATGTTGATGATACAATCCACAGAGCGCAGATGAGACACAAGAAGGACTTTCTTTGGTGGGAGTCTGTTGTCCAACTGCAGCTTTGAATTACATTCAATGGTCAGTGTGGATGTGGTCCAGGACCCAAAGGCCCCTATTCAGACCCACCCAAGGGCCACCATCCTGCTGCAACTCACCCATAGAGCCCCCAGGAAGCCTGTCTATGAAAGGTTGTCCGCCCAACATCGACCAATGATAACTGAGGGGCTGGGAGCCCACCGAAGTAGAGCAGCGTAGGATGATGTCCTGCCCATAGACAACGTCGCCAAGGACCAAGCACTGGGGGGCCGCCGGCCTTTCTAGGAGGTAAACAGAGAGTGGGCATCGGCACCATAAGTTATTATTATTATTATTATCCCAATGGCATCCGAATCCCCTTCTACACTGCCATATATTCCAGATTATCTAAACAGATTATCTGCTTTGAACTGGATTATATGAGTCTACACGGCCATATAATCCAGTTCAAAGCAGATAATCTGGATTTTATATGGCAGTGTAGAAGGGGCCTGAGAGAGGCATTGAACTCACTAGCAGAACTCATCCAAAAGGCCCGGTAATGGTAATGAGATACAGAACATACGACCTCAGAATGCTCTTTGAACTATAAATCCCAGCAACTACAACTTCCAAATGTCAATGTCTATTTCCCCCAAACGTTACCAGCGTACTGGGTATTTGTGCCAAGTTTGGTCTAGATCCATCATTGTTTGAGTCCACAGTGCTCTCTGGATGTAGGTGAACCACAACTCCAAAACCCAACCCTTCTAGTATTTTCTGTTGGTCATGGGAGTTCTGTGTGCCAAATTGGGTTCAATTCCATCGTTGGTGGAATTCAGAATGTTCTTTGATTGTAAATGAACTATAAATCCCAGCAGCTACAACTCCCAAATGGCAAAATCAATCCCCTGCAACCTCACCAGTATTCAGATTTGGGCGTATGGGGTATTTGTGTCAAATTTGGTCCAGTGAATGAAAATACATTCTGCATATCATGATTCATGCTGGTAGCAAATACGGTTATGAAGTAGCAACAGAAATAATGTTATGGTTGGAGGTCACCGCAACATGAGGGGCATTTCAATCTCGGTCCCGAGGAGAAAGGAGACCAACCTTGCACAGTGATCGTCACTTTGTGGCTGGCTTCTGTGGTTTTCTTGACTTTGCACTCGTACGTGGCAGAGTCAGCAATCTGCACATTCTGCAGTTGCATGGAGGCGTCATACAGGCTGGGGTCTGGGGAAGCGAATCCCACCCGCTGTTGGAGTTCAGGAGGCCCCGGATAAGTGATCCGGTGATCATGGTAACCAAGGAGCTGTTGGGGATTCAAAGCACAATCAACAGAATGAAAAAGGAGTTGGAGAGCGGAGAGAATGAGGTAGATAAATGTGTAAAGATACAGAACGGCTTGAGAGCGGTATGTGTGAAAATGATCTGGGAGTCCTCGTGGACAAGAAGTTAAACATGATCCCACAATGTCATGCGGCAGCAAACAAAGCCAATGGGATTTTGGCCTGCATCAAGAGGAGTCTAGTGTCTAGATCCAGGGAACTCATGCTCCCCATGCTCTCTTCTGCCTTGGTTAGACCCCACCTGGAATACTGTGTCCAATTCTGGGCATCACAATTGAAGAGAGATATTGACAAGCTGCAATGTGTCCAGATTTTGGCCTCTATAGTGTCTAGATCCAGGGAAGTCATGCTACCCATGCTCTATTCTGCCTTGGTAAGGCCACACCTGGAATCACGCCGTGCCCAATTCTGGGCACCACAATCGAAGGGAGATGTTGACAAGCTGGAATGTGTCCAGAGGAGGGCAACTAAAATGACCAAGGGTCTGGAGAACAAGCCCTATGAGGAGCGGCTTAAAGAGCTGGGCATGTTTAGCCTGAAGAAGAGAAAGCTGAGAGGAGACATGATGAGAACCATGGATCAAGATGTGAGGGGAAGTCATAGGGGGACTCGTCGCTAACGTTTGAAGCTCAGGCGTCGGCGGTGGCTGGGAGGGCCTTTGCACAATTAAAACTCATGCGCCAGCTGCGACCGTACCTCGTGAAGTCGGATCTGGCCATGGTTTTCCACGCCTTAGTCACCTCCAGATTGGATTACTGTAATACACTCTACGTGGGCCTGCCCTTGAAGACGGCCTGGAAATTTCAATTGGTCTAACGGGCGGCAGCCAGATTGCTAACTGGAGCGACTTACAGGGAGTGGTCAACCCCCTTGTTTAAGGAGCTCCATTGGCTGCCATTCGTCTTCCGGTCCCAATTCAAGGTACAGGTTCTTATCTACAAAGCCTTGAACGGTTTGGAACCCACCTACCAGGATTTTGATTGGGGGGGGGGGGCTGAGTCTGAGTGAGAGAGGGTCTACCCTAGCAAACCTTTTGTATCATTATCCCGATACCCTCATGCATATAGGATATATTGAGTATGGTGATCAGATAATGACATGAATAAACATAACAGTTTAAATAATGTACCAGTAAAGCCTTATCGCGGACCACCCTGAGAATATGCCTGCCGCCTATCTACGTGACTGCATTTCTGTGTACGAACCCAGGCGATCTCTCAGTTCATCTGGAGACCCTACGCTCGCTCCCGCCGCCTTCGCAGGTGTGGTTGGTGGGGACGAGGGAGAGGGCCTTCTCTGTAGTGGCCCCCCGACTCTGGAGCTCACTCCCCAAGGAGATCAGACAAGCCCCCACTTTGACAGTTTTTAGGAGGAGCCTGAAGACGTGGCTGTTCCAATGTGCCTTCCCTGAATAAAGTAAATAACACCCTGCTGTGTGCAATCCTGCAAATGTCCTCGGAAGCACTGTTGAATTTTATCGATTGTATTGTTTTATAGTTGCTGTTGTGTTGTTATTATGTGTTATTGGATTTGGCCTCATGTAAGCCGCCCCGAGTCCCTTTGGGAGATGGTTGGCGGGGTATAAGTGAAGTTAATAATACAACTGTGAGGTTTCTAAATAATTCCAATCTCACCTGCTTGTCCTGGGGATAGGGACCAGGCTTCACCTGCTTCCACTCAATGTCCCAGTCATTTTCGGGAGTATTATCTTCTGGGTCCGACGCAAAGGGGCATCCCAGCTTGATGGACTCGCCTTTGGGCAGGTAGATGACCTTTGGCTCACCTTCATTGATCCTCACAGCGCTGGCTCCTGCTGAATAGCAACACAACATACACAACAGCGTATTCATTATTTCCATTCCAAAATATAGGATAGTTTCTAGATCCAGGGAAGTCATGCTACGTCTCTATTCTGCCTTGGTCAGACCACACCTGGAATCACGTTGTGTCCCATTCTGGGTACTGCACTTGAAGGGAGATGTCGACTCTCAGCTGGAATGTGCAACTAAAAGGATCCAGGGAAAGAAAGGAGATTCCTCCTGAACATGAATAATAATAATAATAAACTTTATTTATACCCTGCCACCATCTCCCCGATGGGGACTCGGGGCAGCTCACACGAGGCCAAGCCCTAACAACAAATTACAATAAAATAAGAATCAAAACATCAACAATAAACACAGCTTTGGGAGCGATCCTGGACTCATCGCTGAGCCTGGAACCCCAGGCCAGGGGAGCTTTTGCACAACTAAGACTTGTGCGCCAGCTGCGCCCGTACCTTGGGAAGGTTGACTTGGCCACGGTAGTCCACGCTCTTGTTACAATAGATTACTGCAACGCACTCTACGTGGGGCTGCCTTTGAAGACGGTTCGGAAACTTCAACTAGTACAACGATCGGCAGCCATGTTACTAAATGGGGCGACATGCAGGGAGCATCCCACCCCACTGTTATGTCAGCTCCACTGGCTGCCGGTCCATCTCCGAGCCCAATCCTGACCTATAAAGCTCTAAACGGTTCTGGCCCAGCTTACTTGTCTGAACGAATCCTCCCCTACGTCCAACCTTGAAATCTAAGATCTTCCGGGGAGGCCCTGCTCTCGCTCCCATCTACAGCTCAAATGTGCCTGGCGGGGACGAGGGACAGGGCTTCTCAGCGGTGGCTCCCCGCCTATGGAACACACGCCCAACTGAGATAAGAGCGATGTAGTGAAGTCACTATATGTATTGAAGGTTTTGTATTCATTTTATAGTTAAATGTGTGGTTTGTATTATTACATTTGTATTAGATTGTTATATGCTAAACAGACTACAAAGGGTTAACGGGGAATATTAAAGTGCACAGCCTCTGAGATGTTCGGTTGCTATGACAACAGGAGGCTGGCTTTAGCAGGTCCAAGTATGAATTTCTTGGCCAGTTAGGAGTGGTTAGACTAGCTGGTAGCAATTTGAAGAGTTGCTGTTGTCTTTTCTGAGGGAAATAGAAAAGGCTGGTTTTAGATACTGCAGACAGGCAGTTAGGCTTAGAAATAGGGTTGCCACTTTTTGATATAAGAAATAAGGGACATTTATGGGATTTTTCACCAAAAAAAAGGGACACTTCATTAAAAACTTGAAACTCAAAACGTTAGGTATAATAGTTTTATTAACAGAATAAGATAATGATTGAAACTCACAAAAGAAACGGACTTACACCCTCTTAACCAGGCCTGGGTAAACTTCGGCCCTCCAGGTGTTTTGGACTACAACTCCCACAATTCCTAACAGCCAGTAGGCTGTTAGGAATTGTGGGAGTTGTAGTCCAAAACACCTGAAGGGCTGAAGTTTGCCCAGGCCTGCTCTTAAGTACATGGTATGTTTCTGCATGTTTTGTCATGCAGAAAAAACATTATTAGAACTACCTTATTTTCTCCATCTGTATTTCGTACTTGACTTTGCTGACTTTAAAAGTGCACTAAACATTAAAATAAAATAAATTTTATAGGACAGCACATCTTCATTATTATGTCAATAGTTAATGGTATAGTATAGTATGGGATACACAGCATTGTATAGTATTGGGATACACAGCTAGGCCTATTTTAAGAGTAACTCTCAAGCAACCAGAAACTATCTTTATCCAACATGATCTAACATTCTTCTTGGGTAATGGTTAATTGAGTCTACTGTACTTGGAAAAAGTCCTGTATCGCCTCTTCCTTTCAACAGGGATGCAGGCAGGCACACACTCACAAGCGCGCGACTGTCAGCCTGCCCTGTGAGTTGGAATCCCCGGGCAGGCACCTTCCTCTGGTCAACCCCGCCTAGTCCTGTCCTGTTAGTCAATAATAAGGGACAGCGCCTGAAAAAACGGGACACAAATTTTAGGGCCAAAATAAGGGACGTCCCTTAGAATAAGGGACATATGGCAACCCTCTTGCCACTGCGCGTGCTCCTGCTGTTTTCCACCCACGCAGCGCTTCTTCTGCCTGTGGGGCATTGCAGGAAGGAGAAAGCACGAGGCGGGGCATCCAGAGGGAGCGCTCCGCCCTGCCTGTCTCGCCGGCAACGGAGGCTGCTCAGCTGCTTCTGGACGAGAGAGGCAGGGCGCTCCTTCCAGAGGCCTCGCCTCATGCTTCCTTCTTCCTGTAATGCCCCACAGGCGAAAGAAGCACCGCGAGAGCGGAAGCCAGCAGCAGGAGCACGCATGCGCGCAAGGTGTGCGCGTGCATGGCAGGAGCGCCCCATCTGGCTGGTGAGTCCCGAAGATCACCTGGAAGAGGGCCGAAGATCTACTAGTAGCTCCCGAGCTACCTAATGAGCACCCACGCTGTTGTTAAAAATAAACTGTTGAAGTTCCTCCTTACAAATCTCTGTGACATCATTTCAAAACACAAGCCTCAAAATAAACCCCTCACATTGGGTGGCCAGGATTGTTATGGTGGCAGCTTGATTGAGAAAAAGATCCTCAAGTGAAGACGCTAGCTGTAGGCGGCGATTCTTCACAAGCGATCTCTTCCCTCCTAACTTTCCGAAAGAAAGTAAAGGCATGGCTGTGGGACCAGGCGTTTGGTCAATAAATGCAAGCAGCACCTTAAGGGACAAACTGGATTGGCGTTAAGACTAATGAGGCTGGTTTAATGTTTTAATGATAATTTTGTATGGTTTTAATTATGTTGTTTATATCATGTTATGTTTACGCTGTGATTTGATTGTATTGTTGTAATAGCCTCTTAATGAGGTTGAATGTAAGCCGCCCGGAGCCCCCCTTCTGGGGTTGAGAAAGGCGGGTTAGAAATGCGGTAAATAAATAAATAATGAGAATACAGTACATACATATAAACAAAAGAACAATATACAATTAGATATCTAAAATCGGAAATGCATGAATATAAAATGTTAAAAACTCAGGGTGAGATAAGCGGAGTAGCTTCATTGCGAAGGAGAGCACATATAAACAGGGGGGAGAATGGACTCCAAAAACAGGGGCATTGAAGAGAGCAATGGTAAAAAATTAAATGACTACTCTTCGAAGGCACAGCGGAAAAGCCGGGTTTTAAGGTGTTTTTTAAAGGTCTCCAAAGTGGGGGCTTTCCTAATCTCTCCAGGCAAGGAGTTCCAGAGTTGGGGGGGCACAGAGGAGAAGGTTCTTTCCCTTGTGCCCACCAGACGAGTCTGTGAGACTGGCAGGGGCGAAAGGAGGACCTCCCCCAAGGAGTGAAGGGTTCGAGGTGATTTATGGAGGAAGATCCGGTCACGAAGGTAGGCGGGTCCCGAACTGTTTAGGGCTTTGAAGAATGTCCTAACTGTTCAGCAGTGGAACTCTCTGCCCCGGAGTGTGATGGAAGCCCCTTCTTTGAAGGCTTTGAAACAGAGGCTGGATGGCTATCTGTTGGAGATTCTATGAATGTGATTTTCCTGCTTCTATGATCAGATGATTCTATGATTCTATGATATTGGTTGTCTATATGTATTGGTGTTTCCCAACCAGTGTGCCGTGAGCGATCATCAGGTGTGCCGTGGGAAATTGGAACCTCCAATGCCCTTTCTTCCCCCTCCTGCCGAACACTTTTTCTTCTCCACTTGGGCTCCCTTCTTCCCAGCCTCGCTCTGCTCACTTTGCCTCACTTTGCTCTGGGATGAGTCTGTGCAGTAGCACGGGTCACGTCTTCCTCTCCCCTCCCCTCCTGAACACACGCTGTCCCCTCGGATCAAAACGGTGGCAGAAGCGGCAGTGTTGAAGAAAAAATAAGTGTTCGGCAGGAGGTGGAAGAAAGGACGCGAAGGGGAAGGGGGAGGAAGAGGTCTCTGTCGAAAGCTGGCATGGGCAAACTTGGACCTTCCAGGTGTTTTGGACTCCAACTCCCACCATTCCTAGCAGCCTCAGGCCCTTTTCCTTTTCTCCGCTCAGCCACTTAAGCAGGAAAGGGCCTCAGGCTGTTAGGAATGGTGGGAATTGAAGTCCAAAGCAGCCAGAGGGCCGAAGTTTTCCTATACCTGTTTTAGGGACCTTAAAGCCTCCTTCCAATGTTGTGATTCTGGATAAAAAACAAACAACAACATAACATAACATTGTTTGAATCCACAGTGCTCTCTGGGTGTCGGTGAACTACAACTTCCAAACTCAAGGTCAATTCCCAAGCAAACCCTTTCAGTACTTTCTGTTGATAATGAGAATTCAATATGCCAAGTTTGGTTCAATTCCATTGTTGCAAGAGTTCAGGATGCTCTTTGATTGTATGTTAACTATAAATCCCAGAAACTGTTAACTCCCAAATGTCAAGGTCTATTTTCCCCAAACTCCATCTGTGTTCACATTTGGGCATATAGAGTATTCATGCCAAGTTTGGTCCTGATCCAACATTGTTTCAGTCCACAGTGCTCTCTGGATATAGGTGAACTACAACTCCAAAACCCACCAAACCCACCAATAGTATTTTCTCTTGGTTATGGGAGTTCTGTGTGGGAAGTTTGTGTATTACTGCCATTCCTGCCAGGATATCTATGTTGTGTTCATCGAAACAGGTCCAGGTTTCACACTGAGTGTATAAATACATTAAAAAAACATATTAACTATATGTATTACTGTGTTAGAGTGTCATTTTGTGTGCCCCAGGATTTTGTAAATGTAAGAAATGTGCCGCGGCTCAAAAAAGGTTGAAAAACACTGGTCTAAATGCACCGTTGCATCCCATCATGTGGTTGCCTCTATGATCATATCATCAACATATGCTCATATTGTCAACGGATGCTTATATCATCCACTTACTGCAGTATATAAGCATCCATCCATAAGTATTTTATTTAAATGATGCATTAAAAGTTCTCAGCAATGTCACTAGTATATTATGCAAATTACCATCTTTGAAGTTTGATAAAAGTTTGAATCCCACACCCTTTCTTTTGCCAGAATACATCTTTTCTCGCCATCTCGCACACACAGACACATTGCTTGTTGTGGTTTGTTCTAACCTGTTCTGAAAACTGAGATCACCGTCACGATAATAATTAGGAACCACTCGGTCGTAACCTGTTTGACAGCTCGATCCGACAATTAAAATAATGGGAGCGCATCCCTTCCAACAGTCCCTGCTTACGAGGAATTATCTCGGATTTTTGAATGTCTGACACCATTGCTTTTGTTGAGGTTCAGATCCCATCATCCCCAGTCTGCATCAAAAGGTATGGGAGTTTTTCTCCTTTCTCTACCTATCCTTGCACTGTAACTCCCAGAAGTCCTCCTGATTGATCGTTCTACCGACTATCTATCTCTATCTGATCTATATATTTTATCTATCTGGAGGATTGATGGAAGTTGCACTCCGGGAATAGGAAATCTGCAGGGATTGGATGTAGTGTCCAAATATCGTGTTAATTCGCCCAGCGGATTTTGAGTTACGTTAATCCCACAAACGAACATTACATTTTTATTTCTATATAGAATATCACTATTGAGGGTGGATGGCCATCTGCCGGGAGGACTTGGACTGTGCTTGTCCTGCCTGGCAGAAAAGACAGGGTGGGACTGGATGGCCTCTGCGGTCCCTCGCCGGCAGAGGAGAGCGGGAGGCGGACAAGGAGGCAGTTGAGCCTGGCCTCGGGGCCGGTGAAGCCCCTGCGCATCTGGGCGGTGCACTTGGCCGAGCGGATGAAGGTCTTGTAGTGGGCGAAGGCCAGGGCATGCATCTGGGCACCCAGCTGGGCCCACTCCTCGGCCAGGCGCTCGGGCTCCCTCTGTAGAGCCTCTAGGCCCAGCCCGGACAGCCACGCCAGGTAGGCCTCCTCTCTCGACGAAGGAGAAGATGACGGGGCCTGCCCTCGTCCACAGAACAGCCAGGCCAGGGGGCTGGCCTCCTCCAAGTCCGAAGGCCCCGAAGGCCCTCAGCTGAGGACTCCTCCAGCGCTGCCATGACAGCGTGGAGCAGGAAGTGATCACTATGGCAACAGTGTGGCCACTTCAGGGAATGGCAGCCTCTAGCCACCTCCGGTTTCCAGTTATTGGTTTCCGCTTCAGGCAGCGCACTGTTTTCCATCCCTACTGCAGTTGTTTTTTGGGGTTTTTTTTCTTTTTTGCTGTTGTTGGTCACACCTTGCTTTGTGAGGCATTTATTTGCCAAATTTGGTGTGTCTGTGTTCAGTGGTTTTGTTGTTTTTAAGCCACTTACAACGACACAAAGGTTTTTATATATAGATGTTTTATTGCTTATTTCATATAGACTCGTTAAGTTTCTGTGACACACTGACACAGGAATACACAACAAGATTAACACACAGCAAACAAGATCACTATGCTGGCTTTTGTACTTGATCACACCTCGGATACTTCCCAAGTGTCTAGGACTGTGTGATGTATCCAAGGATAATGCGTACAGATATCCAAGGATAATGCCTACTTTTGCAGCTGACAGATGGTACTTTCATCAGTGTCGATTGTGTTTAAGTGAAGGCCAAGGTCCTTAAGTACTGCACCCAGTGTGCCGATCACCACTGGGACCACCTTGACTGGCTTGTGCCAGAGTCTTTAATTATTATTATTATTTTCTTGCCTTTTCTTCGCGAATGAAGATTCAGAAAGGACTAACCCCACGTTTTCTACAAGCGTGTTGGTGACTAAAAAGGCCAATCTGAGATAGGCAAGTCCGGTTGCAGAAAGCACAGCAGATAGTCTCCTTGAGTGATGTTATTTCCAAGTTGTGATTCTTTCTGTGTTGTTGTTTCTCTTCGAAACCCGTGCGGCGTGTCTTCTCGAAAGAGACTGCAGCATTGTGCGTCTCCATGCCTCCCGATGTGAGGCCAGGATGGACCATTGTTGATGATCAATCTGGCTGTGCCTGAGATGCTGTTTCGGGGAGTCCTTGTATCTCTCTTTTGGGGCGCCTCTCTTGCGCTGACCCGTGGCAAGTTCACCATAGAGTAGTATCTTTGGGAGGCGGTGGTCCTCCATCCTAGAGATGTGCCCTGCCCAGCGCAGCTGAGTTTTTTAAAAGTTTTTTTAAAATAGATTTTTATTAAGAGTTTCATATTTTATACACACAACACGTTAACAAAGAAGAGTAACATACATGGGGTACCAGGAAAGATAAACATAGAAAAGGGGATAC
Source organism: Anolis apletophallus (assembly GCA_030556195.1). NCBI lineage: Eukaryota > Metazoa > Chordata > Lepidosauria > Squamata > Anolidae > Anolis > Anolis apletophallus. Next base: position 3,761,502 of record JARBWK010000019.1, on the reverse strand, counting down.
AAAAAGTGACTTCCGCTCTCCTTCCATACCATTAACAATAATTATTTTTAACAAATCTATTAGCCTGGAGCATCCCAGATGCTCTTATTTGTGTGTCGTGATAACCCCTTTTATCACCTTATTTGTCTTAGTCTCTAATTCACTCACTATTTTTAATGTACTCAGCAACTCGTGACCAGTCTGTTCTGATGTTTCCTTTACCATTATTTTGTCTCAGCCAAAATGTAAGTTCATCCATATCTTTAATCTCAAATATCTTCTCTAACCATTGGTCCTTTGTTGGTAGCAAATTTGTCTTCCAAATTTTTGTAAATAGTATCCGTGCCGCCGTTGACAGAAAGACAAAGAGTTTTTCCGTATTCTCATTATTGAAGATTCCATTGTCCATTATACCCAACAGGTATAGCTCTGGCTTCATTTGGAACTCAACCTGTAAAATTTCCTTACATTCCTTATGGATTAATTTCCAATATTCATTAATTTTGGGACAGGTCCACCACATGTGAAAAAAAGAACCTTCTTGTTTATCACATTTCCAACACTTATTATCTATATTTTTGTACATTATATTTAATTTCTTAGGTGTGATATACCATCGGTGTATCATTTTAAGCCAATTTTCTTTTAAGTCAGTTGCATATGTAATTTTGAGCTGTTTTGTCCACAGCCTTTCCCATCCCCTTAATTGGATGGGTCTCCCAATGTTTCGAGCCCACTTTACCATAGATTGCTTGATTACTTCCTCCTCTGTCGCCCAGTTCAGGAGCATAGAGTATGTTTTAGATATAGTTTTTTTTTCATTCTTAAGAATTTTATCCCATGGTCCTTCCGCAACACTAAAACCCTTAACCTTGTCTTTGTTAAAACTTTCTCTCATTTGGAAGTAATGTAACCATAATACATTACGGTGTATTTCAACAATTTCTTCATGTGTTTTCATCACTAATACACCTCCTTTTAACGTCAAAATGTCCTGATATTTTGGCCACTCTGTCCAACCTAGTAACCTTCTTTGATTGGCTTCTAGAGGTGACAGCCATAGTGGTGTCTTAGTATACATATAGTCTTTATACTTTAACCAGATTTTCAGCAAGGCGGATCTAATAAAATGATTCCCAAAGTTTTTTTCAATTTTGGCCCCTTCATACCAAAGGTACGAGTGCCATCCTTTTCGCAAGTCAAAGCCTTCCAGGGTTAAAGTTGAACTTTTTGATAACAGCACCCAGTCTTTCACCCATGTCGAGGCACATACTTCATAATATAATTTTAAGTCCGGTAGGCCAAAGCCTCCTTTTTCTTTGTGCATAATCATTATATTGTACTTAATTCTTGGTTTTTTATTCTTCCATATGAAATTAGTCAAGTCCTTTTTCCATTTATTAAAAATCTCCATATTTCTTAATATAGGCAAATTCTGAAATAAGTAGAGCATCTTTGGCAGCAAATTCATCTTTACAGCGGAAATCCTTCCCAACAGGGAGAGATTGAGTCTTTTCCATTGTTCTAATTCTTCTTTCATTTTTTTCCACTGTTCCATATAATTGTCTTTCAATAGATGAAGGTTCCTTGCGGTAATCCAAATTCCTAGATATTTAACCTTATTAACCACTTGAATACCCGTCAATTCTTGTAATTGCATTTGGTTTGATTTTGAGACATTTTTCATTATAATCTTTGTCTTTTTCTTATTCAGCCTAAATCCTGCTAATTTTCCGTAATCTTCAATAGTCGACAACCATTTTATTATATTGTCTCTTGGGTTTTCCACAATACATATCACGTCGTCGGCAAATGCTCTTGTTTTGTACTCTTTCTTTTGTACATTTAGGCCTTTTAGTTCCTTATTCTGCCTTATCTTCATTAGGAGTGTCTCTAATGCAAAGATAAAGATAAGCGGGGATAATGGGCATCCCTGCCTAGTTCCTTTTTCTATCAAAAAATTCCTTTTCTATCAAAAATTCCATTTATCCAAATCTTTGCCTTCTGATGTTGATAAATTGCCGTGACTGCATTTTGAAATTGAAGTCCAATATCAATTTCCTTCATAAGTAATTTGAAATATTTCCAATTAAGGTTGTCAAACGCTTTCTCAGCATCTATTGACAGTAAGGCCAGTTCCTTCTGATGGTTCGTCTCATAGTATTCAATCGCATTTAGAATTGTTCTTACATTATCTCTTATATATCGATTGGGTAGGAATCCATTTTGATCTTCTTGAATCCAATCTATTAGGAATTCTTTAAATCTAGTTGCCAGTATTGTCGTATAGATCTTGTAATCTGTATTTAAAAGTGAAATCGGGCGGTAATTCTTAATGTCCTCCGGATCCGTTCCATCTTTATATATCATTGTTATATCCGCTGCTCTCCATGAATCTGGAATTTCTCTTTCAATAAGTGCCTTATTCATTATTTCTTTTAGGACTATGACTATTTCTTCCTGCATAGTTTTGTAGAAGCATGCTGTGTAACCGTCCGGTCCTGGTGCTTTATCATTTTTCAAATTCTTAATTGCTTTTTTAACTTCTTCAACAGTTATCTCCTGGTTGAGTCTTTGGCGTTGCTCATCAGTAATTTTCTCCAATTTTAATCCTCCTAGATAGTCCATTACATCTTCCTCTTTAACTTGCTCTTCATATAAAGAACAGCTGAGTTTTCAATAGCATGGCCTCAACGCTGGTAATCCCTGCTTGCTCAAGGACAGCAATGTTTGTCACATAGTCAGTCCAGTGTATATTTAGGATTGTGCAAAGACAGCGCTGATGAAAGCGTTCGAGGAGTCGTAGGTGTTGGCGAAAGGTGACCCATGTTTCAGACCCATAGAGGAGATTAGACTACTGTACACACTGATTTTGGTGCTTTGCCTCAGGTGCTTTTTGCTCCAGACTCTTTTGTGAAGCCTTCCGAATGCACTCTATGCCTTTGCTAATCTGTGATCTATCTCTTTATCAATCTTGGCGTCTAAAGAGATACAGCTTCCCAGTTAGGTGAACTGCTGGACGGACTTAAGCACAGATGTGCCTATGCTGACGTGGGGATGATGGTGTTCTTCCTGTGGTGCGGGCTGGTAGAGGACTTCCATTTTCTTCAGGCTGACTTCCAGCCCAAACATCTCTGCAGCTGTGGCAAAGCAGGATGTGAGGCTTGTGCCAGAGTCTATTATTATTATTATGTTTATGTTTTGTTTGTGTTTATTGGGTAATAAGACTTTCTCTAAACAAAGCAACACATGCATCCTATGGATTGTCGTCTCAGACATAACATAATGATTCCCATATGATAAATATTTCCATCATGTCATCTAAAATATGGAGCATAACCAAAAGAAGGTAAGCAAACAACTTTGAACCTCCTGCCAGTGTTGGTTCTCCAGACGTTGGCCAACTTTTGACTGCCAGATGTTGTACGGATGATGGGAGTTGTAGTCCAACAACTTCCTAGAACTAGAATCCATATGACACATTTAGTGCAAGGAACATCTAGCGCTTGGGGGAAACCCTCGAGCACTGACTAGCATGACGCACTGTGTGGAATCCCCAACAGGATCTTATGGAGGCAACAGTTGTAAAACAACAACAACAATGTGTTACGTGGCTCTCCTTGTGGCTGGAGGTACAGCACAGTTCAAACCCAGCGGCATCAGAATGCATATATTAAAATACCTCATTTGAATATTAAAATACAATACTAATAGAACGTCGAGTTGGAACTCATCATTTCGGATTTAGAAAAGCAAGTCGTAACAACAAGAACAACAAGGCTTGCTTGTTTTTCAGATAAATAAATAAAGCAATTGCTTTTGTATTCCATGTCATTTGTTTCAATAATAATAATAATAATGTTTTATTATTAAGAAGCCCCCAGGGGTACAGTGGATTAAACTGCTGAACTTGCTGACTGAAAGGTTGCAGGTTCGAATCCGGGGAGCGGGGTGAGCTCCCGCTGTTAGCCCCAGCTTCTGCCAACCTAGCAGTTCAAAAACATGGAAATATGAGTAGATCAATAGGTACCGTACCGGCGGGTAGGTAACAGCACTCCATGCAGTCATCCCGGCCACATGACCTTGGAGGTGTCTATGGACAATGCCGGCTCTTCGGCTTAGAAATGGAGATGAGCACAAACCCCTAGAGTCGGACACGACTGGACTTAATGTCAGGGGAAAACCTTTACCTTTACCTAATAATAATTTATTTCTTTTTTTAAAAAAAGAACAATTATTGTAAAATTATTGTTATTCAAAGTGACTTCTTGTTATTGTTATTATTAATATTATTATTATTTGCTATTACGGTCCAGTAACTCTATTGTGGTAGTACAAAGGGTTAAACCAGTGTTTCTCAACCTTCCTAATGCCGCAACCCCTTAATACAGTTCCTCATGTTGGGGTGACCCCCAACCATAAAATTAGCGACCCCTCTGGCACCCTCTCGCGACTCCCCCAGGGGTCCCAACCACCAGGTTGAGACACACTGGGTTAAACTCTTGTGCCAGCAGGACTGCTGACAAAAAGGTCGGCGGTGAGCTCCCATCTGGGAATGAGGTGAGCTCCCATCTGACAGCTCCAGCTTCCCATGTGGCTTCCCATGTGGGGACATGAGTGAAGCCTCTCACAGGATGGTAAAACATCAGGGAGAGAAGAAGTTGATCTAATTTCCACAGGCAAGGGACCACTACCGAGAAGGCCCTGTCCCTCGTCCCCACCAAACGTATTTTCAACAAAGGTGGGATCGAGAGCAGGGCCTCCCCGGAAGATTGTAAATTTCAAGGTGGGTTAAACCCTTGTGCCGGCTGCTGACCTGGAGACTTTAAGGTCAGCAGTTCGAATCCACGAGACGGTGAGCTCCTGTCTGTCAGCTCTAGCTTCCCATGCAGCGACATGAGAGAAGCCTCCCACAGGATAGTAACACATCTGGACGTCCCCTAGACCAGTGTTTCCCAACAAGTGTGCCGCGGCACACTAGTGTGCCGTGAGCGATCATAAAGTGTGCCGTGGGAAATTGGAACCTCCAATAACCTTTCTTCCCCCTCCTGCGCACAGTGCTCTCTGGGTGTAGGTGAACTACAACTTCCAAACTCAAGGTCAATTCCCAAGCAAACCCTTTCAGTACTTTCTGTTGGTAATGAGAGTTCAATATGCCAAGTTTGGTTGCATTCCATTGTTGCAAGAGTTCATTGATTGTGTGTTAACTATAAATCCCAGAAACTGTAACTCCCAAATGTCAAGGTCTATTTTCCCCAAATTATGTGTTCACATTCATGCCAAGTTTGATCCTGATCCAACATTCATGCCAAGTTTGATCCTGATCCAACATTGGATTCATGCCAAGTTTGATCCTGATCCAACATTGTTTGAGTCCACAGTGCTCTCTGGATATAGGTGAACTATAACTCCAAAAACCTAGGTCAATGCCCACCAAACTCTTATAGTATTTTCTCTTGGTTATGGGAGTTCTGTGTGGGAAGTCTGTGTCTTTTTGCCATTCCTGCCAGGATACCTATGTTGTGTTCATCGAAACAGGCCCAGGTTTTACACTGAGTGTATAAATACATGTAAAGACATATTAACTATATATATGACCGTGTTCGAGTGTCATTTTGTGTCATTTTGGTTGGTGGTGTGCCCCAGGATTTCGTAAATGTCAAAAATGTGCCGTGGCTCAAAAAAGGTTGTAAAACACTGCCCTAGACAATGGCTTTGTAGATAGCCGGTTCTTTCACACTAGAAGTGACTTGCAGTATATTCTCAATTCACATCTGACACAATTTTTAAAAAGCTATAGACTAAGACGTACATTATATGTATATACATGTGTGTGTATATCTATATGTATATGTATGTTTGTAAATATATGTGTGTGTGTGTATATATATACTGTGTGTGTGTGTGTGTGTGTGTGTATATATATATATATATATACACACACACACACACACACACACACTGTATATATATATATGCATCTTACCTAGAAAGATGTGGATGAGTAGGATCTGGAAGCCCTTGTTGCTTGCCATGGTGAATTTCCGCAATGTATATGAATGGCAGGATCCAAGGCGACTGCAGGCAAGGCAGCTCCGGCCAAATAAGCTGGTGAATGGGAGAGTGTTGATGTTTTAACCCTCCTGGGCTTGCATCATGTGTGAGCAGAGGATTCCTTTGGATTGACTTACAGCTGATGATTGTGCACCTCGAAACCATAAAAGCTGGCCGGGGACCCACCCCGGTTGCCTTTGAAGTTGCCACACACTTAGCAATTAAGGCATTTTTTCCGTCTACACAGAGGAAGTTTGGGAGTGAAGCCTCCTTCGGGATGCCTTGGCTGAAGTCTTCTCCAAAGTGTGTCTCCGAGGCCGATGCGCCAAAAGAGGAGCCTTCCTCAAAGACCTTTACGTACACCCCATATTGTGTTTTTTAATTATGTTTTGGAACCACACATCTATTTGATGTGGTTGTGAGATATAAACGATGATATAGAAGTTCAAATAAAGGAGTGAGAAAGCAAGGAAACCTTCCTTCTTTCTACCTTCTGCAGTGTTTTCGTCATGTGGACAATAAGGGCCAAAGTATTTTTAATTTTCAATCCTATTTGTAATCCTACCTCGACTAATCAAAACAATTGAACATTATTATCCAATGGCTCATTTATTATTATTACTACGATTTATTATTATTATTATATGCAGGGGTTCTTGGTAGACACTGATTATCTTGATCTGGCACAGTCTGGCTTTACGCCGGGACATGGAACTGAAACAGCCTTGGACGCCAGGCTTAGTAGATGATCTATGCCAGGAGCTCGACAGGGGGAGTGTGTCCCTGTTGGTTCTGCTGGACCTCTCAGCAGCCTTTGATACCGTCGACCACAGTATCCTTCTGGGACGCCTCGCAGAGATGGGACTTGGGGGTCCTGCTCTGCAGTGGCTCCAGTCCTTCCTGGAGGATCAGTCTCAGAGGGTGACACATGTTCGACCCCACAACCGTTGTCGTGTGGAGTCCCTCAGGGTTCAGTACTGTCCCCGATGTTATTTAACATCTACATGAAGCCGCTGGGGGAGATCATCCGGAGTTTCGGAGTAAGACGTTATCTGTACGCAGATGACGTCCAACTCTGTCACTCCTTCCCACCTGTTGTCCAGACCTTGAACCGGTGCTTGGTGGCTGTGTTGGACTGGATGAGGGCTAACAAATTGAAACTTAATCTTGACAAGACAGAGGTCTTCCTGGTCAGTCGCAAGGCCGAACAGGGCATAGGGTTACAGCCTGTGTTGGATGGGGTTACACTCCCCCTGAAGACCCAGGTTTGCAGTTTGGGAGTGATCGCTGAGCCTGGAACTCCAGGTCTTGGTGGTGGCCAGGGGAGCTTTTGCACAGTTAAGACTCGTGCGCCAGCTGCGTCCGTACCTTGGGAAGTCTGATCTGGCTACGGTCGTCCACACTCTGGTCACATCCCGAATAGATTACTGCAATGCACTCTACGTGGGGCTGCCTTTGAAGACCGTTTGGAAACTGCAACTAGTCCAACGGACAGCAGCCAGATTACTAACAGGAGCTACATACAGGGAGCATACCACCCCATGTTGTGTCAGCTTCACTGGCTGCCTGTCCATTTCCAAGCTCAATTCAAAGTGCTGGTTTTGACCTTTAAAGTTCTATATGGTTCTGGCCCAGCTTACTTGTCCGAATGCGCCTGCCTCTACATCCCACCTTGTACGATTAATTATCAATAATAATAATACCTCGCTTCTTCTCTCCACAATGGAGACTCAAAGCAGCTTATTATTATTACTTTCTTAAGTGATCCCTTGTACCTGAGGATGATGGTCCTCCAAGTGTAGTGTCTTGACAGTGGATCTGTAGGTAACTTTGGAGGCCTACTCTTGACCCGCATATTCCTCTGACCTCCAGTTAGAGCGCTCAAGGGCCAGGGCTTCCCAGTTCTCGGTGTCTATGCCACAGTTTTTCAATTTGGCTTTAAGTCCATCTTTAGATCTCTTTGCCTGTCCACCAACGTATGGTGATTGCTTTGGGAGATGGTTTTGAGTGACTTGTAGGTCTTCTTCTGAATGTGCACATTATTACTATTATTCATTGTGGTTACTATCTAACAACTCATTTATTATTATTATTACTATTATTTATGGCATTTTACCCCGCTCTTCTCAACCCCCGAGGGGGGGACTCAGAGCGGCTTCCAAAAGGCATAATTTGATGCCTACATCACAATTGCAGTATAAAACACAATATAAAACCCTCCAGCATTCGACACTAAAATACAATCATATTCACACATCCTATACATTCACCTATGTTAAAAACAGTGTTCCGTCCATAAAAGCATTGAGCCCTATTCACCAACTTTCCATTAAAACCACTAAAGTGCTGTCCTGTGCTACTATGCGAACGCCTGGTCCTACATCCAGGCTTTCACTTTTTTCCTAAATGTCAGGAGGGATGGAATTGATCGTATGTCGCTAGGGAGCGCATTCCACAGACGGGGAGCCACCACCGAGAAGGCCCTCTCCCTCATCCCCACCAGCCGCACCTGGGAAGCCGGCGGGAGCGAGAGCAGGGCCTCCCCGGATGATCTTAAAGTACGAGGTGGGACGTAGCGGCAGATGCGTTCGGACAAGTAAGCTGGGCCAGAACCGTATAGAGCTTTAAAGGTCAACACCAGCACTTTGAATTGAGCCCGGAATTGGACCGGCAGCCAGTGGAGCTGACACAACAGGGGGGTGGTATGCTCCCTGTATGTAGCTCCAGTTAGTAGTCTAGCTGCCGCCCGTTGGACTAGTTGTAATTTCCGAGCTGTCTTCAAAGGCAGCCCCACGTAGAGTGCGTTGCAGTAATCTATTCGGGATGTGACCAGAGCGTGGACGACCATAGCCAGATCAGACTTCCCAACGTACGGGCGCAATATTATTATTATTATTATTGCTCTTACAATCCAACAACTCATATCCAACTCCAGAATGCCAACTTCAGCTGATGTGGCATAACATCATCATGAGATGAAGAAACGTTTGGGAAGGGAGGAATGAAGCAGAAAGAAGGAAAGAAGGAAGCTTGGCGGAGCCTCCAAGATGCAAATCAGAGGAATGATGTAAAGGAGGAAGGGGCTGAGACCGATGAAGGAGGAGAGAGGAATGGAGGAAGGCCAGGCAGACAGCAAGGAGAGCCCCACCAAGGAGGACTTCTGGTGCTCGGCCTCACTCTGCTCAATGGAGGGCTTGCTTGTATATTAGTCAGTGGCTTAATGGCAAAGGTGAGACCTCTATAGGCACAGGAGGGGTGAGTGGCAGCTGCAGAAACAAAAAGAGAGAGGTACTCCTTCCTTCCTTCCTTCCTTCCTTCCTTCCTTCCTTCCTTCCTTCCTTCCTTCCTTCCTCCCTCCTCCCTCCCTCCCTCCCTCCCTCCCTCCCTCCCTCCCTCCCTCCCTCCCTCCCTCCTTCCCTCCTTCCTCCTTCCTTCCTTCCTTCCTTCCTTCAATCACAGATTGAAAGAGACAAGAACCACCTTCCTTCCTTCCTTCCTTCCTTCCATCCATCACAGACTGAAAGAGACAAGAACCATTTTCCTTCCTTCCTTCCTTCCTTCTTTCCTTCCTTGAATCACAGATTGAAAGAGATAAGAGCCATTTTCCTTCCTTCCTTCCTTCCTTCCTTCCTTCCTTCCTTCCTTCCTTCCATCACAGACTGAAAGAGACAAGAACCACCTTCCTTCCTTCCTTCCTTCCTTCCTTCCTTCCTTCCTTCCTTCCTTCCATCACAGACTGAAAGAGACAAGAACCATTTTCCTTCCTTCCTTCCTTCCTTCCTTCTTTCCTTCCTTGAATCACAGATTGAAAGAGATAAGAGCCACCTTCCTTCCTTCCTTCCTTCCTTCCTTCCTTCCTTCCTTCCTTCCTTCCTTCAATCACAGATTGAAAGAGACAAGAACCACCTTCCTTCCTTCCTTCCTTCCTTCCTTCCTTCCTTCCTTCCTTCCTTCCTTCCTTCCTTCCATCCATCACAGATTGAAAGAGACAAGAACCACCTTCCTTCCTCCTTCCTTCCTTCCTTCCTTCCTTCCTTCCTTCCTTCCTTCCATCCATCCATCCATCCATCCCAGACTGAAAGAGACAAGAACCATTTTCCTTCCTTCCTTCCTTCTTTCCTTCCTTGAATCACAGATTGAAAGAGATAAGAGCCATTTTCCTTCCTTCCTTCCTTCCTTCCTTCCTTCCTTCCTTCCTTCCTTCCTGCCTGCCTGCCTGCCTGCCTGCCTGCCTGCCTGCCTGCCTGCCTTCTATCCATCCATCCATCCATCCATCCATCCTTGAATTGGAAGAGACAAGAGCCTGCCTTCCTTCCATCCTTGAATTATAGCATTGGAAGAGAAAAGGATTATATTTCCTTCCTTATTTCCTTCCTTGAATCCTAGAATTCCAGAGACTTTTTGTTCCATAGTTTTCAGTCAGATCTCTTACCTTGTTGATAATCCTGGACTGCCACCCAGTGGGGAGGATTCGTGTCTGATGCATATCCAATTCATGGCAGCTAATATTTTTCTCAACATGACAAGCAGTTGTAGATACATTACTATATACAGTAGGCATATGCAAACCTTGGCCCTCTAGGTGTTTTGGACAATTGGAATTGTGGGAGTTGAAGTCCAAAACACCTAGTGGGCTGAAGTTTGCATATGCCTGATGTACAGTGACATTTCCCCAATATGACAAACAGAAAGAGTGTATAATGTTGGATTTGTGTATAGTCAGCTCATAAGGTCTAATTACACTATGTCTTCTTGGCTTTTCTCCGCGAACGAAGATTCTTAGGAAGGACTCATCCTAGGTAGTTAATAATTAATAATTAATTAATTAATAACATTAATAATGATAATGTTAATATATTGCACCAACCCTATTGACAATCTTCTTCAGCATGATGCTCCAAAGGGCTCCGGCAGACCTCGAAAAAGAAGACAGCATATACAGTATATACACTATCGTACTGATGGCAGCTTGTTCAACTTAAGCCGTCTGAGGGCTCGCACTAAGACTCTAAACTATCTAGTCCGTGAGCTGCTTTTTGTCGACGATGCTGCCCTTGTCGCCCATTCAGAAGCAGCCCTGCAGCGCCTCACTTCCTGCTTTGCAACAGCTGCAGAGCTGTTTGGGCTGGAAGTCAGCCTGAAGAAAACAGAAGTCCTCTACCAGCCCGCACCACAGGAAGAACACCATCATCCCCACGTCAGCATAGGCAAATCTGTGCTTAAGTCCATGCAGCAGTTCACCTACCTGGGAAGCATCATCTCTTCAGACGCCAAGATTGACAAAGAGATAGATCACAGATCAGCAAAGGCATAGAGTGCATTTGGAAGGCTTCACAAAAGAGTCTGGAGTAACAAGCACCTAAGGCAAAGCACCAAAATCAGTGTGTACAGAGCTATCGTACTGTCTATTCTCCTCTATGGGTCTAAAACATGGGTCACCTATGGCCAACACCTACGGCTCCTCGAACGCTTTCATCAGCGCTGTCTTTGCACAATCCTAAATATACACTGGACCGACTATGTGACTAATGTTGCTGTCCTTGAGCAAGCAGGGATCACCAGCGTTGAGGCCATGCTATTGAGAACACAGCTGCACTGGGAAGGGCACGTCTCTAGGATGGAGGACCACCGCCTCCCAAAGATACTACTCTACGGTGAACCCGCCACGGGTCAGCGCAAGGGAGGCGCCCCCAAAAAGAGATATAAGGACTCCCTGAAGCAACATCTCAGGCTCGGCCAGATTGATCACCAGCAATGGTCCACCCTGGCCTCACATCGGGAGACATGGAGACGTACTATCCACAATGCTGCAGCCTCTTTCAAGAAGACACGCCGAATGGGTCTCGAAGAGAAACAACAACGCAGAAAGAAGCGCAACTTGGGAACAACATCACCCAAGGAGACTTTCTGCTGTTCTTTCTGCAACTGAACTTGCCTATCTCAGATTGGCCTTTTTAGTCATCAACATGCTTGTAAAAAGCGTGGGATGAGTCCTTCCTAAGAATCTTCGTTCGCGAAGTAATGCCGAGAGATTAATAATAATAATGCTGTAACCTGCAAGTGCAAAACTAACCACTAGATGGCGCTGAGAGAGAAAAAGACAGCATGCTGAATAAACTGCAAATTAATGAATTACCAGGAAATCAATAAACACAACATGCAATTATTATTATTATTATTATCTCACTTTTTCTATCCACAAAGGTGACTCAATTATGAGGTGTATGTGTGTGAATGCTGAGTCGGTGGTAACAATCAGCTGTGATCCTTTTACTAACTCTACTTCTTTATTCTCGCCGTATAGAATTAAATGATGATTGTGTGTCATGTACAATCTGACTCAGTTCAGGAAACAATTCTCATAGCACAGAAAGGTTAGCATGAAAACATACCCTCTTTTGGCTGCACCTGAGCACTGCATACATACATCCCCATGGGCCAGTAACTACTCATTTCTATCTATGTACTGCCCTCTTATTATTTATTTATTTATTTATTTATTTATTTTTCAGTTTTATATTCCGCTCCTCCCAGCAGGCTCGGGGCGGATCACAAAAATGCAAACATACAATGAGAACATAGTGCAACAGTAAAGCACATCATAAAAACAGCATAAAACATACAGTAAAAACATAGTGCGTAGCACTGATGGTACAGTCTACAGTTCCTTACTGAGGCGGGATAGACCCAAATGAGTTTGAGGCTACCCAAATGCCAGTCTAAAGAGGGCCGTCTTGCATTCCCTTCGGAAAGGGAGCAGTTCAGGGACCGCTCGAATATGATTAGGGAGCGAATTCCAGAGTACTGGAGCCGCCGCAGAGACGGCTCTCTGTCTCGTGCTGGACAAATGACAGGAGCGGGACGATGGTATAACCAGCAAGTTTTGCTCTTCCGAGCGCAGTGATCTCGGGGAACGTCTCGGGGTAAGGCGGTCCCTCAGGTACACAGGCCCTAGACCGTGCAAGGCCTTAAAGGTTAAAACCAACACCTTGAAGGCAATCCGGTACTCAATAGGAAGCCAGTGCAGTTGCCGGAGGATGGGAGTAATGTGCTCCCTCACTGGTGCTCCCACCAGCAAGCGAGCTGCGGCATTCTGCACCAGCTTGAGTTTCCGGATTGTCGACAAAGGAAGGCCCACGTAGAGGGCGTTACAGTAGTCCAGCCTCGAGATGACCGTCGCTTGGATCACCGTGGCCAAGTCAGCCCTGGACAGGTAGGGGGCCAGTCGCCTAGCCTGTCGTAGGTGGAAGAACGACGTCCTGCTGACCACGGAGACCTGGGTCTCCATGGTCAGCGAGGAGTCCAATCTAACACCCAAGCTCTTAACCAAGGATGACGGGCTAAGTGACTCGCCATCCAGGGTAGGCAACCGGCACTCATCCAGCCCAGGTCGACCAGGCCACAAGATCTCCGTCTTCGACGGGTTCACCTTCAGCCGGCTGGCGCGCAGCCATCCAGTCACGGCTTCTAGGCATCGGTGGAAACAATCGGGTACGGTATCCGGCCTGCCGTCCATTCTCAGCAGAAGCTGGGTGTCATCAGCGTACTGATAACACTCCAGACCAAAGTCGCGGGCCAGCTGGGCCAGGGGGCGCATGTAAATGTTAAATAGTAAGGGTGAGAGGATGGCCCCCTGAGGGACCCCACAACTTAATCGGAGCCTCCCGGAGACCTCCTCCCCCCTCTCCACACGCTGTCCCCGATCGTGGAGGAAGGAGGCCACCCATTTAGGGGCAGTCCCCCTAACTCCAGTCACGGCTAGGCGGTGGGCTAACAGTGCATGATCTACGGTATCAAACGCTGCTGTCAGATCTAATAAGACAAGCAGGGCCGATCCACCCTGGTCCAGCTGGCGGCGAAGTTGATCTGTAATGGCGACAAGCACGGTCTCCGTCCCATGCCCAATACGGAAGCCGGACTGGAAGGGATCAAGTCCAGCTGTGTCTTCTAAGTACCGCTGCAGCTGATCCGCTGCTGCCCTCTCAATTACCTTGCCTAAAAAAGGCAAATTGGACACAGGCCGGTAATTGGAGGGAGCCGAAGGGTCTAAATTCGGCTTCTTCAGCAGCGGTCTTACCATAGCCTCTTTCAAACCCCCTGGGAACACTCCTTGCTCAAGGGAGCTGTTGATAATCTTTCCCAGGGGGTCTCGTAGCCCCTCCCGTCAAGATCTAACAAGCCAGGAGGGGCACGGATCGAGGGAGCAGGTAGTTGGTCTAGCTGCAGCGAGTAACTTATCGACAGCTGCTGCGTCCAGCAGTTGGAAACGGGTGAAGGTGGGCCCGCCGAGTGGCGGCGGGGTCTCGAGTTCACGTACTGTATCAAGAGTGGCTGGGATATCCCGGCGGAGGGACGAGATCTTATCGGCAAAAAAGTTCTGGAATGCCTCGGCTGTGGGAGCCAAACCCCTATCATTTGGGACCATCGGAATTATGGTCAGTGACCGAATTATTTTAAAAAGTTGAGCTGGGCGTGAACTAGCCGACTCTATCAAGGAAGAATAGTGGGCCTTTTTAGCTTCCTTGATAGCACGCTCATAAACATCCTTAAATTGTTTATAAGCCGATCTCGATGCTCCGTCACGGAGGTCTCGCCACACGTCCTCTAGCTGTCTCTTCCTCCGTTTCATCGCCCGTAACTCCTCGGTAAACCAAGGCGAGCGATTACTATGGGGGATGAGAGGGCGTCTGGGGGCGATCTCGTCTAAGGCTGTGGAGAGACAGGAGTTCCAGCATTCCACATGCCTGTCGACTGAGTCGCTGGTGAGCTCCAAATCCCTCAGAGCATTCAGGAACCGAATGGGTTCCATAAGTCTCTTTGGGCGAACCAGAATAGGTTCGGCACCCTTACCGAGAGGAGGGGCCACCTCAAGACGGACTTCCAGGACACTGTGATCCGACCATGGAACCTCAACTATAGAGGTTAGGGTCACTTGGATCTTGAGGTTGCAACTGAGCACTGCATACATACATCCCCATGGGCCAGTAGTTAATCATTTCTATCTATATATTGCCCTCTTGTGGCTGCACCTGAGCACTGCATACATACTGAGTTCCCCTTCGGGGGTTGAGAAGGGCAGGTTAGAAATGCGGCAAATAAATAAATAAATAAATAAATAAATAAATAAATAAATAATACATCCACATAAGCCAGTAGTTAATCATTTCTATCTATATGCTGCCCTTTGTGGCTGCACCTGCTCACTGCATACATACATCTCTATGGGCCAGTATCTACTCATTTCTATCTATGTACTGCCCTCTTGAGTGCAGAGAAGAGCAAACCACAGACCACTGACTACAATGCAGCCTGAGGCCTGCCACATGCGCAATGGAGGACCTTCTCACAGCGACACCAGAGGCACTCCAAGTGACCAGCTTCGGGTCAAAGTACATTTAGTATAATGCCAAGCTTTTAACTTTGTTTGTGGTTTTTTATACATTATCACAGTGTTCTCCATTCGTTTATGACACAATAAATAAATAAACCTAGGCAATAACCACAGAACACACAGATACAGGATGGGAGACACTGGGCTTGGAAAGAGGGACCTAGGAATTTTAATACACCCTGAGACAACAGCGTGATGCGGCAGCAAAAAAGGCCAGTGCGATTCTAAGTTACATCAATGGAAAGCAATGGAAAGCACAGTCCCACTGTATTCAGCTTTGGTCAACTTGAAACAATAGGATTAATTCTACAGTTCAGATACACCTTCCTTCCTATGAAGTACACTATGTAACAAAATCTATCTATCTATCTATCTATCTATCTATCTATCTATCTATCTATCTATATAATAAAAGTCAGTGTTTGCGGAGGGCGGGAGGTATGGAGGAAGCTTTTCGATTGGCTGCCACTGTGGGATTATTTGCATAAAGGACTCTGATTGGCCAGCCTCAGAACTCCAACACTCAAAGGCACCAGATTATTTGTATAAAGGACTCTGATTGGCCAGTCTCAGAACTCCAACACTCTAAGGCACCAGACAGAGGGAATTGGTTGCCACTGAGAGACAATTTGCATAAATGACTCTGATTGGCCAGCAAAACAGAATGCAACTGAATGCTTGAGTTAGCCAAATGACAGGCTTTTTTCCATTGGAAATGGAATGTTCATTTTCTGGGAGGTGGGGAGGTGCCAAGGAATATGTGACAGTGTTTCAATAGGTTGCCACTAAGGGAATATTTGCATAAACGACTCTGAACTCCAGCTGAGGAACTCGAACATTCCACAGCCCCAGACAGAGGGGATTGGTTGCCACTGAAATGGTATTTGCATAAAGGACTCTGAGGGAAAAGGAAAGGCCTCAGGCAGTCAGACACTGCGGCCCACAGCAGTGACGGATCAGGACCAAACTTGTCACACAGGGGCCCAATGGCCCACTTCACAACACGACCCTCGCCCAATGACCACTACAGACCAAAATTAGCACACAGAGCCCCCTTGACCAGAAACCCTGGTGCTGTTTCAAGGAGGATGGACCACAGATGATGGGACTTGAAATACCTTCACTCACCTTCCAAGACCGCTGCAACCCTCATCCAAAGAATGATCAAGACCAAATGTGACACACAGAGTCCCCTTGACCCACTCTACATCCTGGTGCTGTTTGGAGGGGGATGGACCATGGCCAATGGGACTTGCAGTACCTTCACCAAGTTCCTGAGAAATAAACATCTAATAGGAACCAACCTTGGCACACAATGCCTTCCTCAAATAACCCGGGCACCGCCGGGTCCCCAAGCTAGTTGAAAATAAAAATCTGTTCCTGTTTTGAAAGTGATATTTGGGCTGGGGGGCACAATGGGTCAATCCCTTGTGCTGCTCAACTGCTGACCTGAAGGTCGGCAGTTCAAATCTGTGGAACGGGTTGAGTTCCCGCTGTTGGCTCTAGCTCCTGCCAACCTAGCAATTCGAAAACATGCAAACGTGAATAGATCAATAGGCACTGTTTCAATGGGAAAAGCATAAGACACTCGAAGGAATCTTGCCGGCCACACAACCAGGAGGCAACAAAGCAGGCTCCTCATCTTGGAAATGAGCATTGCGTCCATTAAAACATGAACCTCAGTTCACAGAAACCACCCAAAGTTCATTTGCAATTTTAAAATTAATTATATTGCCAGTGATGCCAACTAGGCTAACCAGACTAACAGAGCCAGAGTATGAAAAGAGTTTCCAGTCGGAGGTATCCCAGTGTTTCTCAACCTTCCTAATGCCGCGACCCCTGAATACAGGTCCTCATGTTGTGGTGACCCCCAACCACAACAGGATTTTCGTTGCTACTTTAAAACTGGAATTTTGCTCCTGTTATGAAATGAAATGTAAATATCTGATACGCGGGATGTATTTTCATTCACAATTTTGGCACAAATACCTGATATGCCTGATATGAATATTGTTGGGGTCAAGGGGATTGATTTTCCATTTTGGGAGTTGTTGTTGCTGGGATTTATTGTGCACCTATAATCAAAGCGCATTCTGAACCTCCCCAACAATGAGCGACCTCATGAAGGGCCACTTCACCCAGCCGTAGGTGATCCCGTGCTGCCACAAAGGGCCACTTCACCCAGCCATAGGTGATCCAGTGCTGCCACAAAGGGCCACTTCACCCAGCCGTAGGTGATCCAGTGCTGCCACAAAGGGCCACTTCACCCAGCCATAGGTGATCCAGTGCTGCCACAAAGGGCCACTTCACCTAGCAACCTCCTTTGTGGTACAGGCAGGCACAAATATATATGACACCTGGAGTTAATAATAAACCAGGAGGTGGTTTCTTTCTTAAACCGCCACATTTAAAGGTGTTGTATAACAAAACGGCAAACACGTCAGTGTTCTCTCCACCCTGATTTGAACTTCCTTGCTGCAGTTTCTGGCCATTGTGAGCATGACCAGCCAGGACAGGCTTCGTCTATACGCAACCGCTTTTAACATTGCTTTCGGGAGTTGTGCCAGTACATTAGTGGGACTCCATTGTCCCCAGGTTCAGGCCCAGCCATTGTGAAGGAGTTGCAACGAACCCTTGCATACACTGTGGTTATATTTCGTGTGAAACATGGTCGGGAGATTGTGAAATCGTGGCTTTGGAGGCCGAGGCAGCTGCCGGCCTGCCACATTCTTTGCATTTTTCAGAGCGGTCGGACACAGTCATTTCCTAGGACAGTGTTTTTCAACCTTTTTTGAGCCGTGGCACATTTTTTACATTTCCAAAATCCTGGGGCACACCACCAACCAAAATGACACAAAATGACACTCTAACACAGTAATACATATAGTTAATATGTTTTTAAATGTATTTATACACTCAGTGTGAAACCTGGGCCTGTTTCGATAAACACAAAGATATCCTGGCAGGAATGGCAGAAAGACACAAACTTCCCACACAGAACTCCCATAACCAAGAGAAAATACTATAAGAGTTTGGTAGGCATTGACCTTGGGTTTTGGAGTTGTAGTTCCAGAGAGCACTGTGGACTCAAACAATGTTGGATCAGGACCAAACTTGGCATGAATACTCAATATGCCCAAATGTGAACACAGATGGAGTTTGGAAAAAATAGACCTTGACATTTGGGAGTTACAGTTTCTGGGATTTATAGTTAACACAAAATCAAAGAGCATCCTGAACTCTTGCAACAATGGAATTGAACCAAACTTGGCAAATTGAACTCTCATTACTAACAGAAAGTACTGAAAGGGTTTGCTTGGAAATTGACCTTGAGTTTGGAAGTTGTAGTTCACCTACTGTACACCCAGAGAGCACTGTGGGCTCAAACAATGTTATGTTGTGTTGTTGTTTGTTTTGTTGTTTGGGGTGAGGGCTCCAGGCGAAGCCGCAGCCGCTTCAGAACGCTGTGGTGTTTTCCCAAAGGGAAATATCGGGCCGTGAGGCCAGGATTTAGCAGCGGCTGACGGAGAAGGGAAAACAGGAGGCGCTGGGTGTTTGGGGAACGCCGGAAAGTATAGGATAGTGAGCTGGAAATGCAGCCAAAATCGGCAGCTCCTGTGTGCCCCAACTCCGGGAGGCGAGGAAACGTCTGTGGCCACTGGTGGATGGGCCAACGAGGGAGTGAATACCCCGGAATTCCTCTGGACTCGTTTCGACCGAAGTCAAGGTCAATAATTCTCTATTCAAATGATAAGATTCACATATCATTGTGAGCCGCCGCGAGCCCCCGGGAGTTGGCGGTGTAGAAGTCCCAAGAATAAATAAATAAATAAATATGTGGCAGACATAATGATCTGGAATACAAATATATAAAGCATCACAGCACAATGAACCATACAGCACGGTACATCGCATAGAATATTACATCTAAACATTTAAACAGTGCGTAGCATATTTACCTGATAGTAAAGGCTCAATAACATAAACATGTAAGGTATCATGATGGCAAAGAGCAAAGAAAAGCAAAAGCCAACTTGGCTATAACCCTGAAGCCTAGCAATTAGGGGGATCACCTGAGAAGAGCAGCAAGGGAAAGTTTCTCATTGAGTCCATGAGGTGACTCTGTGCGATAATTGATGATTTGTTGGGTTTCTGCTTTAATTAAAGCTGTATCTAAGTCTCCATGTGCTGGAACGGAGACCTTTTGAATACCAAAAAAACGGAGAGACTCAGGGCCATGGGACAGGCGTTTGCAGTGAACATAAAACGGAGAGTCCTCAGATAAATTCCGGACGCGTGACCTGTGTTCCGAAAAGCGCACTTTCAATTTTCTACGACTTTCCCCTATGTAAATGAGTCCACAAGGACACCGAATTCCATATACCAGGGAGTGGCTGTTGCAACAGAAGAAGTCTTGAAATTTAAAGGTGCAGGAGCGACCCGGACTGTAGATCTCCTTATCTGAGACATTGGGCACAGTTCCCACAAGGATGAGTTTTGGATGTTAAAGAGCTCTTAATCCTGGGAGACCTGAGTGAGGAGTGTACCACTACATCCCTAGTACTTCTAGTGCGTTTATAAGCAATCATGGGGGGTTGTTGTAGTCCAGGGATGTCTTGAATGATGGGCCCAATATTTCCCTTTGGGAAAACACCACAGCGTTCTGAAGCGGCTGCGGCTTCGCCTGGAGCCCTCACCCCACCCGGCGCACTCCACGGATATTTCCCGCTGACATTGAATCTCTCTTGCCTGGGACTACACAAGATATCATCACGAGTGACTATTATTTGATTTATATAATATTTTATTTGTGTAGTGTTCTATTGTTGGAACGGGGGGGGGGGGATTCCTGGGCGTTTCCCAGACACTAGTGTGTATGCTATTTGGATTTCAAAGCATTATATATTTCACGCATTCTGTGTCTGTCCATCTTCTTTCATAATCTATGTATATTACCCATAGGGTGTTCCATAGTGGTTTACTTGTAAGTTTTACTAGCAAACCAGAGGGTAAACCTACCCTTTGTAAGATATTTTGACACAGACATCAACTGAATAAGTCAGGCCTGGGTTTAAACAACACCCTCCGGTTTTGCCTCCTGAACACCAGAAGTGTGGGATGTATACTTCCTAGAACAAACTCAACAAAATAAAAAGCCTGAAGGTTATTTGCATCAATATTCTCATGTGCACTTTCTCCTCAGCGTTTTAATGTGATGGGTGTTGCTCTCTCTTTAACCCTGTTGACTTGAGGATTAGGTCTTTAGCTGGTCAGATACAATGGAAGGGAAGCTACGCCCCAAGTTTAAACAAAACACTAGGTCTGGATGCCATTGCAAAGGCCTGGGTTGGCCAACACACTCATAACACTAAGCAAATACATATAATCATAGGAGGATATGGAAATATACACATAGCTCTAAGTTTCTTGTACCAAGTTTTTTTTGCCAATAGTGCAAGTAGTGTAATAGTAATAGTGCAAGTAATAGTGCAAGTAGCATAATAGTAATAGTGCAAGTAATAGTGCAAGTATTGGATGGCTGCGAGCCAGTAGGTTGAGGGTGAATCCGGCGAAGACGGAGATCTTGTGGCTGGGTCGCCCGGGTGATGTTAATGTCCAGCTTCCGAGCCTAGACGGTGCGGTGTTATGCCCATCGCCTTCCGTAAAGAGCCTGGGGGTCCATTTGGACTCCCAGCTGACCATGGAGGCCCAGGTCTCTGCGGGCAGCAAGATCGCTTTTTTTCATCTGCGACAGACAAGGAGGCTGGCCCCCTATCTCTCCCGGAACGATCTGGCCACGGTGATCCAAGCCACAGTCATCTCAAGGCTGGATTACTGCAACGCGCTCTACGTTGGCCTTCCTCTGTCGGTGACCCGGAAGCTCAGGCTAGTGCAGAACACTGCCGCCCGGCTCCTGTCTGGCACGCCAGCTGGCGCCCACATAACACCTGTTTTGCAGGATCTGCACTGGCTGCCAATTAAGCACCGGATCGCCTTCAAAGTGTTGGTTCTTACCTTTAAGGCCTTGCACGGCCTGGGGCCAGCGTACCTGAGGGACCGTCTCACTCCATATTGCCCTTCGAGATCACTACGGTCCGAGGATGCTAACTTCCTGGAGATACCATCGACAAAGTTGGCACGCCTAACATCCACTCGCCGGAGGGCGTTCTCTGTCATAGCTGCTACGCTGTGGAACGCCTCCCGGCCGAAACCAGGGCCTTGAGGGACCTGCTCCCGTTTAGACGGGCATGCAAAACCCATCTGTTCAAGCAGGCCTTTGGCGAGTAGGCCCGTGTATCTTTAAGTATGCTATTGCTGAACTGTGTTGTTGTTCCTGCTACCATTGCTATTTTAACTGTTTTTATTGTTTTTATTGTTGTTATTGTTTTGTTTTTACTGTGCCTTTGGCTCTGTGAGCCGCCGCGAGCCTCCGGGAGTCGGCGGCATAGAAGCCTGAATAAATAAATAAATAAATAAGTAGCATAATAGTAATAATGCAAGTAATAGTGCAAGTAGTGTAATAGTAATAGTGCAAGTAATAGTGCAAGTAGTGTAATAGTAATAGTGCAAGTAATAGTGCAAGTAGTGTAATAGTAATAGCAATAGTGCAAGTAATAGTGCAAGTAGCGCAATAGTAATAGTGCAGGTAGTGTAATAGCAATAGCGCAAGTAATAGTGCAAGTAGTGTGATAGTAGTAGTGTAATAGTGCAAGTAATAGTGCAAGACCTTTCGGTCAGCAGTCCTGCCCGCACAAGGGTTTAGTCCATTGTGCCACCGGGTGCAAGCAATAGTGAGGTGATAGTGCAAGCAATAGGGAAATCATAGTGCAAGCAATAGTGAAATGATAGTATCAACTAGGGCTCAACTACCGTGCCTCACAGGCCGGCATGACCACAATTCAAACCTGGCGGGGAGGGAGGGGGCAACCTAAGTGAGAGGGAGACTGCTGGTCTTTCAAGGCCCCCCTCTCCAGAAACTGTAACTCCCAAATGTCTAGGTCTATTTTCCCCAAACTCCATCTGTGTTCACATTTGCGCATATTGAGTATTCATGCCAAGTTTTGTCTTGATCCAGCATTGTTTGAGTCCAGAGTGCTCTCTGGATGTAGGTGAACTACAACTCCAAATTCAAGGTAAATTCCTATTTACTATATGTATTACTGTGTTAGAGCAGTGTTTCCCAACCAGTGTGCCATGAGTGATCATCAGGTGTGCCGTGGGAAATGGGAACCTCCAATACCCTTTCTTCCCCCTCCTGCTGAACACTTTTTCTTCTCCACTCGGGCTCCCTTCTTCCCAGCCTCGCTCTGCCTGCTTTGCTCTGGGGCGAGTCTGCGCAGTAGCGCCCGCACGGGTCACGTCTTCCTCCCACCCCCCCTCCCCTCCCGAACACTCTCACGCTGGAGGCAGAAGCGGCAGTGTAGAAGAAAAGGTGTTTGGCAGGAGGGGGAAGAAAGGGCGCGAAGGGGGAGGAAGAGGTCTCTGTCGAAAGCTGGCATGGGCAAACTTGGACCTTCCAGGTGTTTTGGACTCCAACTCCCACCATTCCTAGCAGCCTCTGGCTCTTTTCCTTCCCCCTCCCCCTCAGCCACTTAAGCAGGAAAGGGCCTCAGGCTGTTAGGAATGGTGGGAGTTGAAGTCCAAAGCACCCAGAGGGCCGAAGTTTTCCCATGCCTGTTTTAGGGACCTTAAAGTGGTGAGCCTCCTTCCAACATTGTGATTCTGGATAGAAAACAAACAACAACATAACATAACATTGTTTGAGTACACAGTGCTCTCTGGGTGTAGGTGAACTACAACTTCTAAACTCAAGGTCAATTCCAAAGCAAACCCTTTCAGTACTTTCTGTTGGTAATGAGAGTTCAATATGCCAAGTTTGGTTCAATTTCATTGTTGCAAGAGTTCAGGATGCTCTTTGATTGTGTGTTAACTATAAATCCCAGAAACTGTAACTCCCAAATGTCTATTTTCCCCAAACTCCATCTGTGTTCACATTTGGGCATATTGAGTATTCATGCCAAGTTTGGTCCTGATCCAACATTGTTTCAGTCCACAGTGCTCTCTGGATATAGGTGAACTACAACTCCAAAACCCAAGGTCAAGGCCCACCAAACTCTTATAGTATTTTCTCTTGGTTATGGGAGTGCTGTGTGGGAAGTTTGTGTCTTTTTGCCATTCCTCTCTGTTGTGTTCATTGAAACAGGCCCAGGTTTCACACGAAGTGTATAATGACGAAAAGACGCAAGGTTTACGAACAAAGAATTGAGCAATGTTTATTCCTTAGTTGTGCACTTGAGTCAAAGAGAACATCCCACAGTTAAGAACGCTATGCATTTGTCTAGGATGCGGTCTTTGCCTCCAAAACAAAGTGAGATTGGACAAGATGGCTCCGGCAACACACGCAATCCGAGGTCGGGACCGTATTGCCTTCACTGGGCAGAATTTTCTATGGAGAGGGAGACTGAAGAGCAAAGCCAAGCATCAGCTGGGAAACCACTCCAAAGCACTGCAGAAAAGTCCCACAATCCCTATCTATCTTAAGAAAGAGGGGAAATGTAAACCTAGCACCAAAGAGGGAACACCATTTGCTCTCGGGAGAGATTCTGCCAGCGAATTGCTTCTCCAACCTCATAAAAAGGTAGTGCGTTTCGATTGGATGGTATCTCTCCGTGGAGAGGGTTAGAACATCATAGGAATGGATGCGATCGTGCAAATCAAAATGCGATCCTAAAATATTACAAGATGTATATCATTTTTTGGTCAAACTATGAAAGGAATGCCCAGGAGTGGATACGTATCTGGTTTCCAAAAACGCTGCCAGTCGAGATCAGCACGGAAAAGCCATACACAGGAATGTAGAAAGTATTGAAGATCCCTCTAAAGCTCAACCTGAGTGAGAGTTATTTGAGCGATACAACACCCAATTGAGCCCAATCTACGTGATTGTAAAGGGCAGGGGTTTAAAAACAAACGACTGAAACCAGAGACCAAGCAAGATTTTGCTCCAATTGTGAGGGCTAAAAGAAGAGGGGGATTAAAAAAGGAGAACATACTGGCAATTGGTAAACGTGGGGTTGCATGGCTCTGCAACCTGCTCTAAGGCTTATTATGGTGATTGCAATAATTTGGAAATCAGATTTTGGGGTGGCAAAAAGGGGGATCAACGGGGCTCAAAGGATCTGTCGCGGCATGCCATAACCCGTCATGCCGGCCTGTGAGGCTCCCCGGTTCGTGCCCATCTGCAACCCAATGACGCTCTGCCCTTCCTTAAGCTTATCGTCCGAGAAAGCACGGCGGTTCTCCTGGGATTTCCTGGAGAGAAAGAAAAAAAGGACAAGGAGTGAGGGCAGGATCCCAGTCATGGAGAAAGATGTGCTGGAGCAGGGCTGCCCAGGAAGTCGATCGCGATCGACCAGTCGATCCCGGGACTGAAGGAGGTCAATCCCAGCCGGATGGGGCGCTTCTCAGAGGGGGCGGAGCCAGGCTGTGCCAAGTCCCACCCCCTCCCCCGGCTTTGGCACTCCCAGCAGCTGCTTCAGCCTTGAGGAGGGCAGGGCCAAGCCAGCCTTGTGCCAGCTATGTCACCACTGGCTTGGCACTGCCATCCTCAAGCCTTGGAAGCTCCAAAACCAGAGGGGGGGGGCTTGGCACGGCCTGGCTCCACCCCCCTCTGGCCAAGCCCCGTCCCCTCCCCTCTCCAGCCTTGAGGAGGTAGGTAGATCTTTCTGACTTGGTTTTAATATAAGTAGCTCGCATGCTGAAAAAGTGTGGGCACCCCTGCCCTGGAGACTAGGACTCAATGGAGGCATGGGTTCACACTGCAGGGAAGGCGATTCCACCTGAACATTGGGAAGAACTTCCTGGCCATAAAGAACTGTTCAACAGTGGAACTCTCTGCCATGGAATTCAGTGAAAGCCCCTTCAGGGGTCGAGAACCATTTTGACTCCGAGAGCCATGAAAGCAAAATATTTGGAAATTTATTTCAGTGAGAGCCATACAATATATATATAATATATTTTAAGACTGAATTCAACTAAATGTGAGTATATATGTACATACTATGAGAAAAGGATTCCCCCGGCAGAATGAGGGGACACTTCAGACCTGGCTCTGCAAAAGGCATGCTCAGGACTCTGGGAAGGAAGAGAAGACGGAAGGAAGAAAGGAAGGAAGGAAGGAAGGAAGGGGAAAAGAAAGAAAGATGGAGGAAATAAAGGAGGGAGGGGGAGAGGAAGAAAGAAAAGAAGGACGAACTATGGAAAAGGAAGAAAAGAAAAGCAGGAGAGAGACAAGGAGGAGAAAAGAAAGAAGGAAATGGGGAGGAAAGGAAAGAGTGGGGAAAAGAAAGGAAAGGGAGTGAGGAAAAAGTAAAATAATGAAGGGAAAAGAAGAAAAGAAAGAAGGGGAGAAAGAGGGAAGTGAAAAGAAAGGAAGGAGAAGGAAAGGAAGACTTGAGGAAAAAGAATAGAAGAGGAAGGAAGGAAGGAAGGAAGAGGGAGAATGGAGGAAAGAAGGGAAGAGAGAGAGGAAAAAGGAAGGAGAGAAGGAGAAGGAAAGGATGAAGGAGAGAAAGGAAGGAAGAGGAAGAAAGGAAGAGGGAGAATGGAGGAAAGAAGGAAGGGGAGAGAGGGAGGGAAAAGGATGGAGAGAAGGAAAGTGTGAAGGGGAGAAAGAAAGGAAGGAGAATGGAGGAAAGAAGGAAGGAAGAGAGAATGGAGAAAAAGGAAAAGGAGAGAGGGAGGGAAAAGGAAGGAGAGAAGGAAAGGGTGAAGGTGAGAAAGAAAGGAAGAGAGAATGGAGGAAAGAAGGAAGGGGAGAGAGGGAGGGAAAAGGTTGGAGAGAAGGAGAAGGAAAGGGTGAAGGGGAGAAAGGAAGGAAGGAAGGGGAGAGAGGGAGAGGAAAGGAAGGAGAGAAGGAGAAGGAAAGGGTGAAGGGGAAGAAAGAAAGGAAGGAAGAGGAAGGAAGGAAGAGGGAGAATGGAGGAAAGAAGGAAGGAGAGAAGGAAAGGAGAAGGATGGAGAGAAGGAGAAGGATAGGGTGAAGAGGGAGAAAGAAAGGAAGGAAGAGCACCCTGAGCGCAGCGGGGGATGAGGAAGAGTCGGCGATGGCGGCGCGGAAGCGGCAGTCGCGGCACATTTGCGTCACTCCTCCCCACTGCATGCTGGGAAACCAAGGCCCAGGCTGCTCTGGAGAGCCAGATGAAATCATGAAAAGAGCCACATCTGGCTCCCGAGCCATAGGTTCCCTACCCCTGTGCTAGATGGCCATCTATTGGCTAGAGGGCCAGGCTGTAGCACAGGTGGTTGATCGCCAGCAGCAATAGATCACTGCCGAAATTATTTAAATAAATAATTTTATTTTTTTAATGAATAATTTTATTTATTATTTTATATAATAATATAATATATATGGTGTAGTATAATTTAATGTTGTATTGCACTATGATGTACTATAATATAGTAATAATATAATGTTATATTACTTTGTAATGTAATATAATGTAATATATTGTAATGTCAGTGTATTGTATTATATTATAATAATTGTAGTGTAATGTAATGTTATATTATATAGTAATGTCAATATATTATAACATATTATTATAATGTAATGTAGTATAAGAGAGTTATACTGAAGGATGAGGGAGACGGGGAGAGAGCAAGAACAAAAGACAAGAAGGGATGTTGCGAGTACAGCTAGTATATTATAATATGAGTATGGTGTAATATATTGTATATACATTGATACAATATAATAGTACTAATGATATTGTGATATTATAATTGTATATTTGTTTTGCATGCAATATTGCTAATGATATTGCAATATAATGTTAGTGCAATATGATGTGTAGTACTGATGTTGTACTATGGCGGTAATGTAGCTTGTTGTATTTCCAGTTTGCTGTAAGCCACTCTGAGTCCCCTTCGGGGTTGAGAAGGGCGGCATATAAATATCGTGAAATGAATAAATAAATAAATAAATAAATACACACTTACTTTGGGAACCAGTTGGGATCTCCGGCGAAGAACTCATCTCCTTTTGCAACGGCCAATCCTCCCAGGTTCATCAAAGTCCTCTGCACACAGGCCATGTTTTTACCTGCGGGCACAGAAGTATGTTGACATGATCCAGTACAGCAGTGTTTCTCAACCTTCCTAATGCCGTGACCCAGTTCCTCATGTTGTGAGGAACACAGTTCCTCATGTTGTGGGGACCCCCAACCATCATTTTCGTTGCTACTTCACAACTGTAATTTTTCTACTGTTATGAATTGTAATGTAAATATCTGATATGCAGGCCCGGATTAACTCTTTTTGGCACCCTAGGCCACACATTGGAAGCCACGCCCCCGGGCCGATGCTGAGCATGTGCGGAAGCGGCCCCGAGGGGGAACTTCCCTTCGCGTCTTCCTCCTTGCGCCGGGCGCCCGTCCTTCCTTGAGTGAAGGGAGGAGGGGCCGGCGCGAGTGAGGAAGAGGCGGAGGGAAGCCGCGTCAGAGGCCCTAGGGGCGGGGCTTCCCTCCGTGTCTTCCTCCTCGTGCCCAGGCGCCCCTCCTCCCTTCACTCAAGGAAGGAGGGGCCGGCGCGAGCGAGGAAGAGGCGGAGGGAAGCCGCGTCAGAGGCCCCAGGGGCCTATGGCGCTCCATGCACAGGCGCAGAAGCGCCCAAAAATCAACCTTTTAAAAAAATTGGGGGGGGGGTCCGGATCTGGCGCCTCCCCCCCCCATGGTTGCGCCCCTAGGCTGTGGCCTAGTGTGGCCTTATGGATAATCCGGGCCTGCCGATATGCATGATAAATTTTCATGCACTGGACCAAGTTTGGCACAAATCCCCAATACGCCCAAATTTGAATACTGCTGGATTGGAGGGGATTAATTTTGCCATTTGGGAGTTGTAGTTGCTGGGATTTATAGTTCATCTACAGTCAAAGAGCATTCCGAACTCCACCAATGATGGAATTGACACACAGAACTCCCATGACCAATAGAAAATACTGGAAGGGTTTGGTGGGCGTTGACCTTGAGTTTGCGAGTTAAAGTTCACCTACATCTAGGACTCAAACAGTGGACTGTGGACCCAAACTTGGCATGAATACTCAGTATACCCAAATGTGAACACTGGCGCAGTTTGGGGGAACTAAACTTTGACATTTGGGAGTTGTAGTTGCTGGGATTTATAGTTCACCTACAATCAAAGAGCATTCTGAACTCCACCAACGATGGAATTGAACCAAACTTGGCACAAAGAACTCCCATGACAAACAGAAAATACTGGAAGGATTTGGTGGGCATTGACCTTGAGTTTTGGAGTTGTAGTTCACCTACATGCAGAGAGCTCTGTGGACTCAAACAGTGATGGATCTGGACCAAACTTGGCATGAATGCTCAATATGCCCAAATTGGAAAATTGGTGGAGTTTGGGGAAAATAGTCCTTGACATTTGGGAGTTGTAGTTGCTGGGATTTTTAGTTCACCTACAATCAAAGAGCATTCTGAACCCCACCAACAATAGAATTGGGTGCAACTTCCCAGAGAACCCCCATGACCAACAGAAAATACTGTTGACCCCTCGTGACCCCACCTCCAGTGGTCCCAACCCCCGGGTTGAGAAACACTGCTATACAGACTGCAATTCGATTAAATCAGTTGAAACCTGAGTTTTTGTTTTTCCGTAATTACAGGGCTTGGCAGGAGGAAGAAAAGGATTCCTCAGTTCATGCTGCATTAAACACACACTGTTCCTTAAACGACATAATATAATGTCAATATATTGTATTATGTTATAGTATAATAATTGTAATTAATGTATTATTTTATTAATATAATATGATATAATGTTGTTATATTATAATGTCAATACATTATAATATTATAATTCTAATGTAATGTAGTATAGATAGTTATGATATAATATATTATGAGTTTGGTATAATATATTGTATATACATTGATACAATATAATACTAATGATACTGTGATATTATAATTGCATATTTGTTTTAAATGCAATATTACTAATGATATCGTGATATAATGTTATAGTGCAATGTGATGTGTAGTGCTGATATTGTGCAATGGCAGTAATGTAGTTTGTTGTATTTCCAGTTTGCTGAAAGCCGCTCTGAGCCCCCTTCGGGGTTGAGAAGGGCGGCATATAAATATCGTGAAATAAATAAATAAATAAATATTCCAAGTGGTTGATCCTAAGTCAATGAATGGTCCATCGCATCTAACAGACTGGAAAGCACTCATCCTAATGACTGGAAGGCACCGGGAATGTGGCGCAGCTGACTAAGTGTCAGCTGCATAAGATCTCTCTGACCAATAGGTCATGAGTTTGAGGCCTGCCTGGGTTGAGGTGGGTGCTCGACCTTTAAGTCTAGCCTGCTGTCGACCTTTGCAGCCTGAAAGACAGTTGCGTCTGTCAAGTAGGAGATAAAGGTACCACATTAAGTGGGGAGGGCAAATTTTGACTGAATTATGAGGCCATTAAAGAACTCCAGGAATGCTGAGGAATGCGGAAGAAACAACAAGGGACGCAGGGAACGCTGAGAGGTGAGGAGTGCGTCAGCTCCCCCTGGTGGACAGAGTTTGCCTCTGTTCGTCTATATGTGTGTATGTTGAAACGGCAGGGATTGTCTGCTAAGTATGTGTACCTGTAATCCGCTCTGAGTCCCTTTGGGGTGAGAAGTGCAGAATATAAATAAAGTGTATTATTATTATTATTTCCCAACCTGGAATGGCTCCAAATGTTCTGGACTGCATCTCCCATCACCTGAGCCATATTGGCACCTATAGCACCAATAGGCCGTCTTCTCTCTTCCTTTGGCTATTCAAACTCTCATACCTTCCCAGAGGTCCACCGTCTGGAATATGTCTGTGGCCAGGATGCCGTATTGCTCCGCCGCGCGCAGGAACTGTGAGATCTGCTCCATTTGCTTGAAAGCCATGGTGGAGCCTTGGATCTTGGCCACCGGGCCTTTGCCAGGGGGATAAAGGCTATTGATGAGCCTGCAGAGCACCTGCAAAAAGGTACAGTACCGAGTAAGACAGAAAAGAGGCCTCAAAGGTAATTCCTGGCTTATGCTTTCTTATCCCTCGATTGTCTTCTTAGTTTTGCTCCTGTAAGGAGCCTGGCAGCTGCATTTTGAACTATACGAAGTTTCCGGGTCACTGACAAAGGAAGGCCAACGTATAGAGCGTTACACAGGGGTGGGCAATTATTTTTTCCAAGGGGCCACACGAAAGCCAAAAATTATGGAGGGCCGCACCTAAAAGCTGGACTACATTCTAATCTACAATATTTATTTATTTACTTACTATATTTACTATATATTACACATCATTAATATTAACATATTAATATATAAAGAAATATTCATATATTATTAGTATTAATATCATTATATATATATAGACATTATAATATATTGAAATTATAATATAATATAATATTATTTATTATATTATTATTATAATAAAATTGGACTGGAAGGGGTCTAAGCCAGCTGTGTCGTCTAAGAATCGCTGGAGCTGCTTGTTTGTTTGTTTGTGTTTAAATTAGCAATAAGTGCCTTACGGTGCCGTCTTTCAACCACTTCTGGAAGTTGTCCTTTCCAGGCTGAGGCTGTCCGACATCGGGGCCACACTGGGCCCCAATCCACTGGATGAGGATCAGCTCCAAATCCGGGTCGTACTGTTTGTCAATCTTCTGTTGAACCTCCCGGCTGAGTCCATACGCAGGTCCTCTGTTTGCCATGACAAATGGGCTGGAAAATTCAAAAGGTTTTGTTGTTTAATTAGGCAAAGTTCACCTGTGTCTCATGATTTCATTCAAAAGCATACGGCTAGTTTGGAATACAAAGACAGCTACTATATACATAATACATTGTATATACATATAATATTAATAATGGTGGACCAACAACACAATAAAAATATAAGGTAAAAAACATGCTTTGCATAAAAAACACCGCCATCTGCTGGTCAGCCAAACAAGTGCATGTTGGGAAATCCAGGCTGGGGAGAAGGGCAGGGAACTGGCCCAGGAGAGGGAGGGAAGGAGGCAGGCAAGGAAGGAGGCCCAGAAGGAAGGAAGGATTGAATGGTAGGAAGGGAGTGATAGATAGGAGGGAAGGGAAGGGTTTCCCCAAGACACGCTGATCATTATTATATAGACCAGTATCATTGATTATTAGCATTATTATATACAGTACTAGCTGTACCCGGCACGCGTTGCTGTGCCCTTTTTAGGAGATGCGAGAAAGTCCAGTCATCCACGGTGTGCCCTCCTCTAAACTGCAGTTGGATGGAGTGTGGGTCATGGGGGGCATGGTGTGCCAAGTTGGGTCTTTATCGGTCTTGGTTCTGGGCCGCAGTGGTCTGTGGGAAATGATGGGTTTTGAAGTACTACAAATCCCATTTTCCATGGTGGTACTTCAAGTCCCATCATGCACGGTCGAGGCTCTGTGTGCCA
Organism: Anolis apletophallus; assembly: GCA_030556195.1. Taxonomy (NCBI): domain Eukaryota; kingdom Metazoa; phylum Chordata; class Lepidosauria; order Squamata; family Anolidae; genus Anolis; species Anolis apletophallus. The sequence continues at coordinate 3,729,599 of JARBWK010000019.1, read as the reverse complement.
AGGTAGGTTACTGTAAATTCAGGCCATACACAATGTCCCATGAGCTGAGACCTAGTTAGGAACAGCAAGTTAATGAAGCCTTACTGTCAATTCAGGCCATACACAATGTCCAATGAGCTGAGGCCTAGTTAGGAACAGCAAGTTAATGAAGCCTTACTGTCAATTCAGGCCATACACAATGTCCAATGAGCTGAGGCCTAGTTAGAACAGCAAGTTAATGAAGCCTTACTGTCAATTCAGGCCATACACAATGTCCAATGAGCTGAGGCTTCGGGAGAATCAAGTTAATGAAGCCTTACTGTCAATTTAGAGCGGCTTCCCAGTAATTGAGGGCTAAAAATCAAGTTAATGAAGCTAATGAAGTTAATCAAGTTAATTTTGGGCGTGGTCTGTGATTTTTCGGTTGGAAGTGATTTGGGTGTTTGTGTTGGGGATTGGCAGTTTATTATGGATTGGAATTTTCATGTTGGCTGGGCAGTGCAGCAGTTATGCAAATCCGCCCTTATTGGCAGCCAATCATGTTGTTCAGAATGTAGAGGCTGGGTGAGTCTTTGGCTGCCCCGGAGGATGCTGGTAAATGTAGTTTTATTTTTACTCATACATCACATGACGTGAACCCATTTATATAATAGATTATATAGACCAGCGTTTCCCAACCAGTGTGCCGGGAGCAATCATCAGGTGTGCTGTGGGAAATTGGAGCCTCCAATACCCTTTCTTCCCCCTCCTGCCGAACACTTTTTCTTCTCCACTCGGGCTCCTTCTTCCCAGCCTCGCTCTGCTCGCTTTGCCTCGCTTTGCTCTGGGCGAGTCTGCGCAGTAGCGCCCGCACGGGTCGCGTCTTCCTCCCTCCCCCCTCCCCTCCTGAACACGCTCACGCTTCCCTCGGATCAAAATGGCGGCAGAAGTGGCAGTGTAGAAGATAAAGTGTTTGGCGGGAGGGGGAAGAAAGGGCGTGAAGGGGAAAGGGGAGGAAGAGGTCTCTGTCAAAAGCTGGCATGGGTAAACATGGCCCTTCCAGGTGTTTTGGACTCCAACTCCCACAATTCCTAGCAGCCTCAGGCCCTTTTCCCTCCCCCCCTCACCCTTTTAAGCAGGAAAGGGCCTCAGGCTGTTAGGAATGGTGGGAGTTGAAGTCCAAAGCACCCAGAAGGCCAAAGTTTTCCCATGCCTGTTTTATGGACCTCCTTCCAACATTGTGATTCTGGATAGAAAACAAACAACAGCATAACATAACATAGTTTGAGTCCACAGTGCTCTCTGGGTGTAGGTGAACTACAACTTCCAAACTCAAGGTCAATTCCCAAGCAAACCCTTTCAGTACTTTCTATTGGTAATGAGAGTTCAATATGCCAAGTTTGGTTCAATTCCATTGTTGCAAGAGTTCAGGATGCTCTTTGATTGTGTGTTAATTATAAATCCCAGAAACTGTAACTCCCAAATGTCAAGATCTATTTTCCCCAAACTCCATCTGTATTCACATTTGGGCATATTGAGTATTCATGCCAAGTTTGGTCCTGATCCAACATTGTTTCAGTCCACAGTGCTCTCTGGATATAGGTGAACTACAACTCCAAAACTCAAGGTCAATGCCCACCAAACTCTTATAGTATTTTCTCTTGGTTATGGGAGTTCTGTGTGGGAAGTGTGTGTCTTTCTGCCATTCCTGCCAAGATATTCCTGTTGAGTTCATCGAAACAGGCCCAGGTTTCACACTGAGTGTATAAATACATTTTAATAACATATTAACTATATGTATTACTGTGTTAGAGTGTCATTTTGTGTCCTTTTGGTTGGTGGTGTGCCCCGAGATTTTGCAAATGTAAAAAGTGTGCCACGGCTCAAAAAAGGTTGGGAAACACTGATATAGATTATTGTTGTTATTATATAGATTATTATTTATACCATTATTATTATTTAGACCAGGATTGTTATTATTACATAGACTAATATCTATATAAATAAAAAATGTCAATGTTCATTTGCTGAAAACCTTAAATTTCCCAAAATATTTCAGCAACTTCTTTGAAATATTGACGCAATTTAGCATTTTTATGGTGCACGTTTTTATCTTTCCACATATCTACTATTATATAGATGTCACACCTGTGATAGGTAAACAATACGGAACAGCAAAAATCTTGTATACCCACAAGCATTGAGAAATCACATATATTAGAAACCAGCTCCTTCTCTTGTCTATCTTTTCCATTTAACCAGACTGGGCCACAGCAACATGTGGTCGGGTACAGCAAAAAGTAATGCCTCCTTTGCTCTAACTTATTTCTTTCACAGCTACTGGAATGTCTATGCATGATCTGATAGAGGCCACCTTACTCTATTCATACAGTCTTTTCTTTTCTGATTGACACACACACACACACACATATATATACTGTATGTATATATATATATATATATATAGAGAGAGAGAGAGAGAGAGAGAGAGAGACAGACAGACAGACAGACAGACAGACAGACAGACAGACATGTCAGGAGCGACTTGAGAAACTGCAAGTTGCTTCTGGTGTGAGAGAATTGGCCATCTGCAAGGATGTTGCCCAGGGGACACCCGGGTGTTCTGATGTTTTATCATCCTTATGAGAGGCTTCCCTCATGTCCCCGCATGAGGAGCTGGAGCTGATAGAGGGAGCTCATCCGCACTCTCCCCGGATTCGAACCTGTGACATGTCGGTCTTCAGTCCTGCTGACACAAGGGTTTAACCCACTGCGTCACCGGGGGCTCCGATTGACTGATTAGAACCATGAATCTGAAGCTCAAAGAAAGAGTCGTCATTGAATTTCTAGCAAAAGAAAGTTGTGCACCTAAGGAAATCAATTAAATTCAATCAATCAATTTTTATTACTTGCTTAGTCGCCCTCCACCAACGGTGCTCTGGGCGACTTACAGAATAAATCAATAAAACACTTACATTATCATTAAAACCATTAATCGAATGCTCTGCCAAAGAGCCAAGTCTTCCATGTGACAGTAAAACAACTCAATTCGCGCATGGCTCGGATGTCGGGTGGCAGAGAGTTCCACAGTTTTGGGGCGGCGGCTGAGAAAGCTTTCCGCCTAGTGACCTCCAGGCAAATTTATCTAGGGCCCGGTATATATAGGAGATTCTCTTGAGAAGATCGAGGTGACCACTGGGGTTGATAGGGTCCCTGAGAGGCGGTCCCTAAGGTACGTCGGTCCCTGGCTGTACAAGGCCTTAAAGGTTAGTACCAACACCTTGTAGGAAATCCAGAATTCGATTGGTAGCCAATGCAGCCGACATCCCACAGGAGTTCCTGTAAGGAGCCTGTCAGCTGCATTTTGAACCATATGGAGTTCCAGGTCACTGACGAAGGAAGACCAACGTAAAGAGCATTACAGTAGTCCAGTCCCGAGGTGACCATGGCATGGACCACTGTGGCCAAGGCCTCCCCGGAAAGATAGGGCACCATCCGCCTGGCTTGGCGAAGATGGAAAAACGGCTGGTTACTGACGGCGGAGACCTGGGCCTCCATCGATAGCAAGGGGTCCAAAATGACACCTAGGCTTTTCACGGTGGCCGATGGAGCAAGAGGCTCACCATCGAGGGTAGGTAGCGGGCGCTCCACTACCTCGGGGCGGCCAGGCCACAGGATCTCCATCTTTGCCGGATTCACCCTCAGCCTGCTGGCCATCCGGCTTCAAGGCATAAGGTGAAATTATCGAGTACCGAAACTAGCCCCGTCTCCAGACGCAGAAGGAGCTGAGCGTCATCAGTGTACTGATAACATTCCAGTCCAAAACTCCGTACCAGCTGAGCGAGCGGTCACCTGGGCCTCCATCGATAGCAAGGGTCCAAAATGACACCTAGGCTTTTCATGGTGGCCGATGGAGCAAGAGGCATCAGTCACTCCACTCCCCCAGGGCGGCCAGGCCACAGGATCTCCGTCTTCACCGGATTCACCCTCAGCCTGCTAGCACACAGCCATCCAGTCACGGCTTCAAGGCATAGAGTGAAATTATCGGGTACCGAAACTGCCCCAGTTTCCAGACGCAGAAAGAGCTGAGCGTCATCAGTTGGTCTGCGATGCCAACCAGAACAGTCTTGGTCCTGTGCCCAGAACGGAAACCAGACTGGAAGGGGTCTAAGCCGGCTGTGTCATCCAACAATTTCTCCAGCTGTCCCGCTACCGCCCGCTGAATTACCTTGCCCAGAAATCCATCCTCGCTTGAAGAATGTTTATTGATTTGGCCCGTCTGACTTTTACTTGTTTGGATCTCTGAAAGACAACCGACGTGGTTTCAGATTCAATGACTTGAATGATGTGAAAGCAGCTTTAAAAACCTGGGCCATGAAGCAAAACCCTGAATTTGTCCAAAATGGTTCTGATGCCTGGGTTAAACGATGGTGCAAATGTGTACAAATTGATGGTGACTGCATTGAATGGTAGTTTTGTGCAGAGGACAGTTCAGGCTATGATCAGTAGCAAGTCCTGCTGTTATGTGTTCATTCAGAACGTTTTTATGACACAGGAGGCAAAACGTTTTGACCCACTCAGTGTTCCTTTCTCTCTCCATTGATATGGAATTTGCATGACCCCGCCCACTGACTCTCCCTTAACCCTTCCCTACTCACATGTCTTTTCCCCCATGATAACCCGTCCATACAAACACACACACACACAACTCGTTTTTAGAGGTATCCATATGGGAGGGAGGGAGTGTAGTCTTAGAAATGGAGAAAGATAATATGAGGGTGGGTCAGTAACTCCGTGACTTTTTGAATTTTCCGCCTCTTAACTGAAAGGGCGACACTGCTCCTGTCAACAGGCATCTGTCAGTTGACTCCTGTCAAAATTTGAACAAGCTGCGTCATTTAGTTTGTGTTTGACAGCCATTGATAGCAAACTACCACATGATTTGAGGAGAAAATGGAAAAAAGTGAATTGTGTGTGCTCATTAAGCATTATTTTTTGCGGGAAAAAACCATCGCTCAAACAAAGGCTAATCTTGATAAATTCTATAGGGACTCTGCACCATCAATTTCAATGGTAAAAAAATGGTTTACTGAATTTTGTTGTGGCCGTACAAGAACGGAAGATGCCGAATGTTCTGGACACCCAGTTGAGGTCTCTACACCCGAAACAACTGAAAAAATTCACGATATAGTGTTGGCCGATCGGAGATTGAAAGTGCGAGAGATTGTGGAAGCCATAGGCATCTCACGTGGCTCAGTGGTTTCAATGTTAAATGATCACTTGAGTAGGAGAAAGCTTTCCGCAAGATGGGTGCCGCGTTTGCTCACAGACGACCAGAAACACAATCGTGTGACAATTTCGCAGGAGTGTTTGGCGTTGTTCAACCACAATATGGACGGGTTTTTGTGCCATTTCGTATCCATGGACGAAACGTGGATCCACCACAACACACCAGAGACCAAACAGCAGTCAAAGCAGTGGGTTTCTCGGGGTGAATCGGCGCCAAAGAAGGCCAAGGTGGGTTTGTCAGCCAATAAAGTCATGGCGACCGTTTTTTGGGATGCACGCGGTATAATCCACATTGACTCCCTTCAAAAGGGCAAAGCAATCAATGACGAATATTATGCCAACTTATTGGGTCGATTTAAGGGACCCCCTTACCCCGTATGTTCCCCCGAGATCACTGCGCTCAGAGGAGCAGAACCTGTTAGAAATTCCATCAATCCGCTCCTGTCACTTGTCCACAACCAGGCAGCGTGCCTTTTCTGTTGCGGCCCCTACTTTGTGGAATTCTCTTCCACCTGACACCCATGCGATCCGAGAGCTTGTTCCCTTTAGGAGAGCGTGCAAGACTGCCCTCTTCGTACTCGCTTATGGCTAATCCCGGAAATGTTTTATATGACCATGTGTTGAGAGTTTGAGTTTTAGAATTTGTAACCCTGTGGTTTTTTAATATTGTTGTATTTTGTTGTTTTATCGAATGTTGCTGTGATCCGCCCCGAGCCTGCAGGGAGGAGCGGAATATAAAACCGAATGAATAAATAAATGAGGATTTGAAGGAAAAAACCGACTGCATTTGGCCAAGAAAAATGCAAGGGTGCACACATGTGCCGTTTCCATGGCAACAATCCATGAATTGGGATACACATTGCTCCCTCATCCGCCCTATTCTTCGGATTTAGCCCCGAGTGACTATTTCTTGTTTCCAAACCTGAAGAAATGGCTCGGCGGAAAGAGAATGGACTCCAACGATGAAATCATCTCACAAACAAATACCTATTTTGATGACCTCGACAAATATTTTTTGGAAGGGATTAAAAAAATGGGAGAAACGTTGGACAAAGTGTATAGAGCTCAAAGGAGACGACGTTGAAAAATAAAATGATTTTTTAAAATCCAAAAACCTGTGTTTTATTCAAAAAGTCACTGACTTATTGACCCGCCCTCGTATATACCAACCGATTGCTTATCTAGGGGGTTTTTAATGGAAAGCCCAGACTATTAAATTGGGCGGCCTTGCCTTCTTGGGATGGAGGCCAGATCTGCTGAGGTTTGGCCAACCCAGCCCTGATAAGAGGGCCACTCCAGCCCTTCCTGCAAAGACGGCTTATCAAATGCCACACAACGCCTCATTTCAGCCACAAGCAAAGCCCGGCGTCCAGCATGCTCTCCTAACTCATTTGCTCTCCAATAATATCCTGTGCCCAGGTTGGTTCATCAAGTGCTCTGCTCAGGTTGGATTAGTCGGAGGAGCCTTTCATGTTTCTTGATTCGTGTTTGGGCAATGCTGCATTTATTATTTGAGAACACAGAAATGCCGGCCCACTCTCACAACCACCACGTCAGACGACACAGAGAAGCCACTGAAATCCACAAGCGTGTGGACAATTTCAACAGAAAACCTCTAGAACAGGGGCGGGCAATTATTTTTTCCAAGGGGCCACACGGGAGCCAAAAAATATTATGGAGGGCCGCACCTAAAGGCTGAAATACATTCTAATCTATATTATTTATTTATTTATTTATTTACTAAATTTACTATATATTACACATCATTATTATTAACATATTAATATATCAAGAAATATCCATATATTATTAGTATTAATATCATAATTATTATATTATAATATATATAGACATTATAATATATTGAAATTATAATATAATATAATGTTATTATATTATATTATTATATTATTATAAAATAATAATAAAAACAATTAAATTAAATTCAAGAAGACAAGGTGCAAACCAAGATGGAGGCTGACATCCTCAAGAGAGGAAGGATCCCAAGATGGAATGGCCCAATGGACCCAGCCCAGAGGATGGCAAAGCAGACCCAGCCACCGCTGCAGCAGAGGAGAGCAGAGCAGCAGGCGATCGGAGGCTCCAGGCCTCCGCCCGCTCTCGCCCCCAGCCGTTCCCCAGCTGATCGCCCTGCTATGGAGCGCCTGTCATCCCTGGAGGCCAAGAGGAAGGGGTGCCGCCGGCGCCATCCCATCGCGGGCTCTGTGGGGCTCGTGTCGGCAGACAGGCCGAAGGAGTGGCGGCTTTGGAGTGCCTGCCATTCCTGGAGACGATCCGGGCCTGCAGGGGGAGCAGTCGGCGATTTGAGGCGGCTGATCGCCGTGGCAACCCGGAAGACGATCAAGTCTTCCGGGTCACCAGGGTGATTGGCCCTCTGCACAAGCCCCCTTCTTCTTGGCCCCGCCCCTGATGCCCTTCTCCCCAGGCCAGACAGAATCGGCTGCCGGGCCGCATCCGGGCGGCGGGCCGTAGGTTGCCCACCCCTGCTCTAGAATCAGGACATAAAGAACAATACTAAGAAAACAGGGGAATTCCAGGCAGGAAACAATCAGGTCCAGATAACACCACTGAACAAAAGATTCCCCTAGACAGGAAGCAGCCAGGCTTTGAAGCTGCAAGGCTATTCAATGCCAATTCACTCTTGCCTCAAATAGACAAAAGTTCTTTCTCCCCGCCTGGACATTATTCTACAAATATATAAACCCCACTGGCCTAGTTTCCTACAGACCTCACAACCTCCGAGGATGCCTGCCATTGATGAGGGCGAAAGGTCAGGAGAGAGTGCTTCTGGAACATGGACATACAGCCCGGAAAACGCACAGCAACCCAATGATTCCGGCCAAGAAAGCCTTCAACAATATATCCACACTTACTTTGCATGTTTGCACTTTGCACCAGAGGGTTGTTTTGGTTTTGTTGTTGGGTTTTTTTTGTGGAATATGTTTCCAATGGTGCTTAAAGCATTGTCTTTCAAGCCACACATTTTACAAGCAGGTGAAGGTTTGCCGCACTCAGTTTTGGCATGTTTTGCCCAGACGTTGTGCCAACATATGATGTCAGGGCAGATGTGATTGGTAAATGTCACACTTAAACATATATCTGCTGGGCCAACTCAGAATTGCCTTCAGGTGAACAGATAATCACCTACGAAATACGTAACCGCTCTCCTGTGCCATGCAAGACCTTGCTAGTCTACATACCAGATTCAAGCTACGATAAGCCTCCTAAGAGTTCAAACGGAAGCCGGTTCCATTGAACAACCTTCCCTGGCATTAACTGGCAGAGTCTGGAGATTTTTAAGGATGGCTATCTGTCAGGAGGGCTTTGATTGTGGCAAAAGGGGGTTAAACTGGTTGGCTCTGGAGGTCTCTTCCAACGCTAGGATCCAACTGTGAAGCTTGATTAACATTTACACAAATGACCAGCCACTGCCAGAAGGGACAGAGTTTCATATATGCCAACGATCATGCCATCAAGCAGGCAGCTTTGAAATGGTCGAACAAAAGCTCTCTCTAAAGCTCCATCTGTGTTCACATTTGGGCATATTGAGTATTCATGCCAAGTTTGGTCCTGATCCAACATTGTTTCAGTCCACAGTGCTCTCTGGATATAGGTGAACTACAACTCCAAAACTCAAGGTCAATGCCCACCAAACTCTTATAGCATTTTCTCTTGGTTATGGGAGTTGTGTGTGGGAAGTTTGTGTCTTTCTGCCATTCCTGCCAGGATATCTATGTTGTGTTCATCGAAACAGGTCCAGGTTTCACACTGAGTGTATAAATACATTTTAAAACATATTAACTATATGTATTACTGTGTTAGAGTGCCATTTTGTGTCATTTTGGTTGGTGGTGTGACCTAGGATTTTGTAAATGTAAAAAATGTGCTGCGGCTCCAAAAAAAAAGGTTGAAAAACACTGCTCTAACCTACAAGAAACACTGCCTGAATACCAAGCAAAAAGTGGGCACTAGAAACAATATCATACTGGCACAACCTGGGGATCACAACCAGACACAGTGAAGATATCTTCACTTGGGCTTTGCTACTCTGCTGCTGAATACGCAGGATCAATGTGGATAGAGGCGGATTAATACACTTGGTGGGGTAGGTGCTCGCCGAGAGCGCCAGATCCGCTAAGGTGCACCGCCACCGGCTGAAAACTCCGCCTCCGTGCCAGCTGCAAATGCCACCTCCACGCCGGCTGGTAACTCTGCTTCCATGGTGCGGAGGAGGGGCGGCACCTCTTCCTGGACGCCAATGGGATGGCCTTCTGCCACCTCCGCCCGGACCAGGCCACGCACACGCCCCGCCTCACCACACCCTTCTCCGAGAGCTGGCCCGCAAGCTCAGCCTACAGCCACACCCTCTCCAGGTGACACTTGCCCCCTCCCACGCCCCTCCCAAGGGCACTGCCCACCACCACCACGGGGGCAGCCAGGGGCGGGGGGGGGGGTCATGGCATAGTTTTGGGGGGGGGGCAAAATTAATTTTCGCCTACCATTTAAAATTGCCTTGGGCCGCCTCTTGAATGTGGAATACATCTCACCACGTTAAAACAGTGGATGTGGCTATTAATGAGACATACCACATTATCACAGGATGTCTATGCTCAACACCACTGGAGAAATTCTACTATTTAGCCAGTATCCATCAGGAGGTAGAAGACAGTAATGAAAGGACATCTCCGGCCCATCTTCCAGATATCAGCCAGCATGCCAATGTCTTAAAACAATATTTTTCTTCCTAAGATCTACAGAGATATTTGCAGGATGATCTCAGCAAGCGAGAGTCCAAAAGTGGCAGGCAAAAACTGGATCAGCTTCTGCCAATCTAGCAGTTCAAGAACATGCTAATGTGAATATATCAAAAGGTACCGCTTCAGCCGGAAGGTACCTATGCTGTCATGCCAGCCATATGACCTTGGAGGAGGAGTCTACGGACAACGCTGGCTCTTCGGTTCAGAAATGGAGATAAGCACCACCACCCAAAGTTGGGCACGACTAGACTTAATGTCAAGGGGAAATCTTTACATTATATCCTAACTTTCTTCTAATATAGATCCGAAGGCATTTTAAAAGCATCAGATCAAATCAAAATATAATCACAACAGTGAGTGTATGGTGCAAAGTTACATAGTTTATACTCTTTTTCCTGTTTTAAGTGCAACAATATTGATTATTTATTTATTTATTTATTTCACTCGGCTTCTATGCCGCCACTCCCGGTGGGCTCGGGGCGGCTCACAACAGTAGAAAAAAAAAGATATCACAGGATAAAACAGCAACACAGGGTAAAACAAACTAAAACATCGTAAAACCTTATTAGCAGTTATAATAATAACAGTTAAAAACAACAGGATGAAATTTGCTACCCACAGGGGGTGCACCCCACTGTCCTACACGTGGAAGGCAAGTTGGAAGAGGAGGGTCTTGCACGCCCGCCTGAAAGGGAGTAGATCGCGGATGGCCCACACATCTGCAGGGAGGGCGTTCAATATAAAGAGATACGTTCTAAGAAATATAGCAACATCGTCCCTCTTTCAAACAGTGTTTTGTAAACACAGTGATTGTTTGCTTCGCAGACCCTGATGGGAGAAAAACACATCTTTTTCCAAAAAAGGAAGGGGGGGGGAACCCTCTGTTTATAGAATGAGGAAAGGAACACTATGGGCCCTTCCAGGCAGGCCCTATATCAGGGGTGGGCAACCTACGGCCTGCGGGCCGGATCTGGCCCAGCAGCCGATTCTGTCCGGCCTGGGGAGAAGGGCATTGGGAGCGAGGCCAAGAGGAAGGGGTGCCGCTGCCGCCATCCCATCGCGGGCTGTGGGGCCTGCGTCGGAAGACAGCCCGCCGCTCCGGAGAACAATCGGAGGAGCGCCGGCTTTGGAGTGCCTGTCATTCCGGGAGGTGATCCAGGCCTGCAGCGGGAGCACAGTGACCTGCGGCGGCTGATCGCCCTGGCGACCCAGAAGACTGCTCGCATTAGGACCCAGGGAAGGAAGCCTGGCTTGTGTTCTTGCCGTAATCAATGGCTCCCTGTACTCCCCTTGGCTTTAATTTGCATAACCATGCCTCCTCCTCCTACCCATGATTCCGATTGGCCTGTTCTCCCCGCTGCCTTTTGCGCTCTGCGGGTGTGTGCGTAGATACCTTTGCTTTGCGTATTGGCGTCATCAGAAGGCGCCGCACGGCTGAAAGGATCCCAAGGGCTGGGGTCATTGGGCCATTCCACCTTGGGATCCTTCCTCTCTTGAGGACGTCAGCCTCCATCTTGGTTCGCACCTTGTCTTCTTGAATTTTATTTTATTTTAGTGGTTTTTATTATTATTTTATAATAATTTTATTATAATATATGTGTAACAAAACAAAACTTTATTACAGTCACTGACCAGCACAAAGCGGGCACAAGCGCCCTAAGAAGGGAAGGACAACTCCCCAGTAAACAGTTATTTAAAATATATGTGTAATATATAGTAAATATAGTAAATAAATAAATAATGTAGATTAGAATGTAGTTCAGCCTTTAGGTGCGGCCCTCCATAATATTTTTTGGCTCTCGTGTGGCCCCTTGGGAAAAAATAATTGCCCACCCCTGCCCTATATCCCAGCATCTGATCCCAGGTTCTTTGTTTATCCCAGATTATCTGGTAGTGCAGACTCATATAATCCTGTGTAAAGCAAAACAAAAACAAAACCTGGGATCAGATCCTGGGATACAGGGCCTGTCTCGAAGGGCCCTGCGTTTTGTGTACTTAGTTGCTGTTGGCGTGTAAACACTCAAGTCAAACTAAAGAAACCGCACCTTGAAGCCGAAGGAAGTGCTGACAAATACAGGAAGGAGTGGCGCTCCCAAAGCGAACGGATTAAGGTCTTTAAAGGATCATGAACAAACCCACACCTAGAGGGAGAAGAGCCAGCCTGGAAAGTGGACCCAAAGCAGCCAAATAAGGCCCAAGGGAACACGAGCCCATCTAGCTTTTTCCAGAGTGGTCTGCTCGCTCTCTTACAGCGCATCTACACTGTGGAATTAATCCAGTTTGAGACCACTTTCACTGCTGCGGCTCAATGCTACGGATTTGTAGTTTCCCCATGTAACAAATTATAACTCCCAAAAGTTTGTAACATTGAGCTGCAGATGGTGCAGGATAAGTGATATAATATTTCTGAATATATTTCTGTATATTTCTGTGTAGGCCTGTAGTGCTGCAGTGTAACCTGTGCTGAGTCCCCCTTCCGGGGTGAGAAGCGACGGGGTACAAGTACCATAAATAAATAATAAATATATGGATGGATGAATGGACCACAAAGCTATTGCTAGGTGAAGTGGCTCTTTGTGAGGTCAATGGATTGGCTATTGCTAGGGGAAGGGTTGGCTGTTGCTAGGTGAAGTGGCCTTCTGTGATGGACACTTTTCTTTCCCAGTGCCAAGTGTATGAGAGAAAGGAAGGAAAGAGTCACAGAGAGAGAGAGATGTTGCCATGATAACATTGCAAAGTAGGGCCTCTCAGAGCCGGAGAAGGGAGAAAGAAGGGGAAAGGAAAGTCAGAAAGAGGAAAAAAAGAATGAAATGGAATTAGGATGTTACTGGGAAAGAAAGGCAACAGGTATAGGAGGGGAAGGAAGGGAGGAAAGATCCCCAAAGAGAGCCATGGATGACATGGAAATATATTCAATTCAATTTATTATTTCATGAGTCGCGTTCCACTAGAGCAGTGTTTCCCAACCAGTGTGCCGTGAGCGATCATCAGGTGTGCCGTGGGAAATTGGAACCTCCAATACCCTTACTTATTAAAGGAGTGCCGCTACGTCACAGTACAAACTGCACAATTAATCATATGCAGAAAACACATTCAAAGTACCCAATCCTGCTGGAGAAAATCAAAAGTAAAATCATAAGGTAGTTCAGCATGGTCGCCACAGAGAGCGGAGGAGTTGCGAACCAGGAAGTAGCGAGTTCATGGAGCGCTCCTCTATGGAAAACCCGCGATATTTGATGAAATCACGGAAGTGAGTGCAAAAAACAAGAGTGTATCCTCACGATGTTATCCAATGTCAGTTCCGGGATCTGCACAATAACACAGTCAGTTTGCAGACAGTTTAAAGAAGCAGCACCATAATCATAGTGACAAGGTAGAAAATCACGTAGATAATCACATATATTCAAACCGCCAGAGGCTGAAGATAGATGTGGTGATGGAATCGAAGCTGGCATGGGCAAACTTGGACCTTCCAGGTGTTTTGGACTCCAACTCCCACCATTCCTAGCAGCCTCAGACCCTTTTCCCTTTTCCCCAATTAAGCAGGAAAGGTCCTCAGGCTGTTAGGAATGGTGGGAGTTGAAGTCCAAAGCACCCAGAGGGCTGAAGTTTTCCCATGATTGACAGCTGTTGAGCAAGACCTTCATGTGTGTCTTTCTGCCATTCCTGCCAGGATATCTATGTTGTGTTCATCGTAAGAGGCCCAGGTTTCACACTGAGTGTATAAATACATTTAAAAACATATTAACTATATGTATCACTGTGTTAGAGTCTCATTTTGTTTCATTTTGGTTGGTGGTGTGCCCCAGGATTTTGTAAAGGTAAAAAATGTGCCGTGGCTCAAAAAAGGTTGAAAAACACTGCACTAGAGTGCTCTTAAGCACTTACATACAGATAAAAGCAGCATGTACAGTATATTCGATGATTACACATTAAAAGCTTTAACAAAGAGCCAGGTTTTAAAAGCTTGGGTGAATGACCGTAAATCAGGCATGGCTCTTATATATGGAGGTAAAGACTTCCACAGGGTTGGGGCAGAGATTGAGAAGGCTCTACGCAGGGGCGGTCTAAGGTAATTTTAAATGGTAGGCGAACATTATTTTGGTGCCCCCCCAAACATTATTTTGTCGCCCCATGTAAAACAAATATACAATTATAATATCACAATACCATTAGTAGTATTATATTGTATCAATGTATATACAATATATTATACCATACTCATACTATATTATATCATAATTATATTATACTACGTTACAATATAATTATATTATAATATATTGGCATTATAATATAATGTAACATTCTATTATATTATTATAAAATAATAAATAAAATTATTTATTTAAATAAAATTATCCTCTACTAAATATTTTCATTACTCCTATAAAACTCAAATAACCCAAAATAAAGTAAAATAAAATATTATATATTACTATTTTGTACAATACCACTATACTGCAATATTGTTTGTAATATTACATGTAATATAAAATATATCATTATTCTATTGTTATATTGTATTTGTATTATATTGTATGACAATATTAAGCAGAACTGTATAATAATCAACAAGAAATGCAATGTAAATGCATCAAAATCAGAATATATTACCTATCACCCGACTCATAATTCATAGGAGTCTCCCATAAGTCCAAAATTAGGATCCCAATGTAAATGTAAATGTCTGAGGAACATCGGCAGGGCCAGGATGGTGCCCCCTTCCCAGATGGCGCCCTAGGCGGCCGCCTACTTGGCCTATCTTGTAGGACCGCCCCTGGCTCTACGCCTTGTGGATTCAAGGCGTGCTTCCTTGAGACCCGGAACATGTAGAAGACTCTCCTGAGCTGGTCTTGGTGATCTCGAATGATGAGCGTATGAGAGGCGATCCCTGAGGTATCTAGTGCCTTGACCGTGGATGGCTTTGAAAGTCAGGACCAGAGTCTTATAGGAGGCCCGATGTTCAATTGGAAGCCAGTGGAGATGCTGTAATGTCGGAGTTAGTGGTGTATCATTGGGTGTCATGCATGAGTAGTCTGCCGGCTGCATTTTGGACTACCTGAATCTTCCGGATTGCCGATGAAGGGGTGCCAAGATACAATGTGTTACAGTAATCCAGCCTCGAGGTGACTGTGGCATGGATTACCGTTGCCAGAGCCTCAACCGGGAGGTGAGGTGCTAGCTGTCTCACCTGGCGAAGGTGGAAGAAAGCCTGCTTACTAATGGCGGAGATCTGAGCTTCCATCGTCAGCTGGAAATCCAATACGACACCAAGGCTCTTCACAGTAGCGGATAGAGCTAGAGGCTTCCCGTCGAAGGTAGGCAGCGGGCTGGCCAGTTCTAGAGGTCGTCGGGCCAAAGGATCTCAGTTTTTGCTGGGTTCACCCAGGGGCGGTCTAAGGTAATTCTAAATGGTAAGCGAACATTATTTTGGCCCCCCCAACATTATTTTGGCCCTCCCCCCTCCGCGCATGCCCAGAAGCTCCTGCCTGAAGGCGCCCCTCAGGAGAAAACCGCCACTCACCGCCGGCTTCGTGGAAGGAAAAGGGAGAGAAAGGCTCCCTCTCCCACCTCGCATTTCCAGTCTCGCACAGGGCCACGCCCCCAGTCTACTCAGCCTCGTGCGAGGCCACGCCCCTCTCCCGCCTCGCTTTTCCAGTCTCGCACGGGGCCACGCCCCCAGTCTACTCAGCCTCGCGCGAGGCCACGCCCCTCTCCCACCTCACTTTTCCAGTCTCGCGCAGGGCCACGCCCCCAGTCTACTCAGCCTCGCATGAGGCCACGCCCCTCCCGCCTCACTTTTCCAGTCTCGCGCGGGGCCACGCCCCCAGTCTACTCAGCCTCGCACGAGGCCACGCCCCTCTCCCGCCTCGCTTTTCCAGTCTCACGTGGGGCCATGCCCCCAGTCTACTCAGCCTCGCACAAGGCCACGCCCCTCTCCCGCCTCACTTTTCCAGTCTCGCGCGGGGCCACGCCCCCAGTCTACTCAGCCTCACATGCGGCCACTCCCCTCTCCCGCCTCGCTTTTCCAGTCTCACACGGGGCCACACCCCCAGTCTACTCAGCCTCGCGTGTCTGGCGGGCGGGGGAATGCACCCTTTAACCAGATGGCGCCCCAGCCAGCGGCGTCCTTTGCCTACCGGTAGGACCGCCCCTAGGTTCACCTTTAATCTGCTCGCGCGTAGCCAGCTCGTCGCAGCTTCGAGGCACAGGGAGAAGCTGTCAGGTATTATTGTTGTCCCAAGCTCCAAGTGCAGGAGGAGTTGGGTATCGTCGGCATATTGGTAGCACCTCAAACCAAAGCTCTGCACCAGCTTGGCCAGTGGTTGGACGTAGATGTTAAACAGTGCTGGGGAGAGAACAGCACCCTGTGGCACTCCGCTCTCAGATACCTGACCCATCCATTCTACCCGCTGACTACGGCCTCGGAGGAATGAATTAAACCATTTGAGGGCCGACCCTTGGACTCCAGATGCAGCCAGGTGTTGTACTAGCAAGTCATGATCCACAGTGTCTTGCGGTGAGATCAAGGAGGACCAACAGCACCGATCCACCCCGATTGAGTTGACAGCGGATGTCATCAGAGATAGCTGCTGGAACAGTCTCAGTCCCATGGCCGGGGTGGAAGCTGGACTGGAAAGGATCTAGAGACTATTCGTGTCATCCAGGATATTGTGAGGTAGCCGGAGAAGGCAGAAAGAAGGCAAGCAGGGGTGCCAATGACACTGGGGCAATGCTAAACGAAAGAGTGGGCGCAATTGTGTTCCACCCAGCCTGGGTTGTTTAGAGAGCGCAGATCCGTTTTGGAGGAAGCCAGTCTCCCTCCGTTGTTGCTCCTGCTGCTGTGCGCATTCCGGACGGATGCCGTCAGAGATCAGGCCAGGACAAAGTTGGGGAGGGCTCAGCCGTGGAAGAAAGGGTCTAGAAGCCAATTTCCAAGCCGGCTGGTTCCAGGAAAGGGCTTGGTCTAATAACTGAATGACCGAAACCACCACCGCCCCCTCCCCTTATCCCTCCCAGCCAGAAAGAGCAGGGACAATGACTCATTCGGACCTCATCCATCGCTCAAAAGAGAGAGATAGGAGGGCTAAGCCACATTCCTGCCCGCTTCCCTTTGACCGCCTTTAATGCCTGGACTCACCAAAAAAAGAAGACAAATGGCCACAGCAGACTCCCTTTTGTCTACAAGCAAAATCCAAATACAGTGAACTGTAATTATTACATATCGCATTGTGCTATAACAATATCACATTGAACTATTAACAATTATATCGCAATATTATTGGTAATATTGCATGTAACACAAAATATATAGTTATAGTAACATATTATTATCATTAGTAATATATTGCAGTGTTTCCCAACCAGTGTGCCGTGGCACACTAGTGTGCTGTGAGCTATCATCAGGTGTGCCGTGGAAAATTGGACTCCAACTCACACCATTCCTAGCAACCTTAGGCCCTTTTCCCTTTTCCCCCGCAGGAAAGGGCCTCAGGCTGTTGGGAATGGTGGGAGTTGAAGTCCAAAGCACCCAGAGGGCCAAGGTTTTCCCATGCCTGTTTTAGGGACCTTAAAATGGTGAGCCTCCTTCCAACATTGTGATTCTGGATAGAAAACAAACAACAACATAACATCACATTGTTTGAGTCCACAGTGCTACACCCAGAGGTGTAGGTGAACTACAAATTCCAAACTCAAGGTCAATTCCCAAACAAACCCTTTCAGTACTTTCTGTTGGTAATGAGAGTTCAATATGCCAAGTTTGGTTCAATTCCATTGTTGCAAGAGTTCAGGATGCTCTTTGATTGTGTTAACTATAAATCCCAGAAACTGTAACTTCCAAATGTCAAGGTCTAATTTTCCCAAACTCCATCTGTGTTCACATTTGGGCATATTGAGTATTCATGCCAAGTTTGGTCCTGATCCAACATTGTTTCAGTCCACAGTGCTCTCTGGATATAGGTGAACTACAACTCCAAAACTCACGGTCAATGCCCACCAAACTCTTATAGTATTTTCTCTTGGTTATGGGAGTTCTGTGTGGGAAGTGTGTGTCTTTCTGCCATTCCTGCCAGGATATTTCTGTTGAGTTCATTGAAACAGGCCCAGGTTTCACACTGAGTGTATAAATACATTTAAAAAACATATTAACTATATGTATTACTGTGTTAGAGTGTCATTTTGTGTCATTTTGGTTGGTGGTGTGCACCAGGATTTTGTAAATGTAAAAAGTGTGCTGCGGCTCAAAAAAGGTTGGGAAACACGGATATATTGCATTACATTACATTATCAATATTATATGTATAAACAATATATTATACCATATTATATTATACTATAATATCAAATACAACATACTATGTCTTTGTCACAGTACGACAATTACATATCACATTGTATTATAACAAACTATATCACAATATATATAATAACGTAAATATATAATTGTAATATTTTATTATTAGTGGTATTATATTGTATTACATTACAACATTATCCATATTTTATGCATATACAATATTATACCATACCATTAAACTATATTATATCATATTATATTATACTACATTATATTATAAATAAATAAAATTATTTACTTAATTTTTTTTTGCTAGATGGCCATCTGTTGGGACAGTTTTGATTGTGCTTTTCCTACATTGGGACAGAAAGGTGGTTGGACAGGGTGGCCCTTGGAGTCTCTTCCAACTCTATTATTATTATTATTATTACCCATCTCTTCTTGCAGCGTAAGGCAAGATACAACAGGGAGCTAAACATCATTATTATTACTGTTATTATTACCCTCTCCCCCACTGCAAGGGGGTGCCAATGGAGAGGGTAATAATTATAACAGTAATAATAACCCTATTTACAATCTTCTTCAGCATGATGCTCCAAAGGGCTACGGCAGACCTCGAAGAAGACGGCATATATATATGCTATCGTACTGATGGTAGCTTGTTCAACTTAAGCCGCCTGAGGGCTCGCACTAAGACTCTAAGCCAGTGTTTCCCAACCTTTTTTGAGCCGCGGCACACTTTTTACATTTGCAAAATCCTGGGGCACACCACCAACCAAAATGACACTCTAACACAGTAAATAACGGCTGGGGGTTGGTGGCCTGCTGGGAGCAGCTGCTGGGAGTGCCAAAGCTGGGGAGGGGGTGGAGCCAGGCTGTGCCATGCCCCGCCCCCTACCCCCAGCTTTACCTCTCCCAGCAGCTTCTCCAGCCTTGAGGGGGCAGTGCCAAGCCAGTGGTGCCAGAGCCAGCACAATGCTGGCTTGGCACTGCCCCCTCAAGGCTGGAGCAGCTGCTGGGAGTGCCGACGCCGGGGGCAGAGACAGGCCGCGCCATGCCCCGCCCCCTCCCCCCAGCTTCAGCTCTCCTACAGAGGAAGAGCATGAGCGGTGGACGGGCTTCAGTGGGCGGGGCTACTCCTCCACGCAGCTTCAGCAAAATGGCCGAAGGAGGCGGCGCCCCGGCCCCTTCTTCTTTTTCTTCGCCACTGCCCGGCCCTTCCTCCTACCCCAAGCAGCAGGAGTTCGGCAGGAGGGGGGGAGGAAGGGAGGCAGAGAGCTTTTCTCGCGGCACAGCAGGAGGTCCGTCACGGCACACTAGTGTGCCACGGCACACTGGTTGAGAAAGACTGCTCTAAGCTATCTAGTCCGTGAGCTGCTTTTTGCAGACGATGCTGCCCTTGTCACCCATTCAGAAGCAGCCCTGCAGCCCCTCACATCCTGCTTTGCAGCAGCTGCAGAGCTGTTTGGGCTGGAAGTCAGCCTGAAGAAAACGGAAGTCCTCTACCAGCCCGCACCACAGGAAGAACACCATCATCCCCACATCAGCAGAGGCAAATCTGTGCTTAAGTCCATCTAGCAGTTCACCTACCTGGGAAGCATCATCTCTTCAGACGCCAAGATTGACAAAGAGATAGATCACAGATTAGCAAAGGCATATAGTGCATTTGGAAGGCTTCACAAAAGAGTCTGGAGCAACAAGCACCTGAGGCAAAGCACCAAAATCAGTGTGTACAGAGCTATCGTATTGTCTATTCTCCTCAATGGGTCTGAAACATGGGTCACCTATCGAACACATGGGTCACCTATCGCCATCAGCGCTGTCTCCTTGAACGCTGCCAGCAAGCAGGGATCACCAGCATTTAGCTGTATTGAGAACGCTGCGCTGGGCAGGGCAGGATGGAGGACCAAATAAAGATACACTGGACCGAAAGACACCCCATGTGACGAATCTCAGGCTCGTTGCTGTCCACCCTTGGGAGCAAGCAAGGGATCACCAGTGGTTATGTATAGTTGTTTATAATAAAAACATTTTTTAAAAAGAAAAGAAAAGAGAAAATGACAACGCAGGAAGAACCGCAACTTGGAAACAACATCACCCAAGGAGACTTTCTGCTGTGCTTTTTGCGACCGAACTTGCCTATCTCAGATTGGCCTTTTTAGTCATCAACGTGCTTGTAAAAAGCGTGAGATGAGTCCTTCCTAAGAATCTTCGTTCGCGAAGTAATGCCGAGAGATTATTATTACCCATCTCTCCTTGCAGCTCAAGGCAGGATACAACAGGGAGATAAACATTATTATTATTATTATTATTATTATTATTAGGTAAAGGTTTCCTCTTGACATTAAGTCCAGTCGTGTCAGACTCTGCGGGTTGGTGCTCAGCTCCATTTCTAAGCCGAAGAGCCGGCGTTGTCCATTGGCACCTGCAAGGTCATGACTGCGTGGAGCGCCGTTACCTTCCTGCCGGAGCGGTACCTATTCATCTACTCACATTTGCATGTTTTCAAACTGCTAGGTTGGCAGAAGCTGGGGCTAACAGCGGGAGCTCACGCTGCTCCCTGGATTCGAATTTGCAATCTTTGGATCAGCAAGTTCAGCAGCCCAGCTCCCATTATTATTATTATTATTATTATTATCTCACTTTATCTCCCCCAAAGGGACTCAAAGCGGCTTAATAATAATAATAAAACAAATGCATAAATTAACAGAAGACAGCAGCATAACAATGTAAAAACATACAAATATACGAACACTAAAACACGATTGGCTATAACCAGTTAAAAACCAGTTAAAAACGATTCATTTGTATTTTTTTAAGTGCATAGCAGTTTCAAAGTGGGTTAACTCAACAGTTTGGATGCACCATAAGAAGCCAGACCCAACTTCTCGTCAAGTTAACGCTTCGACTGGAAAATGATCACTATCAATTTTTTTTGCATAACATGCACCAGCTTTCATGGCACTGAGACATGGCACTTACCGCTATCAAACTGGGTTAATTCAACAGTGTGGGTGCACCACAAGGAGTCAGACCCAAGTTAATCCTCTGGCTGGAAAAGGTTCACTAAAATTTGAGCTCAGAAAGCGACTCCCAAAAGGAGAGTTGCTCAAGACATGTGTCAAGCCTTCCCCACGGGGAGTCTCAAGATACGTGTCAAGCCTTCCCCACGTGGAGTCTCAAGATACGTGTCAAGCCTTTCCCACATGGAGTCTCAAGACACGTGTCAAGCCTTTCCCACGGGGAGTCTCAATGAAACCGAGTATACATTTTAAGGCAGGACCCCCCTAAATGTATACTCGGTTTCATCAAGACACGTGTCAAGCCTTCCCCACGTGGAGTCTCAAGACACGTGTCAAGTCTTATCCATGGGGAATCTCAAGACACGTGTCAAGCCTTCCCCACGTGGAATCTCAAGACACGTGTCAAGTCTTCCCCATGGGGAGTCTTAAGACACGTGTCAAGCCTTTCCCCATGGGGACACTTTCCGCGGGGCACTTTTAACGCGGTTCGATCCCGCCACAACCGCTTTGGCTCAATCAAGGCTCTGCGTTGCAGTTTGGCAAGGTCTTTCTCCTTCCCTGCCTAAGAAAGAGGGCTCTTCACCCAGGCAAGGGGTTCCCAGACCCCCATAGCATGAGCTAAGGTACTTAAAGCGGTGTCAAACCCCGTTAATTCCCGAGTGTAGACGACTCACCTTTGGGGCAATGCTGCTGCTGGAGACGCCGGAGGAAGAGAGAGGGCCACGCCTTGGGTCGCTCCGTCTCGGCTTTCCCAAAGCGGGGCTTTTAAGGCTGATGTCAGCGTTGACAAAGGGCGGGGAGGGCGGGGGGGGGGGGGGGGAGGGCAGGCTGTGGCAGCAGAACCCTTAAAGGCACAGGCACTCATTGGGAAAGGCGGCTGGGATTCACCTGCAGCTGAAAAGGCCAATGCCATTCTAGGTTGCTCCAATGAGACAGAATCATAGGCGAGACCAATGAGACACCCAGTCCAAGCCCCCTTTCGCCAGACAGGAAGACACCACCCATTCAAGCCCTCTCGACAGATGGCCATCCACTTTCTATTTTTTAAGTGGAGGACCATGCATCTCTCCCTGCAGCTGGACCTACACCGTCATCAGTCCGATATAATTACAGTGTTCTTAGGCTCGAGGACCACCCGCGAAAAGTGAAAATCTGCAAAGTAGGGACCATGGTTGCCACTTTTTGATATAAGAAACATCAAAAAATATGGGATTTTCCACAAAAAAAAGGGACACTTCATAAAACATAGCTGCGGTTATGGTTCACATGGCCTCCTTTTTTTCCCGCGCTCCCAGGGAAACCTCTCGCCGCCACATATAACACATTCTCTCCCGCGCAGCATCCTCCTCCTCCTTCGCCACCGCGTCGACTGTTACGCAAGGCCCAGAATCTTGAGACGGAAGTAGCCATATGCATGAACCTCACTCTGGTTCCGTCTCTCCGCGAGCACCTCCTGCCACCGCCACCCCGCCCCTTCCACCCGCCCTTCCGTCCACGAAGGCCCGCCCCTTCCGGTCCGTCACTCCCTGTCAATACGGGACAGGAGCTGAAAATACGGGACATGAAATTCAGAGCAAAAATACGGGACATCCCGTATAATACAAGACAGGTGGCAACGCTAGTAGAGATGCTATATTTATTTTAATATTTACACATTATTTTAGTAGTTATTTTATTTTATTTATTTACAATCTTCTTCAGCATGATGCTCCAAAGGGCTACGAAGAAGAAGACAGCATATATATACGCTATCGTACTGATGGTAGCTTGTTCAACTTAAGCCGTCTGAGGGCTCGCACTAAGACTCACCTGAGGGAAAGCATCAACATCAGTGTGTACAGAGCTATATCGTACTGTCTGTTCTCCTCTATGGGTCTGAAACATGGGTCACCTATCGCCAACACCTATGACTCCTCGAACACTTTCATCAGCGCTGTCTTCGCTCAATCCTAAATATACACTGGACCGACTATGTGACGAATGTTGCTGTTCTTGAGCAAGCAGGGGTCACCAGCATTGAGGCCATGCTATCGAGAACACAGCTTCGCTGGGCAGGGCACGTCTCTAGGATGGAGGACCACCGCCACCAGTGATATATAAGGACTCCCTGAAACAACATCTCAGGCTCGGCCAGATTGATCACCAACAATGGTCCACCCTGGCCTCACATCGGGAGGCATGGAGACATACTATCCACAATGCTGCGGCCTCTTTCGAGAAGACACGCCGAACGAGTCTCGTAGAGAAACGACAACACAGAAAGAACCGCAACTTGGAAACATCACCCAAGAAGACCTTCTGCTGTGCTTTCTGCAACCAAACTTGCCTATCTCAGATTGGTCTTTTTAGTCATCAACGCGCTTCTAGAAAGCGTGGGATGAGTCCTTCCTAAGAATTTTCATTCGCGAAGTAATGCCGAGATTTTATTTATTATTTATTATATAATTAATATATATTATTTATTATTTACAGTATTTCTACCTCGCCCTTCTCGCCCCCCGGTGGGGGATGGGGGGACGGGACGGGACGGGACTCACTATACAGTATTTCTGAGCCCCCGGTGGCACAGTGGGTTAAAGCGCTGAGCTTGTTGACCAAAAGGTCGCAGTTTCGAATCTGGGGAGCAATGTGAGCTCCTGCTGTCAGCCCCAGCTTCCGCCAACCTAGCAGTTCGAAAACATGCAAATGTGAGTAGATCAATAGGCGGGAAGGTAACGGCGCTCCATGCAATCATGCCTATGACCACATGACCTTGGAGATGTCTACGGACAATGCCGGCTTTTCGGCTTGGAAATGGAGATAAGCACCACACCCCAGAGTTGGATACGACTGGAACTCCAGGAACGCTGAAGAATGCGGAGGAATGTGGAAGGAACAACAAGGGACGCTGGAACGCTAAGAGATGAGGAGTGCTCTTAAGCCTATATTGAAAAACCGCGAAACAGCAAGTCCACAAAAAGCGAACAGTGAAGTAGAGAGGGACCACTGTAATATAATAACATCATATAATAATATAATATACTATATACTAACAAAATTATTTAACATTACATTCATTATATCAAATTATATTATTTAAATATAATGAATATCACATTAAATAATCAAATATAATATAGTAAACAATATATACAGTATATATACAAAATCAAATATAATAAATATAATATTAAATAATATAAAAGAAATATGCTATAATAATATAAATATAATATGTAATAAAATATATATGAACATAAAATAATATAATAAATATAAAATAAAATAATAAATATATAAATTAAACGTTTGCGCCCCATTTACCTGTCTGAACATATTTCCCCCTACGAACCATCAAGGACCTTAAGATCATCCAGGGAGGCCCTGCTCTCTCAGTCCCACCACCACCGCTGTCATGTTTGGTGAGGACAAGAGACATGCTCCCAACTCCGTGGTGGCCCCTCGGCTGTGAAACTCCCTCCCCAATGAGGTTAGATCTGCCCCCTCCCTCCTGACCTTCCATAAATCCTCATTATGGGATCAGGCGTTCACAGAGTAGTTTGTTTACTGGGAAGACGAAATTTACTGGACGGACTTGGACTGCTTTGGATGACAATTTTAGTTCTGATTATTTTAATCTGGTGAGTGGGAACTTAATGTATATTTAGAATTATTTTAATTTTGTGGATGTATTTATTATGTATTTTATATTATGTTTGGCATCAAATTGTTTCCTGTTCTTAGTTCCTTTGCGGAGGTTGAGAAAGATGGGGTATAAATGTTTTAAATAAATAAATCAACAAAAATTAAATATATAATAAATAGTATAATAAATAGAATATATAATATAAAATAATCAAATATCATTTATCTACAATATATAGCCAGTTAGATCTATATAATGCAGCTTAACTGCATTCAACTGCATTATATGGTCAGTATAGACTCATATTCAATTCATTCAATTAATAAAATGCAGTTCAACTGCCTTGCATGGCATTATATGATCATTGTAGGCTCATACAATGCAGTATATGCATGGCATGGCATTATATGGTTGGTGTACTCATATAATACAGCATAACTGCCTTGCACAACATTATATGGTCAGTGTAGACTGATATAATGCAGCTTAACTGCATTGAACTACAATATATGGCCAGTTGGACCTATATAATATCATTTAGCTGCATTCAACTGCATAATGTGATCAGTGTGCTCTTATAATGCAGCATAACTGCCTTGCACAACATTATATGGTCAGTGTAGACTCATATAATGCAGCTTAACTGCATTGAACTACAATATATGGCCAGTTAGACCTATATAATATTGTATTGAACTGCATAATATGATCAGTGTGCTCTTATAATGCAGCATAACTGCCTTGCACAACATTATATGGTCAGTATAGACTCATATAATGCAGCTTAACTGCATTGAACTACAATATATGGCCAGTTAGACCTATATAATATCGTATTGAAGTGCATAATATGATCAGTGTGCTCTTAACTGTCTGGCACAGCATTGTATGCTTGGTGTAGGCTCATATAATGGAGCTTAACCGCATTGCACGGCGATGAAGACATACTGCGGTCAGTAAGTGTGTAAACGATCCATACCATTACTTTGATAATAGAACCTATTCACAGTTGAAGCAGGAAAAGAACTCATTTGCATTGAAAGACGTCGCAGAGGCCTTCCTTGGTTCGGTCTTGAACTTTTCATCTTCCTGTTTGCGGTGCCTTTGCCCTTCCCTGCGCCAACCTCCAGCCCCACGTGATTCATTCATCGAAAAAGACCAAATTTGGGAAAGGAGGAAGGTGGGACTTCCCACCCTCCCTTGGCTTCTCTTCCCTTTTCCCACAAACTCATTGACTCCCATCAGTACAAGCAAAGGAGCTTCTGGTTTGCTCCTTAAAGGCTTGTTTCTGGGTTTTATTTTGCAAGCCAAGAATAACTTTGCTTTGGAAGCCTTTCCACGCATGACAGCATCCTTTGGAGTGGCCAACAGCGAGTCTGCATGTTCTATGTCAGTGTTTCCCAACCAGTGTGCCATGGCACACTAGTGTGCCGTGAGCGATCTTCAGGTGTGCCGTGGGAAATTGGGACCTACAATACTCTTTCTTCCCCCTCCTGCCGAACGCTTTTTCTTCTCCACTTGGGCTCCCTTCTTCCCAACCTCGCTCTGCTCGCTTTGCTCTGGGGTGAGTCTGCGCAGTAGCGCCTGCACGGGTCACGTCTTCCTCCCTCCCCCCTCCCCTCCTGAACACGCTCACACTGCCCCTTCGGATCAAAATGGCAGCAGAAGCGGCAGTGTAGAAGAAAAAGTGTTTGGCAGGAGGGGGAAGAAAGGGCGCGAAGGGGGAGGGGGAGGAAGAGGTCTCTGTCGAAAGCTGGAATGGGCAAACTTGGGCCTTCCAGGTGTTTTGGACTCCAACTCCCACCATTCCTAGCAGCCTCAGGCCCTTTTCCTTATCCCCCCTCAGCCACTTAAGCAGGAAAGGACCTCAGGCTGTTAGGAATGGTGGGAGTTGAAGTCCAAAGCACTCAGAGGGCCGAAGTTTTCCCATGCCTGTTTTAGGGACCTTAAAGTGGTGAGCCTCCTTCCAACATTGTGATTCTGGATATGTGATGTTATGTGACTGTAAGAGGTTGGGTTTGTTATCTGTTTTAAAATGTAATTTTATGTGTTTTAAATTTTATGTGTTTTTATATACTGTAAACCGCCCTGAGCCTCGGGAAGGGCAGTTTATCAAATCGAAATAATAAATAATAAATAAAGCAAACAACAACATAACATAACATTGTTTGAGTCCACAGTGCTCCCTGGGTGTAGGTGAACTACAACTCCAAAACCCAAGGTCAATGCCCACCAAACTCTTATAGCATTTTCTCCTGGTTATGGGAGTTCTGTGTGGGAAGTTTGTGTCTTTCTGCCATTCCTGCCAGGATATCTATGTTGTGTTCATCGAAACAGGTCCAGGTTTCACACTGAGTGTATAAATACATTTAAAAACATATTAACTATATGTATTAGAGTGTCATTTTGTGTCATTTTGGTTGGTGGTGTGCCCCAGAACTTTGTAAATGTAAAAAATGTGCCGCGGCTCAAAGAAGGTTGAAAATACTGCTCAATGTGACAATTAAACATTCTTCCCAAGTGTTTTCACAGAGTTGGAAGAGACCCCCAAAGGCCCTCTCGTTGTTCACATGTGTCAAACTCAAGGTCTTAATCTGGGCCACCATGTCATTGTACAACTCCCATCTTCCTCATCATTCGACATCATCACTGGGAAGGATAGGTGTTGTGATACCGGGGCCGCAGTAGCACAGCGTGTTAAACCGTTAGCTCAGGGGTCGGGAACCTTTTTGACTCCGAGAGCCATGAAAGCAAAATATTTGGAAATTTATTTCAGCGAGAGCCAGATAATATATATAATATATTTCAAGACTGAATTCAACTAAATGTGAGTCTATACGTACATACGATGAGAAAAAGATTCCCCGGCAGAATGAGGGGACACTTCAGACCTGGCTCTGCAAAAGGCACGCTCAGGACTCTGGGAAGGAAGAGAAAACGGAAGGAAGGAAGAGGGGAAAGAAAGAAAGAAAGAGGAAATAAAGGAGGGAGGAGGAGAGGAAGAAAGAAAAGAAGAACGAACTATGGAAAAGGAAGACAAGAAAAGCAGGAGACAAGGAGGGGAAAAGAAAGAAGGAAATGGGAAGAGAGGAAAGGAAAGGGTGGGGAAAAGAAAGGAAAGGGAGTGAGGAAAAAGTAAAATAATGAAGGGAAAAGAAGAAAAGAAAGAAGGGGGAGAGGGAAGTGAAAAGAAAGGAAGGAGAAGGAAAGGAAGACTTGGGGGAAAGGAATAGAAGAGGAAGAAAGGAAGAGGGAGGGAGTTTGGAGGAAAGACAGAAGGGGAGAGAGGGAGGGAAAAGGAAGGGGAGAAGGAAAGGGTGAAGGGGAGAAAGAAAGGAAGGCAGAGGAAGAAAGGAAGAGGGAGAATGGAGGAAAGAAGGAAGGGGAGGGAGGGAGGAAAAGGAAGGAGAGAAGGAAAGGGTGAAGGGGAGAAAGGAAGGAAGAGGAAGAAAGGAAAAGGGAGAATGGAGGAAAGAAGGAAGGGGAGAGAGGGGGGAAAGGAAGGAGGGAAGGAAAGGGTGAAGGGGAGAAAGGAAGGAAGAGGAAGAAAGGAAGAATGGAGGAAAGAAGGGGAGAAAGGGAGGAAAAGGAAGGAGGGAAGGAAAGGGTGAAGGGGAGAAAGAAAGGAAGAGGAAGAAAGGAAAAGGGAGAATGGAGGAAAGAAGGAAGGGGAGAGAGGGAGGGAAAAGGAAGGAGAAAAGGAAAGGGTGAAGGGGAGAAAGGAAGGAAGAGGAAGAAAGGAAGAGGGAGAATGGAGGAAAGAAGGAAGGGGGAGAGGGAGGGAAAAGGAAAGATAGAAGAACAAAAGGTTGAAGGGGAGGAAGGAAGGAAGAGGAAGAATGGAGGAAGAATGGAGGAAAGAAGGAAGAGAAAGAGAGGGAGGGAAAAGGAAGGAGTGAAGGAAAGAATTGAAGAGGAAGGAAGGAATGAAGAGGGAGAGAGGAAAGAAGGTAGGGAGAGAGGGAGGAAAAAGAATGAAAGAAAAAGGGGAAAAGGAAGGGGGAGGAGGGTGTGGGGCCAAGGCGGAGCTTGGTGTCGACATCAGCGAGGCAGTCCCTCCATAAGGCGTCGAAGAGGTGCCCGGCGATGAGGGCGATGAGCTGGGCGTCCCCCAAGGGCCAGGCCCACCTCCGCCACCTCCCCTGAGACCGGTGGCAGAGGACAAAAAGGAAGATGAGGACGAGGCGCTGCTGCGGGCTCCGCCATCCCCAACGAAGAGGGCACAGGGCCCCGAGAGCAGCGTGGGATGAGGAAGAGGCGGCACGGAAGCAGCAGTTGTGGCGCATTTGCGTCACTCCTCCTCGTTGTATGCTGGGAAACTGAAGCCCGGGCTGCTCTGGAGAGCCAGATGCAATCATGAAAAGAGCCACACCTGGCTCCCGAGCCATAGGTTCCCGACCCCTGTTATACAGGGACATCTGGAAGGCTGCTGTTTGTTCTGTTGAGTCAAGCGAGTGGGGTTCGAATGAGAATGGAAGTATAACGCCCTTTAGCCTTTCCCTTTCCCCACAAGTGCTGTTGGGTTGCAATGCCCACCATCGTTGCAATGCCCACAACCCCCAGTTTGCATAATCAAAATTGATGGGAGTCGTCATTCAGTAAAATCTAGGAACCCATATTGAGTCAAAACTATACAGAACTGACCACTTTGATAGTTGGCCCTCTGTATCCGCGCATTCTTCATCCATGGCAGATGTTTGAGACTCCTGTTCAGCATTATTTGGACGGAATAAGAGTAGTATTGTCGAAATACGATTAGGGGGCCTTCCCTTAAGGGGACAGAGCCCAGGCCACCCCTAAAAGCGAGGATCGAGGCCCAAATCTGGATGACCTTCCCAGAACTACAAATCCCAAAGAAACCCCGATCAATGCTCACCCAGACGGAAGTACGCCACTACCGAGAGAAGAATCTAATTCAGCTGAATAGGATGCAATGCCACGCCAGGAATCCAAAGGCAAAAACATGGTCGTTTAATGGTAAAGCAGTCCAATATATAGAAAAGCAGTCAAAAGCAGTCATTTACATTTGAATCGGGCGCCTTCCCCTTCCACGAGTAGCTTCAGCTGATTGGCCTGGCTGTCAAAGTCAGCTGGGCCAGGAGGAGACCGGCGCTTTGGCCAATAGGAGAAGCGGGCCAGAATTTGAACGAGCCTATCCTGGCTAGCTAGCAAGGCGGGAAAGAACACAAAGGGAGAAACGGCTGGATGGAGGAAGTAACCTGTGGCTGAGATACCTTGCGGCTGGGGGCCTCCGATGTGAAAGATCCACCTTCCTGTTTATTGTTTGTCCTGAGTGCCTTAATGGGAGTCTTTTGTCCTGGCTGAAACTCCTTTGTGTTGAGAGTTTCAGTCTAGCGCAGGAGGAAGCATGGTTTCTCAGTAAAGAATGGCCAAAGCATAAGTTATTGCAGCCGGCGGCGGGGTCCGAAGCCCACTCAGGTCCAGCTATGGGGTGGTAGAGTGACTTGGGTTTGCTAGAGCCCATGACCCCTTGGGGGTCCAGCTCTGAGGCCAAGGGGGGGGACACGCGCGGGGGATCCAGGCTCATAATGGCGGAATCTATGTTCCACAGAACACCTGACCTCCCCGCCATATTGGCGAAAAGCATCATTTGCCCAGAAAAACATATTAGTTGTTTACCAGGGGACTCTCCGCAGATAGAGTCCTGGTAGGGTTTGGAAGCATGGTTGCTTAGTTTAAAATGGTCCTGAGAGAGCTATTGGGGCTGGCTGCGAGGTTCGAAGCTCGCATGAAGCAACCGTGTTTTGGGTCTGTTTACATGACCATTACATATTCCCTATCATTGGCCAAGCTCCGAGAATAATAGGGACATACGCAGGGAAGTCTTGGGCATAAAGAGAGTGGGCCTCACCCCACGAAGGAACCCAACGTCCCTTCCCCAAAGTTATTATTTGTGCAGGGTAAAATTGAGTAGAAAAATGGATTATTGCGCTGTTCATCCTTGGAACGCTCTGCTGAGGGCATTAACTTAGAAGTTACATTGACACAAAAAGGGAACACACAAAGGGGTACAAAATAGGCAACACAATACAGAGATCCCCAGCAATCATCCCCAAATACATTCCCAAGCAGCTGTTGCTCCCAGAGTAATGATCTTCAAAACAGGCACTTCAATGGAGTTTCCTCCTGGGAGAGAACTGTAGAGCCTTTTGGGGCTGGGGTGCCAAGCAGAGGCAAAGTCACTGAGGGTCCATGGTGTGGGGCAGGAAATGTCCAAAACAAGAAGCGTCCTTGTGGAAACTACAAAGTCCTGAGGGTGGCCTTGGTGTGCAGTAGAGCAGGGAAGCACAAAGTCCAAGTGGCAAGATGGGAATATTCAGCTGGGAAGTGTCCTTGGCGAACTGCTTCTCCCAAAGCCCAAAAGACCTGGGTTCCCTTAGAATCCCCCTGCAATCTGGGCAAAACCCCTCCGGAAAACATCGGACACGGCTTACCCAGAAAGGGGGTCTCTGTGGGTTCATGATCTGTGAGATGTAGCAAGGCTATGGCTGGAATCAGCTGGGGAGAACAGTCCAGGAATAATCCGGGGAAATGTAGCATGAAGAAAGGCAAAAGGTGCCAGTGTACTTGGGGAAACTATAGAGTCTGTGATCAGGGGAGAGAGTCTGAGAGTAGGGATCCTGGTGGTGCCCGCTGATATTGGGGCTGAGCTCAGAGCAGTGTGAAATAGCAGCAAGAAGAGTCCGTGACCAGTGTCCTTGGGTGAACTTCAAGTCCCAGCTGGCACAGACCTGGGTGGGGAGTCTTGGGGCCCCTCTACTCGCATGAATCCCTTTTCCCACTTCTCCTGGAGGCGATCCACCGAGGCAAAGGCATCCTTCCTCCCCCCCCCCCCCCCTAGTCCATGGATGTCTTCCCTTACCCCTCTGGCATTCTTACAGCCAGGGAAAGGGACCTTGAGTTCGATCCGGAAAGAAATGGTTAAAAAGACAGAGAAAAGAGAGTTGTAGTCCTTGGGCTCCCAGGCCCCCTTATTGGCAGGAGGTTTGGGGTCCCATTCCCCCCTTCAGGATCCCAATAGTCCAAAACCGTTGACCCGCTGCCGGTTTTGGATTCGTTATTGCTGCTAGAAGCTATGGGACTTAATGCGAAAAAAGGTGGGGGCCGATTGTCCTGGGGTGAACTGAGCGCTCAGCTGAGAGCCAGGCCGCTGATTGCGAGCGGCCGCTTTTCCGGGCTTCCCCCAGGCATGGGAGGGAGAACGGGAGAAGAAAGAAGCAGAGACAAGATGGGGGAAGAGGCAGAGTGCTTTGGGGCAACAACGGGGCAAATCGGGGACATTTCCAAAGAGTGGATACTGAATCCACTCTTTCTATGGCGATCTCACTTATCCGCGGATCGCTCCGCTCCTTGCCCCCACCCTTGGCAATGGCCCCCACTTTTCCAAGATGGCGTCTGGGGCGGGCGAGTCTGCAGAGGTGCGTCTCGCCCGCACGGCCCCCCTAGAGGCCAGAAGGGTTGGACCAGTCGGAGAAGGATGGAAGATAAGGTAGGGGCAAAGGGGAAGGGTCTTGTTTGTTGTTTTTGTAGTGTTTGGGTTGTTTTGGGGTTTTTTCTTGTTAGCGGTTGAGGCAGGGACGGGCGTTTCGGCCCTAGTGGTGGGTGGTGGTACTGCAGCGGCCTTGCACAGGCCTGGGGGCAGATTAGCCAGGCTGTTGTGGCTTGGCAGGAGGTTTGAGAGTTTGTTGTTTTTGAACAGGAGTTGGCTTATGGGATTGTGTGGGTTATGGCAATGTTATGGGATTGTGTGGGCGCTGGGGGAAATGTTATATTCTATTGTTTATGCAATGTTATGGGATTGTATTTCTGATGTATGCATTGGTGCTCTGTGGACAGAAGGGAGGGAAACTGAATTTGTCTTTTGTCTTGCCGTGGGCTGTTTATGGGGTCCAATGTGATGTTGCCATGTGTGGGTTTTGGTGGTGCTGGGGTGGAGACGTCCTGGTTTTATTGCTATGCTGTGGGACTTGCTAAAATGTTCTTCATGTGCTATTGGCTGTGCAAATGTTGTGTAGTTGGGGTGAGGGGAAGCAATGGTGGCTAGACATACTGGGAGGGACGAAGTTGGTGCAGTGTGATGTATGGGACTGAGTGGGGCAGAAGGAAAAAAAAGGGTCTGGTACTGGTGCAACTTAGGCCATGGGCCAAAAGGAATACTGGGGACTCTCTGCTGGATTTGGGGCTTCCTGGTTCGGCCATAGTAGCATCCTAGCACTGCCCATGTTGTGTGTTGTCGAAGGCTTTCGTGTTTGGAATCACTGGGTTGCTGTGAGTTTTCTGGGCTGTCTGGCCATGTTCCAGAAGCATTTTCTCCTGATGTTTCACCCACATCTATGCAAACACCTTCAGAGGTTGTGAGGCCTGTTGGAAACTAGGCAAGTGGGGTTTATATATCTGTGGAATAATGTCCAGGGTGGGAGAAAGAACTCTTGTCTGTTGGAGGCAAGTGCGAATGCTGCCACTGGCCAGCTTGATTAGCATTGAATGGCATTGCAGCTTCAAACAGTGTGTGTTTCACTATTGCAGCTTCAAAGCCTGATTGGTTGCTGCTTCGTGGATCTTTTGTTGGGAGTCTCCCCCCCCCCCCTTCAGCACCAACCGCTGCTCTGAAATCAGAGTGAAAGGGGGGGGGGGGGGCAGGAAGGCACTTCCATATTGCCTCCTGCACTGTGAATATAATATAATAATAATAAGATTGATAATATTATAATACAATATAATTCTAATAATAATATTTTAATTATATATTTTATATTACATGTAAAATTACTAATATTACAGCATAATGTTATAGTACAATGGAAGATATAATATTAATATTGTGCTATGGCAATAATATAATATATTGTACTATTTACATGTTACTTGAAAACCGCTCTTGAGTCCCCTTCGGGCTGAGAAAGGCGGCATATAAATGTCATAAATAAATAAATAAATAAATAAATGTGTTAGCTGGCCCCGATTGTTTCTTGTCTGGAATTCCCATTTTCTGAGTGTTCCTCTTTATTTTTAAATACTGGTAGCCGGGTTTTGTTCATTTACATGCTTCCCTCCTTTCTGTCATCCACATGCTTGTGGGTTTCAGTGGTTTCTCTGTGTCGTCCGACATGGTGGTTGTGAGAGTGGTCCAGCATTTCTGTGTTCTGCAATAATACGCTGTTTCCAGGTTGGTACATCAGCTATGGCTGAATTAGTCTGCAGCGCCTTTCATGTTCCTTGATTTGTGTCTGGGCAGTGCTGCTGCATTTGGTGGTCCCTATGTAGACTTGTCTTCTGGAACATTAACTAATTTACGAGACCATACATCTCCAGGAAGTGTGCAAAGGAGTGAAGGAGTGCAAAAGCTCCCCCTGGTGGCCAGAAGCTGAAATGTTAAAATGCCTTTGAGTGTCTTGTCTAGACATGTTTGTATGTCAAAGGGCATTGAATGTTTGCCAGTATATGTGCATTGTGATCCGCCCTGAGTCCCCTGCAGGGTGAGAAGGGCGGAATATAAATGATGTAAATAGATAAATAAATAAACCTATCTATGTATATAATAAAAGTCAGTGTTTGCAGCGGGAGGTGTGGAGGTGCGGAGGAATATGTTGAAAGTTTTATGTTACAAAATTATATTTGTACCTTTAAGTGTTCTCAGTAATGTTAATTTTGGTTGTAACAAGTTACAGCAGAGGTGCTTAACAATTAGATTCCTTGGGGTCTAATTGTTGTGTCCTTAAATACTCCTTTCCATTTTGTATTCTTCCCTTTGTGGCTCTCATTGAGGCTCCCTTTTGTGGCTACTTTTGTGACTTCCTTTGTGGCTCCCTTTGAGACTTCCTTTGTGGATGTTTTCCTTTGTGACTCTCCTGTATGGATATTTTATTTTACTTACAATAAAGTATCCATGACTTGATGGTATGGAGTTTTTCTCAATGACCACATTACTTCTGGGCTAAGCTGAAGCTGCTGCATTTTGTTTTACTCTGCAAAATTTAGGTTTGTGTTTTATACTAGGAAAACCTAACCCATAATCCCTGACAGAATACGTGGCAGCATTTTAATTGGCTGCCACAGTGGGATTATTTGCATAAAGGACTCTGATTGGCCACCCTCAGAACTCCAACACTCTTAAGGCACCAGACAGAGGGGATTGGTTGCCACTGAGGGAGTATTTGCATAAAGGACTCTGATTGGCCAACTACATTCCAACATTCTAAGGTGATGCAGAGGGAAAAGGAAAGGCCTCAGGCAATCAGTCACTGCGGCCCACAGCAATGACGGATCAGGACCAAACTTGGCACACAGGGGCCCAATGGCCCACTTCACAACCTTGTGTGGTTTAGGGCAGGATGGGTCATGAATGATGGGATTTGCAGTACCTTCACCTGATTCACTTCCCAAACAACACTGAAGCCCCTATAAATCACAGACCAGGCCCAAAATTGACAGTAAGGCTTCATTAACTTGATTTTTCTGACTAGGCCTCACTTCATAGGATGCTGTTTAAGGTCTGAATTGACAGTAAGGCTTCATTAACTTGATTTTCCCGACTAGGCCTCAGCTCATGGGACATTGTGTATGGCCTGAATTGACAATAACCAACCTTGGCACACAGAGCCTCTATGACCCACGTTACATTCTACTGCAGTTTGGAGGAGGTGAACCATGGATGATGGGATTTGATGTACCTCCATGGATTATGGGATTTGTAGTACTTCCAAACCCTTCATTCCCCACAGACCACTGTGGCCCAGAACCAAGACCGATAAAGACCACACTTGGCACACAATGCCCCCCATGACCCACACTCTATCTGACTGCAGTTTAGAGGGCGGATCATGGATTACATGTACCTCCACTCACTTCCCGAGCCCACTGCGACCCTCATCCAGTCGCAGAGCCCGCTGCGACGCTCATCCAGTGATTGAGGAAGACCACACTTCGCACACAAAGCCCCCATGCAGGCCTGGAGGCCCGGATTACCCATAAGGCCACCCTAGGCCATGGCCACCACCCCCAGCTGCCCCCTCCCGCCGCCCCCTCCTCGCTCGCGTCGGCTCCGCCCTTTCTTCTTTCAGTGAGGAGGAAGGAGGGCCCCCCTCTGCAAGCGGCCCTGCTCCCCGGGGTGGGGGCGGCGCTTCCAGAGTGTGGCCTAGGGCGCCACCAACAGTTAATCCGGGCCTGCCCCCATGACCCACTTTACATCCTGGTGAAGCTTGGAGGGAGGTGGACCACGGATGATGGGACTTGAGGTACCTTCACTCATTTCCTGAGACTGCTGGGTTCACACAAAATCACACTTAGCAGAACTTCTTTTCTTCAATTTTTTTTTTAAAAAACAGCAAAACCCATCCCCACACCTTTAAAACAGTAGTTTCAACAAACTTTCTCCCAACAGGATCAGATGCCCTAGGGCTCACACTATCTACCGCCTAATTCGAAAACCTCTCCTAGTGTTTTTGATGCAGTTCATAGAGATTTGTAGACTTGGAAAAGACTCCCAAGGACCATCCAGACCAAGAAGAGACAATCAAAGCCCTCCTGACAGATGGCCACTCAGCCTTTGCTTTACAATCCCCAAAAGAAGATAATAGACTCATAGAATAGGTGGGCCGTCCAGCCCACAACCCCCTTCTGCCAGGGAAGGAGGCAAATCAAAGCCACCCAGCTCCTACTTTAAAAGCCAGCACCACACTCTGAGTCAGTGAGTTCGGCTCTCCACAAACGGACAGCCAAAATGTCTCCTGATGGCCACAGCGATGCACGCACATGTCCCAATGGGGGGAAACATGTCCAAGTGGTGCTTCATAGCAAAGTGGTCTGCTCCAGTCGCTCATCCCTCTGCTTCCTGCCCGAAGCCAGCTTCTGGCGGCGTTGTTGTGTGGCTTCCCGGCGCTGGCGGTAGGCCAGAAACTCTTCCCGCAGAGCAGCACAGCGTTCCTCGGGACTCGGCAAGGGCACCGGCGAATGGGGCCAGTCCAGGGCCCCCACCGACTGGGAATTGGAGGGCGAGCCATTGCTTTCGTTGGTGGTCTTTGAACCTGCAGAGGAAAGAGAGACATGGTTAAGGCAGTGTTTCCCAACCTTTTTTGAGCTGCGGCACACTTTTTACATTTGCAAAATCCTGGGGCACACTACCAACTAAAATGACACTCTAACACAGTAATACATATAGTTAATATGTTTTTAAATGTATTTATACACTAAGTGTGAAACCTGGGCCTGAACAAGAGAGTTGATACACAGTTACTAAAAAGGCTATCACGTCCAGCCAATGCCAAATGTAGTAATACGGTAGTTGGTAAGCATAAAGACAAAAATGTACCCGGTCCTCAGGGAAGCTGGCTGGAAAGAGAGCAGCCAGACGGAAGCACACTCTGAGGCAGAGAGTTCCACTGCTGAACAGCTCTCACAGTCAGGAAGTTCTTCCTAATGTTCACCCTCCTACACAAACATGCTTTTCTTCCTGTGCTGTTGTGCTCTCTCTCTCTCTCTCTCCATATATATATATATATATATATATATATATATATATACACACACACACACACACACACACACACACACACACACACACATGTTCCTTGTGGGGAGCCGCGAACCGGGAGAAAGGCTCCCAGGGAGGGCCAAACCCGGCTCCCAGGCAGGGCCTGTTCCTTGCGGGGAGCTGTTCTCCTGGTTTGCAGCTCTGCCGGGCAGGCGGAGCCGCAAACCGGGGGAACGGCTCCCCACAAGGAACAGGCCCTGTCTGGGAGCCGGGTTTGGCTGGCTCGCGTCTCCTGCCGGGCTTGGCGGAGCTGCGAACCAGGAGAAAGGCTCCCAGGGAGGGCCTGGGCACATCGGGAGCCTTTCTTCCGGTTTGTGGCTTCACCGAGCCCGGCGGAAGACGTGAGACGGCCAAACTCGGCTCCCAGGCAGGGCCTGGGCCCTGCGGGGAGCCTTTCTTCCGAGGCTCCCTGAGGTGACCAGGCCCTCCCTGGCAACCGGGATGGTTGCCATTACTGGAGGGGAAACGGCCGAAGGAGCGGCGCCCCAGCCCCTTCTTCTTCGCCACCGCCTCCCGGCCCTTCCTTCTCCTCCTCCCCCAAGCAGCAGCAGGAGTTCAGCAGGAGGGGGAAGAAAGAGAGGAAGAGAGGTTTTTCCGCGGCACACCAGCTGATCGCTCACAGAACACTAGTGTTCCGCGGAACACTGGATGGGAAACACTGGGTTAAGGGATGCGAGAAGGTACTGTTGTCTTCAACAAGTGGGTGGGTGAGTGAAGTTAGTTTGCTAGAATGGGATTTAGGAGATCCAGGTTCAGGTCTCAGCCTGAACTACTTCATGGAGTCGGTATACAGATTCATAGGAAGAAGGACTGACCCACATAGAAAGGATGTAAATGCAGCCAGTAATAAATGGAGAGGTTCATCTATGTTGACGATCCCGCCATCACCTCTCAAGCAGGGAGCTTTGAAATGGTTGAACAGAAGCTACCCGACCTTTTCATTAATGGGTGAATATAGGATCATAGAGCTGGAAGGGATCTCCAAAGGCCATCTAGTCCAACGCCTTCTGCTTTCATGCAGGAAAAGCACAATCAAAACCCTCCTGACAGATGGCCATCTAGCCTCTGTTTAAAAACCTGCAAGGAAGGAGCTTCCACTTGACTAAAAGGCAGAGAGTTTAACATCAAATTTCTATTATTTTCAATGTTTAACATTTACACAAATGATCAGCCACTGCCAGAAGGGACAGAGAGTTTCATCTATGCTGATGATAGAGTTTGGCTGCGGGGGCGTATCCAACATGGGCGAGTAGCGTACTGCGGGCAGCATCCAAAATGGCAGCAGTATCCGCGGTCAGGTGGGGGCAGGGCATACTTGTAGTGGCCCTGATCACTATAGTAGTATGGACGATGGTGGCGTTGGGAGTAATCCCCATAGTAAGATGGGCCTAAAGGGCTTCGGGACCGGGAGCTCCATGAGCTGATAGATGGAGAGCAGCGTCGGTGCCGGACCACGTGGCGCGACCGGCGCTCGTGGGAGTGACCTCGGTCCCTGACTTCTGCCCGGCTTTCAGCCACGGTTGGCCCAGATCGAAGAGACTGGAGCGGATCAGGTGGAGTGGCAGTGACGCTTGCTCATTGAGCTGCTAGAGGTTCAGTTTCTGGGGGTGGAAACCCCATCGGCACCCACGGGTCCGCCCTCATCTCATCTCTCAGCTGGGTTATCCCCAATCAGTGTGAGGGTTGGTGGCTCCGTCTCCCTTGCGGACGGAGGAGATGGTTGTAGGGCAGTGCCCTGATGGCCAGACTCGAAATGGGACGGGGGCTCTTAAAGAAAGCAGTGGTGCTCATAACGAGTGCAACTGGCCTGAGAGCGGTCGATAGTTCGGAATTCAGTCGATAGGGAGGAGGAAGTCATCGTCGTCAAAAGAGCCGGGTCAGTAAAGGAATTTTCAAAAGAGTCGTAGAAGGAATAAAGACGCTTGAGAGGTACCAACAGGCTGCTGATAGCGCGGAGAAAGGAACAAGATGGGGAGAGTGGGCGGGGCTTCCGCCAAAATGTTTCCATTATAAGATTCTAGAAGGTTCCGAACGACTGCGCAGATGAAGTAAACCCCATGATGTGCGTCTTTCACAGACTCCACAAAGAGGAAATAAACAAACCCGATAAATCAGGGGTAGGGAACCTATGGCTCGGGAGCCAGATGTGGCTCTTTTATGGTTGTATCTGGCTCTCCAGAGCAGCTAGGGCCTCGGTTTCCCAGCATGCAGCGGGGAGGAGCGACGCAAATGCACCGCAACTGCTGCTTCCACGCCACCATCGCTGCCTCTTCCTCATTCCCCGATGCTCTCAGGGCCCTGCACCCTCTTCGCCGGGGATGGCGGAGCCCCGTGGTAGCGCCTCGTCTTCCTCTTTGTCCTCTGCCATGGGCCTCCCTCTTTCCCCTTCCTTCTTTCCTCCATTCGTCCTCTTCCTTCCTTCCTTCCTTCCTTCCTTCCTTCCCTTCCTTCCTCTTTCTCCCCTTCACCCTTTCCTTCTCCTTCTCTCCTTCCTTTTCCCTCCCTCTCTCCCCTTCCTTCTTTGCTCCATTCTCCCTTTTCCTTCCTTCCTTCCTTCCTTCCTTCCTTCCTTCCTTCCTTCCTTCCTTCTATTCTTTCCCCCCAAGTCTTCCTTTCCTTCTCCTTCCTTTCTTTTCACTTCCCTCTCTTTCCCCTTCTTTTTCTTCTTTTCCCTTCATTATTTTACTTTTTCCTCACTCCCTTTCCTTTCTTTTTCCCACCTTTTTTCCTCCCTTCCCATTTCCTTTCCTTTTCCCCTTTCTTGTCTCTCTCCTGCTTTTCTTTTCTTCCTTTTCCATAGTTGGTTCTTATTTTCTTTCTTCCTCTCCCCTCCCTCCTTTATTTCCTCAGTCTTTCTTTCTTTCCCCCTTCCTTCCTTCCGCCTTCTCTTCCTTCCCAGAGTCCTGAGCGTGCCTTTTGCAGAGCCAGGTCTGAAGTGTCCCGTCATTCTGCCGGGGGAATCCTTTACTCATCGTATGTACGTATAGACTCACATTTAGTTGAATTCAGTCTTAAAATATATTATATATATTATATGGCTCTCACTGAAATAAATTCCCAAATGTTTTGCTTTCGTGGCTCTCTGAGTCAAAAAGGTTCACCCCTGCCATAAATGCTTACTCTGCTTCTCCAACTCATGCGCTTCGATGGTGGAGACTGGCCGTTTGGGGTTTTCGTTCCGATACAACTGCAGGGCATTCAGCAGGTCGGACTCAAGGGTGAGCTCCGAGTCCCATTCGTAGCTCTCGTCCACGGAGGTGTTCTTCCTGAAAACAATCCAAGGGAGAAAGTATCTTATATTATCCCCATTTGGCAAAGTGACACTCTCCCCGTCTCAGAATATACGGGATGTGCACCAGCCATAGAGGGACATTGTGCGTATTTTGTGTGATTGTTGTCTATATGCCAAGGTGATATCCTAATGTTTACAATTGCTTTTGGTTCGAACAGTGCTTCTATTGCTATCTCCTTCATTTCTCGGAAGGCCTGTCTCCACTTTTCCATCCCCTACGACAGTGTTTTTGAACCTTTTTTGAGCCGCGGCACATTTTTTACATTTGCAAAATCTTGGGGAACACCACCAACCAAAATGACACAAAATGACACTCTAACACAGTAATACATCCAGTTAATATGTTTTTAAATGTATTTATACACTCAGTGTGAAACCTAGACCTGTTTCAATGAACACAACATAGATATCCTGGCAGGAATGGCAGAAAGACACAAACTTCCCACACAGAACTCCCATAACCAAGAGAAAATACTATAAGAGTTTGGTGAGCGTTGACCTTGGGTTTTGGAGTTGTAGTTGGCCTCATGTAAGCCGCCTCGAGTCCTCTATAGGGAGATGGTGGTGGGGTATAAATAAATAAATATTATTATTATTATTATTATTATTATTATTCTCAACCATCCTAATGCTGCGACCCCTTAACAAAGGTCCTCCTGTTGTGGTGACCCCCAAACATATACATTTATTGTTGCTACTTCATAACTGTAATTTTGCTGTTGTTATTATTATTATTGTTATTATTATTTACATCATTTATATTCCACCCTTCTCACCCCGCAGGGGACTCAGGGCGGATCACAATGCACAGGCAAACATTCAATGCCATAGACAAACAACATATATAGACAGTCAGCGAGCTACACAATTGGTCGAGAGCTCACCCCGACCCAGGCAGTCCTCGAACTCATTACCTTCTGGTCAGTGGAGAACTTACGCAGCTGACTCCCAGCCAGCTGCGCCACATTCCCGGTGCTATGAATCGTCATTCACTGGACCAAATTTGGCACGAATACACCCAAGTTTGAATACTGCTGGGGTTGGAGGGGATTGATTTTGCCATTTGGGAGTTGTAGTTGCTGGGATTTATAGTTCACCTACAATCAAAGAGCATCCTGAACTCCACCAACAATGGAATTGAACCATACTTGTCACACAGGACTCCCATAACCAAGAGAAAATATTGGAAGGGTTTGGTGAACACTGACCTTGAGTTTTGGAGTTGTAGTTCACCTACATTCAGAGAGCACTGTGGACTCAAGCAATGAGGGATCTGGACCAAACTTGGTACGGATACTCAATATGCCTAAATGTGAACACTGGTGGAGTTTGGGAAAAATACACCTTGACATTTGGGAGTTGTAGTTGCTGGGCTGTATAGTCCACCTACAATCAAAGAGAATTCTGAACCCCACCAACTATAGAATTGGGCCAAACTTCCCACACAGAACCCCCATGCCTTGAAGGGACCTCTCTTCGGCCTTGCACGGTTTCGCTTACAGATGCACACAACGCTGCCATGTGCCGAGCACACCTGCTCCCCCGCCCCTGCTTGCAGTCTCGGAAACAGCCCTCCCATTGGCTGAGAGGCCAGTAAATCATAGCAGGAGGAGGGCTTTTGGTGTGAGGATTTGGCTGTGTTTCCAAAAAGGAAGAGAATGACAGGTGGAGAGATCTTCAGCCTTCTCTGCCAAAGGACTTCCTAAGACCATCAGAAATATAAGGTCTTTGGTGACCCCTCTGGAACCCCTCATGACACCCCCACCCCCCCAGAGGTCCTGATACCTGTTTGGGAAACGCTGCTCTAGGAATAGGATTGCCATTTTGTTTAGAAACTATGGAAAAGGAAGAAAATAAAAGCAGGAGAGAGACAAGGAGGGGAAAGAAAGAGGAAAATGGGGAGGAAAGGAAAGGGTGGGGAAAAGAAAGGAAAGGGAGTGTGGAAAAAGGAAAATAATGAAGGGAAAAGAAGAAAGAAAGAAGGGGAGAGAGGGAAGTTAAAAGAAAGT
This sequence comes from Anolis apletophallus, assembly GCA_030556195.1. Lineage (NCBI taxonomy): Eukaryota > Metazoa > Chordata > Lepidosauria > Squamata > Anolidae > Anolis > Anolis apletophallus. The sequence continues at coordinate 3,686,773 of JARBWK010000019.1, read as the reverse complement.
AAGGAGGAGGAAAGGAAGACTTGGGGAAAAGAATAGAAGAGGAAGGAAGAGGAAGGGAGAATGAAGGAGAGGAGGAAGGGGAGAGAGGGAGGCAGAGGGAGAATGGAGGAAAGAAGGAAGGAGAGAGGGAGGGAAAAGGAAGAAGAGAAGGAAAGGGTGAAGAGGAGAAAGGAAGGCAGAGGGAGAATGGAGGAAAGAAAGAAGGAGAGAGGGAGGGAAAAGGAAGAAGAGAAGGAAAGGGTGAAGGGGAGAAAGGAAGGCAGAGGGAGAATGGAGGAAAGAAGGAAGGAGAGAGGGAGGGAAAAGGAAGAAGAGAAGGAAAGGGTGAAGGGGAGAAAGGAAGGCAGAGGGAGAATGGAGGAAAGAAGGAAGGAGAGAGGGAGGGAAAAGGAAGAAGAGAAGGAAAGGGTGAAGGGGAGAAAGGAAGGCAGAGGGAGAATGGAGGAAAGAAGGAAGGAGAGAGGGAGAGAAAAGGAAGAAGAGAAGGAAAGGGTGAAGGGGAGAAAGGAAGGCAGAGGGAGAATGGAGGAAAGAAGGAAGGAGAGAGGGAGGGAAAGGAAGAAGAGAAGGAAAGGGTGAAGGGGAGAAAGGAAGGCAGAGGGAGAATGGAGGAAAGAAGGAAGGAGAGAGGGAGGGAAAAGGAAGAAGAGAAGAAGAAAGGAAGGAAGGAAGGAGGGGAGAAAGGAAGGCAGAGGGAGAATGGAGGAAAGAAGGAAGGAGAGAGGGAGGGAAAAGGAAGAAGAGAAGGAAGGGTGAAGGGGAGAAAGGAAGGAAGAGGGAGAATGGAGGAAGAAGGAAGGAGAGAGGGAGGGAAAAGGAAGAAGAGAAGGAAAGGGTGAAGGGGAGAAAGGAAGGCAGAGGGAGAATGGAGGAAAGAAGGAAGGAGAGAGGGAGGGAAAAGGAAGAAGAGAAGGAAAGGGTGAAGGGGAGAAAGGAAGGCAGAGGGAGAATGGAGGAAAGAAGGAAGGGGAGAGAGGGAGGGAAAAGGAAGGAGAGAAGAAGAAAGGAAGGAAGAGGAAGGAAGAGGGAGAATGGAGGAAAGAAGGAAGGAGAGAGGGAGGGAAAAGGAAGGAGAGGAGAAGGAAAGGGTGAAGGGGAGAAAGAAAGGAAGGAATGGGGAAGGAAGAGGGAGAATGGAGGAAAGAAGTAAGGGGAGGAGGGGAAAGGGATACCTGCCACAGATGCAGGCGAAAAGTCAGAGAATGCTTCTGGAACATGGCCCGACAGCTCGAAAAACAGCAATCCAGTGATTCTGGCCATGAAAGCCTTCGACAACACATTTTTCTGGTGGTCTTTGGCAACCCCTCTGAAACTCCCTCACAATCCCCCCCCCCAAAGGTCCTGACCCCCAGGTTGAGAAATGCTGCTCTAAGTATTTACATAATCCCAATTTTTTTAAAAGCCTCCTCTCCAAAGACTCTTTCCCCAGGCCCCATGAATGTTTTTGGTGTACGTTCTCTGATTGCTGTCTCACCTTTTATTGTTGGCAACGATGGGCGGTTTTCTTTTGGGCCGGCACTCTTCTCCCATGGAGCTGTTGTGCCAATGGCTTGTTTCCGCCAAGGGCGAACTGAGGTAGCTGCTGGCCAAGGAGGGTGCCAGCGAAGAGGGCCGTAGGAAGGAGGCGCTGCCACGGCCACTGCTTTGGCTGGTCAAGCTCCCCCTTGGCAACATCTCGGGGGGCAACCGGTGCCTCTCGGGGGGCAATGGCTCTCGGGGTGGCTCTGCCGAGCGGAGCCAGTTGTGCTCCGAGGAATTGCCGACGTACAACATCTCTATTGGGGTGCCGCCGGCAAGGGAATGGGTGGGAGGCCTTACTTGGAACAGAGGCCCTGGTTCCTTGGGCGAACTGATACAACTCAGGTGAACCGAGGAGCCAGGCAAGGATGCTTTAGCCGGACCTGCGTCGGCGCTGGGGAGCTTGAGGAAGGATTTCGCTGCGGTCAGTTCTGGAGGAGAGTCTAAGTCAACTTGCATGTCCATGTAGGCTGGACATGGCGTTTGGTCCTCGTCTTGCAACAGAGTGAATTCACTGCCGCCCAAATCCACATGGAAGTCTGCCTCCTCTTCCTCATCCTCTTCCTCACCCTCTTCTTCCTCCTCTTCTTCGTTCTCTTCCTCCACTGGCCAATCGCCATCCACGTTCATCTCCTTGAAGATGGGTAGACTCAAGTACTGGAGGATACCACTTTGGGATGAGGTATTGATTTGGACTTGGCTATTTTGAGGTTTCGGAGAGGAGAAAGAGGACTCGGACGTCGGCAAACGCTCTTTGGAGACCCGGACCTCTTGTTCGGTAGACAAGCACGCAACGGGACTTATGTTGACGATACACAATGGCTCCGGCGCAGCCTCCGTCGGGCTGCTGCTGCTATAGTCAAAGTATTGGCCCTGGCGGTAGCCCGAAGCCTTGGCTTCGCAATGGGCTCGGATCACGTTTTTGGACCGTAGATGTATCCCTTTTTGCCAAACAGCTTCCTTGGATCGAAGGGGAGAGAAGGTCTGCAGGTAAGGCTCCGACTGGCACAGACTGTCCTTCGAAGGGACAGAATACCGTTCCCTTATGGCTCCCAAGTGTTCCTCGCTCTGCACCACGAAACGTCCATCCGGGCCGCGGCAGATGCGCTCCAGGGCTGGCGGCTCTCCAACGTGGCTCTCATAGAGAGCATATTTGGTGCTATTCCCTGTGTTGCCGCGGACAAAGTTGAGGCTTAGATTGGCGTCCATTTCTTCCCCCCAGAGCAGGCTGCGGTGAAGGCTCTGGTACGGAGAGATCTGCAGTTTCAGCTTCACAATGCTGTCTGGGCTAGCAGTGCCTGTAGAGTTTCTGTCGAGGGGGGAAAGCCCAAATACATAAAGTCAGGCTCACCTACTTTACACACATCATACAATTCTACGTACGCTGCTAAACAGGTAATTCACTGCTGAAGCTACTTTGCCTGGACTGGGCTTTAGCACAGCTGGTTAATCACCAGCAGCAAAAAGATCACACCAATCCAAAGGTTGGCAGTTTTATAGCCCGGATTAGGGTGAGCACGTGACCTTCAGCCCAGTTCACTGCCCACCTAAGCAGTTCAAAAACAGTTGTGAGCTCTGAGTAGAGGAATTAGGCACCGCTTAAGTGGGGGAGGTATTTTACGGCAGTATTTTTCAATCTCTTTTGAACCGCAGCACATTTTTTACATTTACAAAATCCTGGGGCACACCACCAACCAAAATGACAAAAAATGACACTCTAACACACTAATACATATAGTTAATATGTTTTTAAATGTATTTATACACTCAGTGTGAAACCTGGGCCTGTTTCGATGAACACAACATACATATGACTTCCTTTCACATATTTATACATGGCTATCATGTCTTTTCTCAGCCTTCTCTTCTTCAGGCTAAACATGCCCAGCTCTTCAAGCCGCTCCTCATAGAACTTGTTCTCCAGACCTTTGTGAAATTTCACCTTGAGTGAAACTTGCTTCCAGTTAACTATGGATGTCATGAAGCTGTTATAAACAGTTCCTTGGGGAGTGGGGGGGACTCTCAAAAAATCCAGTAAAATAGTAAGAAAAAACCCCACATTTCCAAGTGGAGAGGCTCAATTTGTTTCTTGGAAACCTGTGAGGGGGCTACTAGGAGGGGGGAGAGTGCCAATTTCCCACGGCAAACCTGATGATCGCTCACAGCACACTAGTGTGCCACGGCACACTGGTTGGGAAACACTGTTTTACGGCACCATAAAAAGGAAGTACCAAAAAAATGCCAACGAACAAAGGAAGTAGGAAGTCTGTGACCAAGAGCTCTTCGTTATAGAGGATGGAGCAACAGCACCCCCTTTTGCCCGGAATTGAGCACAATTAACACATTAATATGTTAATATTAAAAATGTGTTAATATATTAATATATTGTTATTTTATAATAATAATAATAGTATGATTACATTAGGGTATGTTGTATATGCATTTGGTGTTTTGATGATTTTATAATAATTTTATAATAATAATATAATAAAATCATATAATGTTATATTATGTTATAATTTCAATATATTATAATGTCTATATATATATATATACTATAATATAATAGTTATGATTAATACTAATAATATATGAATATTTATTGATATATTAATATGTTAATATTATTTATTTTATTTATTTTATTTATTTATTATTCGGGCTTCTATGCCGCCGACTCCCTGAGGCTCGCGGCGGCTTACAGGAGCCGAGGGCACAGTAAAATACAGGCAATAAGCAGTTAAAAACAATTAAAAACAACAGCAGTATAGTAATTAATAACACAGTTAACACAATGAACAGCACATCATCCTCAGAAGAACAAATAGATGGCGGGGCATGGGCAGGACTTACTCACCAAAGGCCTGCTTAAACAGGTATGTTTTACAGGCCCGTCTAAACGGGAGCAAGTCCTTCATAGCCCGAGTTCCGGCCGGGAGGGCGTTCCACAGCGTAGGTGCTATGACAGAGAACGCCCTCCGGCGGGTAGCAGTCAGCCTTGCGAGTTTAGCTGAAGGTATCTCCAGGAGATTGGAGTCCTCAGACCGAAGTGATCTCGGAGGGCAATATGGGGTGAGACGGTCCCTCAAATACGCTGGCCCCAGGCCGTGTAAGGCCTTAAAGGTGAGGACCAACACTTTGAAGGTGATCCGGTGCTCAATTGGCAGCCAGTGCAGATCCTGCAAAACAGGTGTTATGTGGGCGCCAGCTGGCGTGCCAGACAGGAGCCGGGCGGCAGTGTTCTGAGCTTCCGGGTCACCGACAGAGGAAGGCCAACATAGAGCGCGTTGCAGTAATCCAGCCTTAATGATGTGTTAATATATTGCGGTATAATGTAATTGTATAATGATTACGGTATAATGATTACGGTATAATGACCTGTAATCAGTTGGCTATGGATTATGTCTGTGGTTTTATTGTTTTTATCGAATTTCGCTGTACATTGTACTGTGCATTTTATCCTTGTTGTGATCCACCCCGAGCCTGCTGGGAGGAGCGGAATATAAAATTGACAAATAAATAAATAAATAAATAAATAAATAAATAAATAAATAAATAATGTGTTGTATATGCATTTGGTATCGGTGGTGTTGTAATGTAACACAGTATAATATTGCCAATGATATAATAATTATATCGTGATATTATAATTTGCATATTTGTATTAAATGCAATATTGCTAACAATATTGTGATATGTTTTAGTGCAATATGATGTGTTGTGCTATGACAGTAATGTTGTTTGTTGTTTTTTCAGTTTGCTGTGAGCCACTCCGGCAATATTATTATATGTACACTGTAAGCCACTCTGAGTCCCCTTCGGGGTTGAGAAAAGAGATGAGGTGTCAGCTTCCCCTGGTGGCCAGATTTGCCTCTGTTCGTTTATATGTGTGTAATATGTCAAAATGTACTGTGATAAACAGCAGGGATTGTCTGCTTGTATGTGTACCTGTATTTCGCCCTGAGTCCCCTTCAGGGTGAGAAGGGCGGAATATAAATAAATAAATAAATACACAAACAAACATATAAAAATAGTAAATAAATAAATAAAACCTCCAGGATACCAAAGTCTGTCCTGTTTGTCTAATGCAGTGGTTCTTAACCTGTGGGCCACGGACCACCAGTGGGCCGCGAGGACAAAAATTTGGTCTGCGAGCCTCCTTCCTCTTTATTTATTTATTTATTTCCACCCCCTGTTGTGTCAGCTGCACTGGCTGCCTATCCATCTCCGAGCCCAATTCAAAGTGCTGGTTTTGACCTATAAAGCTCTATACGGTTCTGGCCCAGCCTACTTGTCCGAACGCATCTCCCTCTACGTCCCACCTCGTACCTTAAGATCATTTGGGAAGGCCCTGCTCTCGCTCCCGCCAGCATTGCAAATGCGGTTGGTGGGGATGAGAGACAGGGCCTTCTCGGCGGTGGCCCCTTGCCTGTGGAACGCACTCCCAAGCGAAATAAGATCAACTCAATCTATCCTGGCTTTTAGAAAAAAGCTAAAGTCGTGGTTCTGGGACCAGACCTTTAGGCAGCAGACATAGATTGTACTTTTGGAACTGACTGGATTGACACTTTGGACTTGACTAGATTGACAATGTGCTCCGCTTGATGGCTAAATTATTGGTATTGTTTGATTTTAATATGTTGGTTTTAATGTTTATACTGATGTTGATTTTATGGCTGTATTGATTTTATTATGTATTGTGGTGTTGCGGCCTGTGGTGCTGCGATTGTAAGCTGTGCTGAGTCCCCCTTCGGGGGTGAGAAGCTACGGGATACAAATACCCTAAATAAATAAAATATTTATTTATTTATTTATTTACTTCATTCCTATTCCGCCCTTCTCACCCCGCAGGGGATTCAGGGCTGATTACAATGTACACATTACATTTAGACACACAAACACACAAGACAGACAGAGGCAATTTAACATCTGGCCACCAGGGGGAGCTGTCGCACACCTTCATTCCTCAGCGTGTTTTCTGGAGATTTTTTTATGGCCTCGTAAATCAGTTAAATTTAACCTCCCCACTAAGTGGTACCTTTATTTCCTACTTGACAGATGCAACTGTCTTTCGGGTTGCAAAGGTCAACAACAGGCTACACAATAGGTCGAGAGCCCACCTCGACCCGGACAGGCCTCGAACTCATGACCAGCTGTGCCACATTCCCGGTGCCGCCTGCCACTCTTTCCCTGCTGCTGGCCATGGCATATGGTCTGTATCAGAAACTAGAGCTGAGGTGGTCTATTCAATGCAATTTTCTGACTGACTGACTGACTTTATTATTTCTGAGTCGCCCTCCACGTTAGTGCTCCGGGCGACTTACACACAACAAATTCCACAATTAAAATAGAGTATTTAAAACTAGATTAAAATATTCAGTGGTTAAATGCAGGGGCCAGGCTCGGTATTTGAGTTCCTGGTTCTGCATTAACCATGGGCTTTCCTAAATAGCCAGGTCTTCAGAGCGGTCAGGAACTGGGGCAGGTCGAGGGATGCTCTCTGGTCCGGTGGCATCGAGTTCCAAAGAACGGGGGCCACAACGGAGAACAATCTCCGTCTCGTGGTCTCCAGGTGGGCCTGAATCAGCACCCCAAACCCAATCTAAACTTTACCAAATACTGATTTGTCATCCTTTTGGTACTAATGTTGGGAGAGTGGTCCCTGGTCAAAGTGCTCCCTCATCCGCCCTATTCTCCAGATTTAGCCCCCGAGTGACTATTTCTTGTTTCCAAACCTGAAGAAATGGCTTGGCAGAAAGAGATTTTACTCTGACGATGAAATCATCTCACAAATACCTATTTTGATGACCTTGACAAATTTTTTCTAATGCCTTCCTTCCATTGTAGCCTGTGAAAAGAAGTTTAGGCGGAAGCCACAAAGCAAAATGGCTGTTGCTGGCGTGAAGAGAGGAAAGGAGGCGTCATGCAATGGACGTGACTTACTGTGAAGGCAGATGCTTCTTGTTGGGGGGGAAGACGATGGATGCATCTGGAAGGTCATGAGAACACATAGGGAAAATCATATGGAGAGCAACTCAAGAAAACCACAATGAAAGCGGAGAGATGGCTGCCAAGCTGTAACCCACAAACAGACGTACATATAGACATGCACCAAGACGCATGCTCAACAGCTACAGCCCCGTCCCCGTGTCCCCCTTTGACAGAGTTACAAAGTTACCTGGATGGGAGGAAGGTAATCTATGAGCTGGAGATGGAGTATCCATCGGATACTCCCTGATGCCCCAAGTGTGCTCCTCTGGAAACTATAGACCACGAATGGGACAACTTGGGCCCTTCCAGGTGTTTTGGACTTCAATTCCCACCATTCCTAACACCCTTGGGCCCTTTCCTTTCCCCCCTCAGCTGCTTAAGCGGAAAAGGAAAGGGAAAAGGAAAAGGAAGGGGCCCGAGGCTGTTAGGAAACTAAAAAGAAAGACATTGCATCGAGCAATTGGGGGGAAAAAATCCTCTTTGGGATGACCGTTCCTACAATCCTCCAGATAGAATGGTCCCTTCCTTCCTTCTTTCTTTCTCCTTCCTGTTCTTTCCTTACCTTCTTTTCCATTCACTTCATTCCTTTCTTCCTAGAATCATAGAATTGGAAGAGGCCACAAGGGCCATTCAATCAAATTATTCGCCTTTCCCTTCTCCTCCTCCTCCTCTTCATTTTCTTTCCTTTTCCTCTTCCCCTTCCTTCCTTCTTCTCTCTCTCCTTTCTTTCTTTCTTTCTTTCTTTCTTCCCTTCCTTCCAAGAATCATAGAACTGGAAGAGGCCAAGAGAGCCATTCACTCAAACTCCTCCCTTGCTTTCTTTCTCCTTCCTTCCTTCCTTCCTTCCTTCCTTCCTTCCTTCCTTCCTTCCTTCCTTCCTTCCTTCTCTCTCTCTTTTTTCTCTCTCTCTCTCTCCTTTCTTTCTTTCTTTCTTCCCTTCCTTCTTTCCTTCCTTCCAAGAATCATAGAACTGGAAGAGGCCAAGAGAGCCATTTACTCAAACTCCTCCCTTCCTTTTTTCTCCTTCCTTCCTTCCTTCCTTCCTTCCTTCCTTCCTTCCTTCCTTCCTTCTCTCTCTCTCTCTCTCTCTCTCTTTCTTTCTTTCCTTCCTTCCAAGAATCATAGAACTGGAAGAGGCCAAGAGAGCCATTTACTCAAACTCCTCCCTTGCTTTCTTTCTCCTTCCTTCCTTCTCTCTCTCTCCTTTCTCTCTCTCTCTCTCTCTCTCTCTCTCTCTTTCTTTCTTTCTTCCCTTCCTTCCAAGAATCATAGAACTGGAAGAGGCCAAGAGAGCCATTCACTCAAACTCCTCCCTTGCTTTCTTTCACTCTCTCTCTTCCTTCCTTCCTTCTTCTCTCTCTTATTTCTATCTTCCCTTCCTTCTTTCCTTCATCCTCTTAATACAACAAACTAAACATTTTCTGCCCATGATCTCCCCAAAACCCTTTTGTATCAGCCTTCGGGCTTCTTGAAATTCTCGATCCTCATATTCCCATAGCTTTCCTCACCTTCGTGCGCCTCCTTACCTTGCCTCCGTTTGTAGAGACGGGCGGCTCGCCTATGGTTCATGATGCAAGCGGCCATGGTGCTGAAGATCACAGCCGTGCTGAGGAAGCAAACACCGCCGATCACGCCGGCCAGCACCGGCTGAGGCAGGAGCTCAGGGAGCTGGGTGCGGGATGGGTACACCTCCATGCCTGATGGGGGCAGATAAAGAAGTGGCAGACGGCACTGACCAACCTCAAAAGCCAACCTCAAAAACTATGGCATAGACACTGAGAACTGGAAAGCCCTGGCCCTTGGGCGCTCTAACTGGAGGTCAGCTGTGACCAGCAGTGCTGCAAAATTCAAAGAGGCACGAATGGAGGGCAAAAGGGAGTAATGTGCCAAGAGGAAAGCGTGTCAAGCCAATCCTAAGCAAGACTGCCTTCCACCTGGCTTGGGGACCCGGCGCTGCCCGGGTTATTTGAGAAAGGCATTGTGTCTTTATCAGTTGCTTATGTGGCTTGCAGTAGTCTCGGGAAGTGAGTGAAGGTACTGCGAGTCCCATCATCCATAGTCCATCCTCCTCCGAACTGCACCAGGATGTAGAGAGGGTCATGGGGGCTCTGTGTGCCAAGTTTGGTCTTGATCAGTCATTGGATGAGGTTGGCAGCGGTGCCGGGAAGTGAGTGGAGGTACTTCAACTCCCATCATCCATAGTCTATCCTCCGCATTGCACCAAGATGTAGAGTAGGTCATGGGGGTTATGTGTGCCAAGTGTGGTCTCGATCAGTCATTGAATGAGGGTTGCAGCAGTCTCGGGAAGTGAGTGGAGGTACTTCAAGTCCCATCATCCATGGTCTGCAATCCTCCAAACTGCAGCAGGATGTAGAGTGGGTCATGAGGGCCCTGTGTCCCAAGTTTGGTCTTGATCAGTCATTGGATGAGTTTAGCAGCAGTCTTGGAAGGTGAGTGAAGGTACTGCAAGTCCCATCATCCATGGTCCACTCTCCTCCAAACAGTTGTAGAACGTAGATTGGGTCATGGAGACTGTGCACCAATTTGGTCTTGATCAGTCATTGGATAAGGGTTGCAGTGGTTTCAGTAAGTGAGTAAAGGTACTGCAAGTCCCATCATCCATGGTCCACCCTCCTCCAAACTGCCTCAGGATGTAGAGTGGGTCATGAGTACTCTGTGTGCCAAGTTTGGGCCTGGCCTGTGATTTGTAGGGGCTACACTGTCTCTCACTGTGGGAGAACACCAGATCAAGAATAGGGCTCGTAAGCCACCAACGTATCAACCGCCAAGACGCTGCATTTGGAGGACCATCATCCTCGAGCTACAAGGGATCACCTAAGTAAGTAAGTACACCTCCACATCTGATAGGGACAGGCCCGGATTACCCATAAGGCCAACCTAGGCCATGGCCTAGGGGCGCAAATCGAGGGGGACGCAGATCACGGAACCCCCCCCCCCCCAAATGTTGAAACAAATAAAAACGCAACACGTTTTTCCCACCCTCCCTCAGCCTCACCCATAGATGTCTATGAGAGCGGGCCCTGTCCTGAAGACTACACTTCCCGGCGTGCACCTCTCTCCGCTTCCGCCTCCCTCCACGCAGGAGAAAGACTACGCCTCCCGGCTTTCCCCGCTGGGGCTGCGGTGGGGACGGGCCAATGGGAGATGCTGAGGGTGGAGCCAGGGGGCGTGGCCGGGCGGTGGAGAGATCTCTCTTGAGCGGACTCGCAGGGATGGCGGAGGGCGCCAAGAAGGGTCCGCCCTTCCATCTGGGCAGGCCGTGCTTTGAGCAGGTAAGCGCCGGGGTGCTGGGGCGCCACACGACGGAGTCGCTCCCTTAGGGAGCCCACGTCGCTTCCCTCATTGGCCCTGCCGGGTGTCACTCTCCCATTTGAATTCCCGCCCTTGGGAAAGCGCTTCTGTGATTGGCTCCCGCTTCCCTTGACTCCTCTTCGGGGGCGGTGCTTCTGTCTTAGCGTCCTGAGTTCGAGTCCCACTTCAGGCAGAAAGCCTGACTGTGGAACTCCTTGCCACTGCATTGGGATGGCATTTTTAAAAATTGGTTTGAGTGATTTGGGGGGGGGGGGGTGCGGTAGAGGTTGGCTTAAAGGGGGCGTAATTCCAAAGTGTGGCCTAGGGCGCAAAAAGGTGTTAATCTGGGCCTGGATAGGGAGGGCAGGAAAAAGACAGTATGGTGGAGGGATAGGTACATTTGACACCCGGCTTGAAAACATTTGATTCAGCCCACATTTAAGGTTTAAGACCCACCACAATCTTTATGCCTTACCTGTTGTGGAAACGTTGACGGTATTACTGGGGTCACTGATATAGTTGCCAGCAAAGGCCACCAGGCGGAATTCATAGAAGGCATCCTTTACGCAAGAAAGAAAAAGGAATCAGACCTACATACATTACGAGTGTCTTGCCAGGATGTTGCAATGCAGGCAGATCTCTGCTGCAACAGCGTCAAAAAATCCGATTTTGCACAATCACTACTCACAAGGCAGAGACCTACGCAGGACATTGAACACCCACACACCATCTTTGTCAATAACTTGGATGACGGAATAGAAGTCATGCTGATCATTTGATGGCACCAAACTGCGAAGGATACTAATACCCCGAAGGACAGGATCAGAATCCGAAATGACCTTCGCAGATTAGAGAGCTGGGCCAAGAGTAACACAATGGATTTCAACAGGCTCCAAAACAAGACTCCTGACTTCACAATTGTGTTAAAAAACAAAGTATGGATCGTCAATGTTGCAATCCCAGGATTGAAGAGAAACAACTGGAAAAGCTGACAAGATACGAGGATTTAAAGATCGAACTGCAAAATCTCTGGCACAAGCCAGTCAAGCTGGTCCCAGTGGTGATCGGCACACTGGGTGCAATGTCTATTTACCTTGGCTTGCACTTAAACACAATCGACGCTGACAAAATAACCATCTGCCAGCTGCAGAAGGCCACCTTACTGGGATCTGCATACAATATTTGCTGATACATCACACAGTCCTAGACACTTGGGAAGTGTACGACGTGTGATTCAATACAACAGCCAGCAGAGTGATTCGGTTTGCGGTGGACTCATCCTGTTGTGTTTCAAATTAATAATAATAATAATAGATTAGGAAATCTCCTTTGGGGCTCAATAATAATATTAATAGTATTAGTATCAATAATAATAATAGATATTGAAGTCTTTAAGGCTCAATAATAATATTAATAGTATTAGTAATAATAATAATAATAATAGATGATGAAGTCTCCTTTGGGGCTCAATAATAATATTAATAGTATTAGTATCAATAATAATAATAGATGAGGAAATCTCCTTTGGGGCTCAATAATAATATTAATAGTATCAATAATAATAATAGATGGCTTCCGGTCGGGCAAAGATGGCGGCAGGACGGACGACTTGAGGGCTCCTCAAGCCGTCAACCGGGCCCACCGATCGGGGGGTGAATCGCACCCCCTCCTCTGGCTGCTTCGAGCAGGAAAGAGGTAGCGAAGCCGGGGGAAAGCTCCGCTGGCCCCAGAAGTCGCCCCCTCCTCAAGAGGGGAGGCTGAGAGGGCCCGGTAGCACTCCCCACCGGCGAGCAGATCGGGGGACGGGAAGCGGGCACCAGCCCGCAAGCACTGCCAGCCCGGCCCACTTTAAAGGGGAAAGGGAACAGAGAGGCCCAGAAAAGCGGCGCACAGTGAGTTGAAGAAGAAGGGCCCCCCCAATAGAAGGAGATCGTGCAAGGGGAACCGGGCGCGCACAAGCAATGCGCTCGGGGGAAGAGCAAAGCCCCGGGAGCCCAGACACCAAAAGGGGGGGAAAAGGAAAGAGAGAAAAGAAAAAATAAACAAAAAAACGGAACGACCGAACAAAAGGAAGGAAAGAAGGGAAAGAAGAGCCACTCACGGGGGATCCCCGGGCACGGAGGGGAGGAGGTGCTGCGACCCAAGATGGCGGCGCAGTGAAGCAGAGGGGAAGACGAAGAGTCAGAACAGCAGGCAGCCATCTTCGGGCGGGCTTCTTCTTGCCGCAGAGGCAAAAGGGCGCGAAAAAGGAGAGGGAGGAAGGACGTCCGCCCGGAGGCAAAAGAGAGCCGGACCAGGACAGGAAGTGCATCGGGGACCAGCGGGGGCGGACCCAACGCCAGGAGGCCTCAGGCAGCGGACAAACTACAACAACACTGCCAGCGGAAAGAGAAGGGCTGGCCACAAAGCGGGCGGTAAAGAGAGACACGGGAGAAGGAGAGAGAGGAAGGGAGGTCCAAGGGAAAGCGAGGGGAGGCAGGTGGCAAAGAAGAGGAGGGCAAGATCGGGCAGGAGAGGAGTGGCAAGAGGGGAATAGCAGGAGCAAAAGGGAGGAGCAATAAAACAGTGGAATCCCCCCCCCTCCATAAACAACCTCAAAGGAGAAAACACAACCACCACAAATCACCACCAAGAACAAGTCAGACCTCCAGGACCCATCCACTAATACATGAAATAAAACAACATCTTAAAAGGGGAAAAATAAATAAAACAACTAAAATAAGGACTAACACTTCCTGCAAATACAGGGAGGCAACTCAAATCGGCCTCAGGAAGAAATAGAAGGCAAAGTCGCCACACACCCGCAGACAGGACGAGCCACATAACTCTGGGAAGATAAAACAAATCTACAGAGAGTGGGCACGGATCACCCCGCTGTGCCGGATGCTGGTATAAGACCAGGGGACGCAGCGCAGACACCGTGACTTCCACGACAGAACAGGGGGAGAAGTGGTGCCTGGATACCCTCTCAAAGCAAATTAACAGAAGGGGGCGAGCAGGACAATCCACCCAAGGTGGAGTAGGGACCAATGGCAACTCCAAAGATTTTCAAAGACGCAAAGGGAGTTCAGAAGAGGCTAGCTAACAACGATGAGACAATGATGAAGGACATATTGAAAGAACTTCAGAAGCTCTCAGAGAAGCATGACTTGACACAACGGAAAGTAGACGCAGCGGCGGCGAGGCAAGAAGCCCAAAATAGATCGGTACAGGACCAACTACAGGAAATCAAAGCAGATCTGACAAAAGAGTTAACAAGCCTAAGAGAAGAAATACACTCAGTCAAACAAGAGGAAGGCAAAATTATTTTGGCTCAAGGGAAGCTACAAAGGCGAGTTGAGACCCTGGAGGCGAGGAACGCAAAGCTAGAGCTAATGCAGGAGAGGCTAGAACAGAACTCCCTGGAGACTAGGCTACGTTTCAGAAACCTCAAGGAAGAATCACAGGAAGATGTGCAGAAGATCGTCAGCAAACTCGCGGTCCACCATCATAGGAAAAGGAGAGGAAGAGGTACACCAGGAAATCGACAAAGCATACAGGGTTCCCTCTTCGTACGCGAGAAGGAACAACGTCCCCCGAGACGTGGTGGTCCAGTTTTGCAGGAGGAAAGTCAGAGATGAAGTGCTACTGAAGCAGAAAGAGATACCACCAATGCATGAAGGACACAAAGTAATCATCCTAAGGGAGTTTACTGCATCTTCAATCAGCAAAAGAAAAAAATATCTCTTCCTCACAGAGGAATTGAAGAACAGGAAGATCAGGTTCCGGTGGGAGAAGACGGAGGGGATTATGGTCACTCACGGGGACAGAAAGCACTGGCTGACCACAGTAGCCAAGGCACAAGAGTTCTATGAAAAACTTCAGAAAGAGCCCGAATTGAGAACCCCTTCCCAATCTGGACAGAAAGAACAAACAAAAAGACGACAATTCTACTCTCCGAGCAAGGAGACACCCCGGACCACCAGGGACTCCAGAGACGTAGTGAAAGAACCAACGACAAGGATCACGGATAAAAAGAACGGCGAATTGGAACACACAGAAGAAATGCGGAATGTATGATCCCTTAATGCAACTCCGGTGCTACGCCAACAACATCAACGGTTTAAACTCGCCGGCGAAACGGAACAAGGCATTCAATCTATTGCGAAAGAACAAATGCGACATCGTGGCGCTGCAAGAAGTGCACATAAAAGAGGCCCATGAACATCATCTGGCAAACAAAGGCATGGGAAACCTGTTCTGTTCGCTAGCGAAGGAAAAAAAGAGAGGGGTAGCCTGAGTTACTGGAACTATTTTAATTAATTTTCCTATTCTTTTAGCTTTTAACTATTGAACAAGATGTATAAGTCCAGCACTGACGTGGAAACAATCAATCAATCAATCATATGTCAGCGACAAGATTCCAGCCAAACTGAAGGACCAAGAAGGGAGAATAGTGGGGGTGATGATTGAGGTGGGAATGTCTCGGCTCTTGCTTTGCAACATCTACGCGCCAAATGGCCCCAAATCAGAGTTCGCCCAGGGTCTTGCGAAGCTCATAGACGATCAGGAATACGATGGCCTGATCTTGTTGGGAGATTTTAATGGAATACTCAACCCCCGATTGGATAGAACCCAGCCAGACGCAAAGATCAAGAAAGCGCTGCAAGGCCCCCCGGGCACCTTACCAAAGACTTTCCTGAACCTGATGTCCGATCTCTCCCTGGAAGATGTCTGGCGGTTGCACAACCAAACCGAAAAGGATTATACATTTTATTCGCACAGACACCAGAGTTGGTCACGAATAGACATGGTCTGGATGACCAAGTCTCTGGTGCCAAGGATATCCCAAATAAAAATACAGCCAAGAGACATGTCGGACCACTGCCCGATCATGTTGGAAATGAACCACAGGCT
Source organism: Anolis apletophallus (assembly GCA_030556195.1). Classification (NCBI taxonomy): domain Eukaryota; kingdom Metazoa; phylum Chordata; class Lepidosauria; order Squamata; family Anolidae; genus Anolis; species Anolis apletophallus. Next base: position 3,671,056 of record JARBWK010000019.1, on the reverse strand, counting down.
CCCAACAAGACGCTGGAGGCTTAATGATAACCTGCTAAAGAAAGAAGAGGACATACAGAAATATAAAGCCCTGACGGCGGAATATTTTAAGATCAACGACATCCCAGAAACAAACCCGGAAGTAGTGTGGGACGCCTGCAAGGCAGTGCTTAGGGGCCACTTCATCCAACACAACGCGAGCAGAAACAGAGAGAAGCGACAGGCGCTACAAGACCTCCAAACCAAGATCGCGCAGGAAGAAGTGACTTTAAAAGCACAGCCAAAAAACCGGCTTGTGCTCGCCAAGCTGTCCTCACTGAAAAAGCAGAAACACCATCTGGAGATCGAACAAATCTCTAAAGATCTCAAATTCCTAAAACAAAGATACTTCCAGAATGCCAACAAGCCGGGCAGGTGGCTAGCGAGGAGGATCAAAAAGAAGAAGCAAATGGGATTCATAACTAAACTCCGTGCGGGCGGCGAACTGATTCTGGGGGAAGAAGAAATACAGGCTACATTTCAATCCTTCTACTCAGCATTATACGCCAAGGGAAGAGTCAAAACAGAAGATATCGAAAAATACTTGGAGACGCAAGCACTGGGCAAGATCCCGGCACACTATAGGGAACAATTGAACGAGGAAATAGTGGATTCCGAGATAGAGGCAGCAATAAGGAAGTTGGACACAAACAAGGCGCCAGGGCCAGACGGGCTAACGGCCAGATTCTACAAAGCTATACGAAGTGAAATCACCCCCTTCCTGAAAAAGATCTACAACAGGGTACTCACAGAAGGGGTAACACCGGACTCCTGGAAAGAGGCGAACATCGTCCTGATACACAAGGAGGGATCAGATGACACAAGCGTGGCTAATTACAGGCCCATATCACTTCTTAATCTAGACTACAAGATTCTGGCAAACATTCTAGCCGAAAGGCTGAAGCCCTGGCTCAACGTCTGGATAGCCCCCGACCAAAATGGCTTTCTTCCCGGCAGACAGCACCAAGGACAACACCAGGACGGTTGTCGACCTGATCCATTATTACGAAAAGCACCCTCAGAGAGAAGTCGCCTTCCTTGCTCTGGATGCGGAGAAGGCCTTCGACAATCTGAACTGGGATTTCTTCCACATACTAATGTCAAAAATGGATCTGGGCCCACATTTCCAAAATGCCATTGGGGCTATATACAGGGAGCAAACAGCGAGGGTTTGGGTCAACGGTCGGCCAACGGGGAAGATCGCAATACAGAAGGGAACGCGGCAGGGATGCCCGCTCTCCCCGCTGATATTCATCCTGTCCCTGGAGGTTCTCCTTAGAGCTATCAGAGCCAATAAACAGCTTGAAAGCCCATCAATCGGAGGCCATACGATCAAGGTCAAGGCCTTTGCGGATGACATAATCTGCTTTATTGAACGACCAGTGGCCACAATCCAGGCTTGGGTAGCGGAAATAGAGAGATTTGGAACGCTGGCGGGTCTGAAAATTAACAAAGGCAAAACGAAGATTCTGACGAATAACCTCTCTAAGAAGCGTCAAGAACATCTGGAAAAGGCCTCAGGCATGCAGGTCACCCAAACAATTAAATACCTGGGCATCCACATAACGGCACAGAACTGCCATTTACAAAAAAACAACTATGAGACGTTGTGGACGAAAGTTCAAAAAGATCTGCTCAGCTGGAAAAGCGCCAATCTCTCGCTTATGGGTAGAATAGCGGTGGTAAAGATGAATGTTCTACCTCGACTATTGTACCTATTCCAAAACCAGCCCATCATCAAGTCTAATGTCATCTTTGACAACTGGAAGAAAGACATTATCAAGTTCCTATGGAACACAAAGAGAGCGAGAATTAAATACACGGTACTGACGGACAGAAGAGTAAGAGGAGGGCTGGATCTACCAGATCTAAAGCTGTACTATGAGGCCTGCGGCCTGGTGCATATAAGGGAATGGATCAACCTGAAAAATGAAGAGCTACTGGCCTTGAAGGGTTTCGACCTTCACACAGGGTGGCATGGCCGAGAACGCATGAAAATTTCAAGAGCCATCCAGTAAGAGCGGCGCTGTTGAAAATATGGGAAACCTACAAGGGAAGATTCTATTAAAAAACTCCTCTTTGGGTATCACCCATTGAAGCCCACCAACGAAATCTACTGGGATGGGTCAAATGGCCAACATATGAGGAAATGACAGTCAGAGTAGGGGCGAGGAGGAGCCTAAAATCAAAGACTCAACTGCAACAACAGTACAAAACCCTCAATTGGCTTCAGTACCTCCACATCAGAGAATGCTTCCAGAGGGATGAACAGGCAGGCTTTGCGGAAAGAGATCACTTCTGGAAAAACTTTCTGAATAAAGAGAAGAAGCTAATCTCCAAGGCCTATCTACGACTCCTGGAATGGTCAACTGAGACCGAACAGGTTAAAACCTGTATGACAAAATGGGCACAAAACATCGGCCGCACAATCAGCATGCGAGAGTGGGAAAAGATCTGGCGGAAGAAAATTAAAATCACATACGCCATCGATCTTAAAGAGAACTGGTACAAACTGTTCTACAGATGGTACATGACGCCCCATAAGCTTGGTCTGATGTACAAGAACGCCCAGACTAAGTGCTGGAAATGCAGGGCACAGACAGGCACCTTTTATCACATGTGGTGGTCCTGCCAGGAAGTCTCGAAATTCTGGAAAGCGGTGCACATCCAAATGCAGAAGATTCTACGGGTCACACTGGAATTGACTCCAGAGGCCTACCTACTAGGAGTAGTGGACGACAGAGTACTACCAGACGAGAACGCTGAGAGGCTGTTCTTGTTCCTCTCCACGGCAGCGAGGATGGTGTATGCGAGGGAGTGGAAGTCTGCGGAGGTGCCCAGGCTCGCAGAATGGGCAAACAAAGCCCAAGACATCATGAGCATGGACAAGTTGTCATACTACATGAGCGAATGGAGGGGACAAAATTGAGGAGAACTGATTGGGCGCCCCTTTGTGAACTACCTAAAGTCTGGAGAGCTAAACCAACACACTCAAGATACTTGACAAAGGGGAAGGAGAATATCAATCAAACGGAACCTCCAAGAGTACCTTGCACCCCTACTCTCAAGGACACTCACACCTTAACCCACCCCCCCACCCCCTACGAGGACTAAGCAAATGGGATTATAGAACAATACCGGAAGTCAGCCCACCATGCCCCTCTCCCCCCCCCCCATTACATCCCCCCCCCAGACTCTCCTCCCCCAATTCTCCTCCCCTGCCTCCCCACCTCTTGACCCTAAGCCCATCACCCAGGCCTCTCTCTCTCTCTCTCTCCTGTTCCTACTGTCCTTTACCTGAAATTGTTCCCCCACTTTTACTGTTTACGACAAAACCTCAATAAATATATTTCAAAATAACAATAATAATAATAGATGAGGATGTCTCCTTTGGGGCTCAATAATAATATTAATAGTATTAGTATCAATAATAATAATAATAAATGAGGATGTCTCCTTTGGGACTCAATAATAATAATAATAGAATGAAGATGATTATGATGATAATAATAGATGATGAAGTCTCTTTTGTGGCTCAATAATAATATTAATAGTATTAGTATCAATAATAATAATAATAGATGAGGATGTCTCCTTTGGGGCTCAATAATAATAATAATAATAATAGAATGAAGATGATTATGATGATAATAATAGATGATGAAGTCTCCTTTGGGGCTCAATAATAATATTAATAGTATTAGTATCAATAATAATAATAGATGAGGATGTCTCCTTTGGGGCTCAATAATAATAATAATAATAGAATGAAGATGATTATGATGATAATAATAGATGATGAAGTCTCCTTTGGGGCTCAATAATAATATTAATAGTATTAGTATCAATAATAATAATAGATGAGGATGTCTCCTTTGGGGCTCAATAATAATAATAATAATAGAATGAAGATGATTATGATGAAGTCTCTTTTGGGGCTCAATAATAATATTAATAGAATGAAGATGATGATGATGATAATAGATGAGGATGTCTCCTTTGGGGCTCAATAATAATATTAATAGTATTAATATCAATAATAACAATAGATGATGAAATCTCCTTTGGGGCTCAATAATAATATTAACAGTAGTAATATCAATAATAATAATAAATGATGAAGTCTTTAGGGCTCAATAATAATATTAATAGCATTAGTATCAATAATAATAATAAATGATGAAGTCTCCTTTGGGGCTCAATATTAAAAATAATATCAATAATAATAATGATGATGACAATAATAGATCATGAGTAAGTCTCCTTTGGGGCTCAATAATAATATTAATAGTATCACTATCAATAATAACAATAATAGATGATGATAAAGACTCCTCTAGGGCTCAATAATAATAGTATTAGTATCAATAATAATAATAGATGAAGTTTCCTTTGGGGCTCAATAATAAAAATAATATCAATAATGATGATGATAATAATAATAATAGATGAAGTCTCCTTCTCTGGAGATTTTCAAGCAGAGGCTTGTTGGCCATCTGTCAGGAGGGCTTTGATGGTGTCTTCCTCCCTGGCAAAACGGGTTTGGACTTGGGGGTGCCTCCCAGCTCTGTGATGCTATGAATAGCATCTTGGTTGTCCATTCCAAGCAAGTCCTCACACACCGCTTCCTACCAACCTTGATTAAGCCAGGCACCAGGATCTGTGTCTCGGAGCTCGGGATGGATCCCTCCAGCACCTCCCAGCCTCCCTGGTCTTGCCGCAGCTCCAGCGCATAACCAGTCAGGCCCACAGAGTATTGGAAGGGGGGCTCCCACAGCAGCAAGACCCCACGCGTGGTCTCATTGGCCATCAGGGCCTGGGGCGGGGAAAGGAACATCTGCAAGGTGGGAGTCAAGGACTCAGGTGGCATGGTGTTTGTTGGGAAACCTGACAAGAGAACAACAACAGCAGCAATAGAATAATAAGTGAGTGGCAGCAATGAAAAGCCCTCTTTGGGGCATATTCCATTTCAACCCTTTCAAACTATGACTACAAGAGAGTACAAGGCACTACGAACTCAAACAAGGATGGATCTGGACCAAGCTTTGCATGCATACCCAATATGCCCACATTTGAATACTGGAGGGTTTTGAGGAGAATTGGCCTGGGCATTTTGGAGTTGTAGGTACTGGGATTTATAGTTCACTAGCTTGGGGACGCGGCGGTGCCCGGGTCATTTGAGAAGTGCAGCAGGATGTAGAGTGGGTCATGGGGGCTCTGTGTGCCAAGTTTGGTCTTGATCCATCATTATTGGGAGTTGCAGTGGTATCATGAAATTACTGAAGGTAGTGGAAGTCCCATCATCTGTGGTCCACCCTCCCCCAAAGTGTAGTAGGGTGTAGATTGGGTCATGGGGGCTCTGTGTGCTAAGTTTGGTCTGTATTGGCGAATGGATGAGGGTTGCATTGTTTTTAGGAAGTGAGTGAAGGTACTTCAAGTCCCATCATCCGTGGTCCATCTCATACAAAACAGCACCAGGATGTAGAGTGGGTCATGAGGGCTCTGTGTGCCAGGTTTGGTGTTCATCAGTCATTGGATTAGGTTTGTAGCAGGCTTGGAAAGTGAGGGAAGGTACTGCAAGTCCCATCATCCATGTTCTGCCCCCCTCCAAAGTTCAGTAGGATGTAGAGTGGGTCACTGGGGCTCTGTGTGCCAAGTGTGGTCTTTCTCGGTGTTTGTGGGGGGCCGCAGTTGTCTGTGGGAACAGAGGGGTGTGAAAGTACTACAAATCCCGTCATCCATTGTCAGTCCTCCCCCGAACCTCACCAGGACGTGAAAGCAGTCATGGGGGTTATGTGTGCCAAGTGTGGTCTCGATCAGTAATTGGATGAGGGTCGCAGCGGACTTGGGAAGTGAGTAGAGGTACTTCAAGTCCCATTATCCATGGTCCACCCTTCTCCGATCTGCACCAGGATGTAGAGTGGGTCATGAGGGCTCTGTGTGGCAGGTTTCGTGTTGATCAGTCATAGGATTAGGTTTGTAGCAGTCTTGGAAAGTGAGGGAAGGTACTGCAAGTCCCATCATCCATGTTCTGGCCCCCTCCAAACTTCAGTAGTATGTAGAGTGGGTCACTGGGGCTCTGTGTGCCAAGTGTGGTCTTTATCAGTGTTTGTTGGGAGCCACAGTGGTCTGTGGGAACAGAGGGGTGTGAAAGTACTACAAATCCCATCATCCATTGTCAGTCCTCCCCCAAACCTCACCAGGACGTGAAGGCAGTCATGGGGGGTATGTATGCCAAGTTTGGTCTCGATCAGTGATTGGATGAGGGTTGCAGCGGACTTGGGAAGTGAGTAGAGGTACTTCAAGTCCCATCATCCATGGTCCACCCTCCTCCAAACTGCACCAGGACGTAGAGTGGGTCATGGAGGCTGTATGTGCTAAGTGTGGTCTGTATTGGTCCTTTTTGGTGACCTCAGTGGTCTGTGGGAACCAAAGTGTTTGAAAGTACTACAAATCCCATAATCCGTGTTTCATGTCCCCCAAACTGCACCAGGACGTAAAGGGGGTTATGTGTACCAAGTTTGGTGCAGGTCCATCACCCGCACTGGTCGCTGTGGCCTGCCACATATCCGCCCTTCCGCCCTCCGCACACATACAAACATTCCGCTTTATAAAGGTATACAGAAGGTATACAGATACACAGATACAGATTTGCAATCAATGAGCACTCTGAACTCCACCGAAGATGGAATTGGACTAAACTTGACACACAGAGCCCTCATGACAAGGAAAAATATTCCAGGGCTTTGGGGTAAATTCACCTTGATTTGGGAGAGTTGTAGTTCACCTACATCCAGAGAGCACTATGAACCCAAACACTGATGGATCTCGACCAAACTTGGTGATGTCGGGAATGTGGCACAGCTGGCTGGGTGTCAGCTGCATAAGATCTCTACTGACCAGAAGGTCATGAGTTCGAGGCCTGCCCGGGTCAAGGTGGGCTCTCGACCTATTGTGTAGCCTGTTGTCGACCTTTGCAACCTGAAAGACAGTTGCATCTGTCAAGTAGGAAATTAAAGGTACCACTCAGTGGGGAGGCAAATTTAACTGATTTACGAGGCCATAAAAAGATCTCCAGGAAACACGCTGAGGAATGAAGGAGTGCGACAGCTCCCCCTGGTGGCCAGATGTTAAAAAATTGCCTCTGCCTGTCTTGTGTGTCTAAATGTAATGTGTACGTTGTAATCCGCCCTGAGTCCCCTGCGGGGTGAGAAGGGCGGAATAGAAATGAAGTAAGTAAGTAAATAAATAATGCCAAAAATGGATTACTGGAGGGGTTGGGGGGGGGGGGAACTGACTTTCCTTTCTGGGAGTTGTAGTTCACCCACAACCTGAGAAACTGTGACCTCCAACAATGATGGACCTGGACCAAACTTAGCACACAGAACCCCCATGACTAACTCAACGTACTGGGGGGGGGGGGGGTTGAGGGGACTGACTCACCATAGTGGGAGTTGTAGTTTACCCTACAGCCAGAGAGCACACTGAACCCCACCGTTGGTGCAACCAGAGCAAACTTGCTCAACATAACAAACTTTTAAGTACTGATGGAGCTTTTGGGGTTAATCTGGCATGATGGGAGTTGTAGTTCACCCACAATCTTATGCATTTCGTACAATTAAAAATTGACTTTTTCAAATAACCCGGGTACTCAAGCTAGTATATAATAAATCAATAAATTATGACATATACCATTTAAAAATCCCCTTAACCTCGGCCACTGAGATTGTCTATAAAACAGATTATACTGAAATCCTAAAAACATCATTTATTATTACTTTTTGCCCAGCAAGTGAATGCGCCTCCTCCCAGGTCACCCTGGAGCCACTCTTACCTAGTGGCACAGTGGTGACAATCTCACTGAAGGGCCCGCTCCCCAGTTTGTTCTGGGCCAGGACACTGAACTGGTAACTGGTATCCGACTGTAGGTTCTCCACCATGATATGGGAGGCCCCAACAGGAACTGGCACCGAGACCCAGTCATGGTGAGGCCGGTTGAAGCGTTTCAACCTGTGGAGGAGGACACGGAAATAAAGTGGTGGCAGCCATTAAATACAACAAAAAAAGACTGAATCTAGGTGGGGAAAACACGAGGAGTTCTGAAACAGAAGGCAGAAGAAACTTGTGTGCACTCTTATTTATTTATTTATTTATTTATTTATTTATTTATTTGTTCCATCTTGTATTCCGCCCCTCCCTGCAGGCTCGGGGCGGATAACATCATAAAATTCGGCAGGCATGTACATCCATGTCGCCATACAATAAAATGCAACATAAAACATACAATAAAACAAAATACAATAGGTCCCGAGATTAAAATTATGTACATGCCATGGCATTCCCTGAACCAGGGTGCTGATTAGGAAGATGAGTACATTCGGCTTACTCGCCTAGCCGAAGGCCAGTCTGAACAGGGCGGTCTTACAAGCCCTGCGGAACGGGATGAGCTCCGTGACAGCTCGGACGTCGTCCGGGAGAGAGTTCCAGAGTACCGGAGCCGCCACAGAGAAAGCCCTTTGCCTGGTAGCAGACAGGTGACAGGCGCGGACCGATGGAATCAGGAGCAAATTCGACTCCTCAGAATGTAGTGATCTCGGGGAATGTATGGGGCAAGGCGGTCCTCAGGTACGCAGGCCCTAGGCCGTGTAGAGCCTTAAAGGTTAACACCAACACCTTGAAGGCAATTCGGTACTCAATAGGCAGCCAGTGCAGCTGCCGGAGGATGGGCGTGATGTGCTCCCTTACCGACGTTCCCGTCAGCAAGTGAGCAGCGGCATTCTGCACTAGCTTGAGTTTCCGAACTGTCGCCAAGGGAAGGCCAACGTAGAGGGCGTTACAGTAGTCTAATCTCGAGATGACCGTCGCTTGGATCACCGTGGCCAGGTCGTCCCTGGAAAGGTAGGGTGCCAGTCGCCTAGCCTGTCGTAGGTGGAAAAATGACGCCCTGCTGGCCGCGGAGACCTGGGTCTCCATGGTCAGCAGGGGGTCCAGGTGGACACCTAGGCTCTTAACAACAGGCGACGGGCTAAGCCGTTCGCCGTCCAGGGTAGGCAACCGGCACTCATCCCGCCCAGGTCGCCCAGGCCACAAGATCTCCGTCTTCGACGGGTTCACCTTCAGCCGGCTAGCCCGCAGCCAACCAGTCACGGCCTCTAGGCACTGATGGAAACAATCGGGTACGGTGTCCGGCCTGCCGTCCATTCTCAGCAGAAGCTGGGTGTCATCAGCGTACTGATAACACTCCAGACCAAAGTCGCGGGCCAGCTGGGCCAGGGGCGCATGTACACGTTAAATAATAAGGGGGAGAGGATGGCCCCTGGGGGACCCTACAGTCAAGTGGAAATCTCCCAGAGACCTCCCGCCCCCTCCACACGTTGTCCCCGGTCCAGGAGGAAGGAGGCCACCCATTTAAGGGCGGTCCCCCGACCCCGGAGCCGGCTAAACGGTGGGTTAACAGTGTGTGATCTACAGTGTCGAAAGCTGCCGTCAGATCTAACAAGACGAGCAGTGCCGATCCACCCTGGTCCAGCTGGCGGCGAAGTTGGTCTGTAATGGCGACAAGCACGGTCTCCGTCCCGTGCCCAATACGGAAGCCGGACTGGAAGGGGGGCCCGCCGAGTGGCGGCGGAGTCTCGAGTTCACTAACTGTATCAGACGTGGCCGGAATGTCCCGGCGGAGAGTTGAAATCTTGTCAGCGAAATAGCTCTGGAAAACCTCAGCTGTTGGTGCCAAACCCCTATCATTTGGGACAGTTGGGATTGCTGTCAAAGACCGAATTATCTAAACAATTGCGCTGGGCGTGAGCTGGCCGACTCTATCAAGGAAGAGTAGTAGACCTTTTTAGCTTCCTTGATAGCTTGCTCATAAACCTCTTTGAACTGTTTATAAGCCGATTTCGACGCCGTCACGGAGATTCCGCCACACGTCCTCTAACTGTCTCCTCCTCCGCTTCATCGCCCGCAGCTCCTCGGTAAACCAAGGTGAGCGATTTCTGCGGGGGAGGAGAGAGCGCCTGGGGGCGATCTCGTCCAGGGCCGCAGAGAGACTGGTATTCCAGTGTTCCACCTGCCCATCGACTGAGTCGCTGGGAAGTTCCCATTCCCTAGAGCATTCAGGAACCTAGTGGGTTCCATAAGTCTCTTCGGGCGAACCAGAATAGGTTCGGCACCCTTACCGAGAGGGGATGCCACCCCAGCCGAACTTCCAGGACTCTGTGATCCGACCATGGAACCTCCATTATGGAGGCTAGGGTCACGCTAATTCCGGCGCGAAGATCAAATCCAGGGTGTGCCCGGCCTGATGCGTGGGACCGGTCTTACAGAGTGAGAGTCCTAGTGCCTCCATGGTAGACACCAGGTCCACGGCTGCCGTTGAGGGGTATCGGCGTGGACATTGAAATCCCCAAGACAATAAGCTTAGGGAACCTCAATGCCCACTCCGCGACCACCTCCAGCAGCTTAGGTAGACTCCCGCCGGTGCGTTGGGTGCACGGTACACCAGCAGGAAGGCTACGCTCTCACTAAGATCCCACACCAGGCCCGGAATGTTCGGAATGTTCGGAATCGTCCTGGAATTAAAAGTGTCTCGGCTGAGGATAGCGACCCCTCCCCCCGCCTCTCTGTCCTCATCTGATAACTGGCCACAAACCCAGGAGATGCCACCTCGTGCATAACGACCTCATCTCCCTCCTGGAGCCATGTTTCTGTCAAACAGGCTAGATCGATCGATCTCTCCAGGAGGAAGTCCCTGATGGTCCCGGTCTTATTTCGCACGGACCTGGTGTTGGCCAGAACCAGAGTTGGAGGAGAGGTAGTAGGGAACTTCGCATCTGCGTGCCTAGGGATAGCGCGTGGGTCAGAAGGGGACGAGCCTCTCTTTGGCTCCTCCGCCTTCTCTCATCAGGCCTACGTCTACCGTCCCGATTGCCCCTTCCCGAGATCACACGTATTACCCGCCCCCGCACCTCATCCTCCCCCGAATCCCCTAGGTGAAGCAAACATGATGGCTGTCAGGTAGGGTTGTCACCTGTCCCGTATTATACGGGACGTCCCGTATTTAGACTCAGAATTTCGTGTCCCATATTTTTATGCACCAGGAATGTGGTGCAGCTGGCTGGGAGTCTGCTGCATAAGATCTCTACTGAACAGAAGGTCATGAGTTTGGGGCCTGCCCGGGTCGGGTGAGCTCTCGACCAATTGTGTAGCTTGTTGTCTGTCTATATATGTTGTATGTCTATGGCATTGAATGTTTGCCTGTGTGTGTGCATTGTGATCCGCCCTGAGTCCCTTGCGGGGTGAGAAGGGTGGGATATAAATGATATAAATAATAATAATAATGCTCCTGTCCCGTATTTTCAGCTTCGTCCTCTGGCAGTGATGCCGGAGGGGAAGATGAATTCCTATTGGCGGGTGCTGGGCCTTTGGAAGAGAAGGAAGGAGACTCGCTTGCTCCTGGTTCCCCAGTGCTGCTTGACCGCCGCGAAGAAGCCCCGCCTCTCTATGGGTTTCCTGCTCGCGGCCGCCATGTTTGGTCTTGGCGGAAGTCCAGCGAGAGGGGCCGGCCTCCGTTTCCTAGAGGAAAGTGGGGGAGGCTCGGGCGACGCCTTTCTCTGTGAGCTCACTTCCAGAGGAGGGAAAGGGGGCGCTTTGAGAGAGAGAGAGAGTGGGAGGAAGTGGCGGAAGGAGGAAGAGGAGGAGCTAAGTGGAGTGTCAGGCCTGTTGACGAGGAAAAGAGGAGACCTTCTGGAGAGAGAGTTCACGGAGAAGGAGGCCCAAGTGTGCGTGTGTTGTGTTGGCCTCGGCCTGCGTGGCCCTTCTTGGCCTGGGCTCGGCCTCTGCTTGCAGGCAGGCAGGCCGGCCGGTTGGACTTCTTTGCGGCCTCTCTCGGCTTTGGAAGGGAGTGGCCTGCCTGGGAAATGCCTCCTCCTCCTCTCCCTCCTGGAGCCTGCCCCGTCCACTTCCGCACTGGCAGAGGAAACCCCATCAGGCCGAGGAAACCCCATCTTATGAGCGGCTTTGAACTCACCTGATCTCCAGCCTATAGAAAACAATATTGATGTTGTCAGGATTGGGAGACTTGAGCTTGGGTGAAGTTCAAGCTCCCAGCCTGGCATGAGATTGCATCGACCTTTGCCCTAGTTCTTGGGTGACCTTGGGCTCCAGTTATATAAGACTGTGCTGAGTCATGTGGAAGTGAGGTAACTTCCAGATGTGTGCAAGGCTGCAGGGGGAAGTGATGTAACTCCTCTGAGCCTGGACATTGGACAATTGGACTCCTAATGCTGACTCATGGGGCCATGAGGTCACATCCCTTTGGACTATGGGATATGCTGAATCACCGGATATGGTGCAACCCTACCTGGACATTGCATGGGCGATGGGAGGGGGGGTTGGGGTATATAAGTTGTGTTTTGGTGGCGGGCAGGTGCTTTTGCTTCACATGTGTCGTACCTGCAATAAAATCGTGTTGGACCGTGCTTTCAATCTACGCGTGATCCTTACCGAAGTGTGTTGGAGAATCGTTACAGAAGCAAAAGCCCTTTTCAACTATCCCAGAAATGGAGAGGTTGGCTTGGAGAGAAGAAGAATATATCGATAGATGGGATTCGGCTCCTGAGGAAATCCGGCGCACTATGGAGTGGGATTGGACCACTCTCGACCTAGTGGGGTGCCCGGACGAGCACCATGAAATAGAAGGTGCTGTTGCCCAGGAGGAGGAATTTGAAGAAGCGGAGCGACTGTGGGAAGCTCAGGTGAGCCTGGAGGTTGCCCGCGAAGGAGAGAGAGAGATTTGACTCAGACAGGCTGAGGTTTGGAGGAACGGAGGGATCGGAGGAGCTGTTCCGAAAGACTGGTCAGTTCAAGCAGATCCAGAAGTGTATGGGACCAGGGAGACTGTGCCGAAGGACAGGCCAGTTCAGGTGGAGGTCCGGAGGGCCGGAGGGATCGGAGAAGCTGTTCCGAAGGACTGGGCAGCTCGGACGGATCCAGAAGTGCGTGGCCCCAGAGAAACTGTGCCGAAGGACAGGCCAGTTAGGAGGAAGTGTGGTAGTGAAACCACGGAACCGGCATCACCCTCGGAGTTGGAGGTGATGAGATGTAAGTTAGAGGCTATGGAACAGACTATGAGAAGGATGTCCCGAGCCATGTCCCGAAGAGAGCCGATGGAGTCGGTGTGGAGTGCACCGGGCGGAGGAGACTTCACTTATTATTCGTGGATGGATGGCGGACTATCAGCTGAGCGTCCTAGATCTCCTTTGGGAGTGAGGATCAATGGTGGCCATCCAGGAGGAAGTCCGCGGCGGCCCCTGCCTCAAGCCGGAATGGGAAGAGGTGTTACCATGCTTGAGGTCCCTCATGGAAGGGAAGCGTTTTCCCAGGAATTCGGGGCCCGTTTGAAGAAGGAACCATTGCGGGTTGAGTTTGAAGGAGAAGCCTGCAAAGTAGCCTTCTTTGCCGCTGCGGTGCAGGACCATATGGAGGACTATGGTCATCTCTATCCGAGCGACAGTAGCCGAGTACGGGCCATCGGTGCGGTGTTCAAAGGAAGGGCAGCTGAGTGGTATGTTCAATGCCACGATCGTCGGGACCCGTGTTTGCATTCTGTGGGAGCCTTCTTACAGGCGATACGAAGCCGGTTTAGAGATCCGTTGGAGCGGATTAAGGCGAAGGAGGCGCTGCGTTGTCTGAATCAGGGATCCTGGTCGGTCACTGAGTATGCGGAGGAGTTCATGGGTTTAGCTGGAAAAGTTGCAGAGTGGTCTCCAGCTACCCTATTGGAATTATTTAAAGACGGCCTGCGTAAGGAGATCCTGGAGTGGTGTCTACATCGGGATGATCCTGGAGATGTTGATGGCTGGATCCAGTTGGCTGGCAGTGTCGAAGGAATTCTAGCCCAGGTGCAACGGCGTCGTTTTCAGCCCATGAGGTCCAGAGGGTCCGGTCGTGGTGTTGCGGAGGGGCGATTCCGTGGAGGAGAGGCTCGACGTAGCAATGACAACCGATCCAGTCCAGTGAAAAGGCCATCGAAGGGGACGAGGCCTTTGCTTTATTTGTTCGCAACCCGGTCATTTTGCGTCCCAGTGCCGACAAAGGCAGGCACTGGAACCGTGAAGGTGGCCTCCCGGCCGCTTTTGGGGACAATGATGAGGGAAAAAGTGTTGGGGTGAGCTCCAATATTCAATGTACATTGGGTTTGATTAAAGGAGATGGGATTGTGGAAAGAAAAGCTTTAGTAGACTGTGGGTGTTCAGAGAATATTATATCCCCAAGTTGATTGGGGATTTGGGTGGGGGTACAAAGCCCTTAGAAACACCTGTAACATTTACGCAATTAGATGGATCCTCTATTGAGGGGGCCCTTTCACTATGGGGACTAAGGATTTAAAGGGTCGGGTGGGACCCTGGGAGGGGACATTGATTTTGTAGTGGCCCCCATTAAAAAGTTCATGAGGTGGTATTGGGGTTGCCGTGGCTTGAGCAAGCTAATCCCAAGATCGATTGGAAGACGGGGGTGGTACAATGTTCCCTAATGAGAGGGAGGGTTAGGAGTGATGTGCAAGGGTGCCTGCTGAATACTGGGATTATGTTGATGTGTTTAACCCAATTTTAGCCCAGGGTCTTCCCCTCCCGCAACGTACAGTGTAGTATAGAAGTTAAGGAAGGGGCTGTCCTACCCAAGCCTAAGATATATGCTATGACGGTGAAAGAGAAGGAAGCATTAAGGGAGCAGATAGATGGCTATTTAAGAAGAGGGTTTATTCGGAGGTCTGAGTCTCCCATTGCAGCGCCAGTGTTGTTTCGTGAGAAAAAGGATGGTAGTTTGCGGATGTGTATTGATTATAGAGGTTTGAATGCTGTGAGTACCACCAACTGTTACCCTCTGCCGCTAATCAAAGATTTGTTGGGGCAGTTGGGAGGTGGAAGTTTTACAAAGCTGGATTTGATTGACGCGTTTCACATGGTGCGAGTGAAGAGAAGCGATCAGTGGAAGACTGCTTTTCTTGCCCCTCGGGCTCTACGAATGGGCCGTGATGCCATTCGGTTTGGCCGGGCTCCCGTATTTTCATGCAGTTGATCAATGAGGTGTTGCACCCCTTTTGTATAAGGGTGTTTGTTTATTTAGATGATATCGTGATTGTGACGCGTACCAGAGAGAGCATGTTTGTTTGGTGAGGAGGTGTTAGAGAGGCTGCGGCAGGCGAGTCTGTATGTAAAATTGAGTAAGTGTGAGTTTGGCAAGAATCAGATTGATTTTTTTTTTGGGATATAGAATTAGCGAGAGTGGAGTTGCGATGGATCCGGCCAAGGTGGCTGATGTGTTGAGCTGGGAGGCTCCGCAGACCCGTAGGCAATTGCAGGCTTTTTTGGGATTGGCTAATTTTTATCGCACTTTTATAGCGGGATTTTCGGAGATAACTCTTCCGCTTACCGAGTTACTGAAGACCAGGGGTAAGGGCGAGTCCAGGAAGATTAAGTCTCCAGGAGCTAAGTTGGAGTGGACGAAGGAATGCCAAGAGGCTTTTGTGAGGTTGAAAGAAGCATTTACGAATGGGCCGTTGTTAATGCATCCAGATGTGGATAAGCCGTTTGTGGTGCAGTGTGACGCTTCTGCTTGGGCGTATGGTGGAGTGTTAATGCAGGAGGATGAGCAGGGTAGGATGAAGCCGTGTGCGTATTTTTCGAAGAAGTTTGGGGAGCATGAGAAAAGGTGGCCAGTGTGGGAGAAGGAGGCGTTTGCTGTGCGCAACGCTTTGCAGACGTGGAGGCAATTTTTAGAGGTGCTGCTTTCCCTTTGTTGTGATGACCGACCATCAGAACCTTCAATATTTAAGAAATCCCCAGAAGTTATCTCCCAAGTTGGTGAGATGGGCGCAGTTTTTGCTCGGTTTAATTTCAGACTCCAGCATATTAAAGGCAAAGAGAATGTGGTGGCTGATGCATTGTCTCGGTATCCGAGTGTGGGTGAGAATGAGATGCATAAGGCGGAGGAGGTGTTTGCTAGAGAACATTGGGGTCTGGCCGTGCAGACGAGGGGCGAGGCGGCGAATGAGATTAAGAAAGAAGAGGGAGTAGTGGATGAGTGGAGTTTAGAGTTGCAGAAGGGTTATGTAGGTGATATATGGTTGCAGAGCCATGAGAAGGAGTGCAAGTCGTTGAATGGTTTGTGGATCATGGGAGATAAGGTGTATGTCCCTCAGAGTATGAGAGAGAAGGTGCTGAGGTTGAACCACGATCATAGGTCTGCTGGACATTGGGGAGTCACGAAGACTCTGCTGGCCTTGAAAGCGGGTATTGGTGGCCAGCTGCATGAGGGCTGAGGTGAAGAGATACGTGAGTGTTGTGAGGTGTGTGCCAGGAATAAGTTCCCTCTGCGGCCGCAGGGGGTGATTCAGGTGGTAGTTACTCCTGTGAGGCCGTGGACGCATGTCAGCACTGATTTTGTGGGGGAGTTGCCTTCGAGTCGAGGTTATAAGTACATTTGGACGGTGCTGGATATAGCCAGCAGGCCATTTTGTGCCATTGAAGGGGTTGCCTTCTGAACGCTTTTGGCAGAGTTGTATGTGCAGCATGTGTACCGGTTGCATGGGTGCCCGGAACAAGTTTTGAGTGATCGGGGAGTGCGATTTACTGCTCAGTGGTGGGAGCGGTGGGTGGAGGTGCTGGGGGCTCAGAGGCGTCTTGCGACTTCTTATCAGCCTTGTTGTAATGGCGGCGTAGAAAGGACACAGAAATCGTTAGGGCTTATCTACGCATTTTCAGTAACAAAGAGCAAACTAATTGGTCTGATCTGTTGCCCTATGCTGAAGTGGCATACAATAGCTCGGTACATTCGTCCCACCGGAAGGTCTCCTTTTGAGATAGTCTATGGTCAGGAGGTGGCTCCTTTGCCCCAGCTGTTGGAGTTGGGAGGGGAGGAGAAAGTGGAGTGGAAGAACGAGCCCGGGAGGAATGGAAGGAAGTAGCGGAAGCTTTAGGGAAGGCACAGCGTTCGTATAAGATGTTTGGTGACCGGAAGAGGCGAAGGGGAGGAGTATAGTGAAGGGGATTTAGTGTGGCTGTCCACCCAGAATTTGAAATTGGGTTATCCATCTAAGAAATTGGGTTCGAAGTATATTGGGCCTTTCAGAATTGAGAAAGCTGTGAATAAGGTCTCTTATACCTTTCTGTTACCTAAGAGTTTAGGAAAAGTTCATCCCACGTTTCATTGTGGTCTTCTGAAAAATATGTGGGCCCCTTTCATCCTCCGGATTGAATGATATTTTGTTTTACAGGGGAGGACGTGGTGGAGGAGGCCATTATGTCAGGATTGGGAGACTTGAGCTTGGGTGAAGTTCAAGCTCCCAGCCTGGCATGAGATTGCATCGACCTTTGCCCTAGTTCTTGGGTGACCTTGGGCTCCAGTTATATAAGACTGTGCTGAGTCATGTGGAAGTGAGGTAACTTCCAGATGTGTGCAAGGCTGCAGGGGAAGTGATGTAACTCCTCTGAGCCTGGACATTGGACAATTGGACTCCTAATGCTGACTCATGGGGCCATGAGGTCACATCCCTTTGGACTATGGGATATGCTGAATCACCGGATATGGTGCAACCCTACCTGGACATTGCATGGGCGATGGGAGGGGTTAGGGTATATAAGTTGTGTTTTGGTGGCGGGCAGGTGCTTTTGCTTCACATGTGTCGTACCTGCAATAAAATCGTGTTGGACCGTGCTTTCAATCTACGCGTGATCCTTACCGAGTGTTGGAGAGTCGTTACAGATGTGTTTATTTACGACACATATGCTGCCCTTCTCACCCCGAAGGGGACTCAGAGCATCTTACGATATATATATTCTCACACACACACACACATACACACTACATTATATTATTAGCAAAGTACAATAACGTTTGATTTTCAAGTTTTTGTGAAGTGTTCCTTATTTTTGTGAAAAATCCCATATTTTTAGGTAAATGTCCCTTATTTCTTATATCAAAAAGTGGCAACCCTACTGTCAGGATAGATTTGATTGTGTCTTTCTGCATGGCAAAATGGGGTTGGTCTGGATGGCCCTTGGAGTCTCTTCCAACTCTATAATTCTATGAAGTCAAGCAATGTTCTGGGAAACTGGAACTAACAAATACTCTGTGATTTTGACAGTTTTTAAGGCATAACAAAATTCACTTGATCTCATCTGTTGACTCAGAGTTCCCCCAGTGGAAAGGACTCTTCTGTAACTTCATTGCTGTTTCCATGTGTCAAAGCTGGTTCGACTTGAGAAACTGCAAGTCACTTCTGGTGTGAGAGAATTGGCCGTCTGCAAGGACGTTGCCCAGGGGAGGCATAGATGTTTTACCATCCTGTGGGAGGCTTCTCTCATGTCCCCGCATGGGAAGCTGGAGCTGACAGGAGCTCATCCTGTTCCCTAGATTCTAACTGCCAACCCGTCGGTCAGCAGTCCTGTCGGCACAAGGGTTTAACCCATTGCGCCACAGGGGGCTCCTTGTGTCAAAGTGAGGAACAAGGTTCAATTCACGGTTGCCCACATAGATTCATAGAGATGGGAGAGAACGCAAGGGCCATCCACTCTGGATGGTGCCTTCCTGCACAATGGGGTTAGACTGGATGGGCCTTGGGGTCTCTTCCAACTCTAGGATTCTATGACTCTATGAAATGAGAAATGGTCCTCCCTTCAATCCAACTGTCAACATTTAAAAAACCACAATTTCAACACATTGGCAAAGGAATAGCATCTAATCTATGGAACTTGCCTAGGGTCAATTCTGCAACCTGTTATTCAAAAAGAGAGAAGACTACACAACAAGCAATCCCCCCCCCCCCACTCTCTATTACATATAATAAAAGTCAGTGTTTGCGGGCGGTGGTGCGGCCGAGCGACCAAGCGGAGGGAGGAATATGTGCAAGCGTTTCGATTGGCTGCCACTGTGGGATTATTTGCATAACGGGCTCTGATTGGCCAGCCTCAGAAATCCAACATTCTACGGCCCCAGACAGAGGGGATTGGTTGCCACTGAAATGGTATTTGCATAACGTACTCCGATAGGCCAACCACATTCTACCATTCCAAGGTGACTCAGAGGGAAAAGGAAATGCCTCAGGCAGTCACCAACTGCGGCCCACAGCAATGACGGATCACGACCAAACTTGGCAAACAGGGGAACAATGGCCCAGTTCACAACCTGGTGTGGTTTAGGGCAGGATGGGCTACGAATGATGAGATTTGCAGTACATTCACCTCATAAACAACACAGTAGCCCCTAAAAATCAGATACCACGCCCAAACGGCCCCAGACAGAGGGGATTGGCTGCCACTGAAATCGTATTTGCATAACGGACTCCGAATAGCCATCCACATTCCAACATTCTAAGGTGACTCAGAGGAAAAAGGAAACGCCTCAGTCAGCCATACACTGCGGCCCACACACACACACACACACACACACACAAATACACTAGCTGAGGACCCGGCGGTGCCCGGCAGTGACGGATCAGGACAAAAATTGGCAAACGGGCCCAATGGCCCACTTCTCAACCTGGTGTGGTTTAGGGCAGGATGGCCCACAAATAATGGGATATGAAGTACCTTCACCTCATTTACTTCCTAAACAACACTGTAGCCCCTATACATCACAGACCAGGCCCAAAATTGACAACAAAGCATCCTTAACTTGATTTTCCTGACTAAGCCTCAGCACATGGGATATTGTTAGGCTCCCTCAACTTGATTTTCCTGACTAGGCCCCTGGGACTCGCAGTACCTTCACTAAGTTCCTGAGACCACTGCAAGACACATAAACATCTAATAGGAACCAACCTTGGCATACAATGCCTTCCTCAAATAACCCGGGCACCGCCGGGTCCTCAGCTAGTGTATTTGTGTGTGTGTGTGTGTGTGTATACACACACACAGCGTCTGCAATGACGCTGAAGTAAACAAAAGAACCACTGAACGGAATCACCCAAATTTGGCAGCAAAACCTCTCACAAAGCAAGGTGTGACCAACAAAAGTAAAAAATCCTAAAAAGGAGAAGATGCCACTAAGGCCCTTGCCTTTCCACTCTCAGCCACTTCAGAATGTTAGAATGCTGAGGTAAGCCAATCGGAACCCATATGCAAATAATACCACAGTGGCAACCAATCACCATTGCTGACAGCCTCAGGCCCTTGCCTTTCCCCTCTCAGCCACTTCAGAGTCTTAGAATGTTGAAGCTGGCCAATCAGAAGCCAAATGCAAATAATACCACAGCGGAAACCAATCAGAAAGCTGCCACATATCCGCCCTCCGGACACATACATACATAATATAATGTTACTACTATATATTACTATATTAAATACACTCATAGAATAGAGTTAGAAGGGACTCTACCATGGTATTAGGGTAGAACAGACAGGAAGGAATGAGAGAAGAAAGGAGGGAGGGGAAAAGGGAAGGAATGAAGGAGGGAAAGGGAGAAGGAAGGAAAGAGAGAAGGAGGGAGGGAGGGAAAGAAGGAAAGAGGGAAGGAAGGAAGGAAGGAGGTACCAAAGGAAGAAAGAAGACAAAGTAGAAAGGAAAGGAAAAGGAAAGGAAATGCAGGAAAGAGGTAAAGAAGGAAGGAAGGAGAAAAGGAAATAAAAAGTGAAGGAAGGAAGGAAACAGGGAGGGAAGAAAGGAGATGAAAAAGTAAGAAAGGGGGGGAGGAAGGAAAGAGAGGAGGAAGGATGAAACCGAAGAGTGAAAGAAGGAATGAATGAAAGAGGTAGAGAAGGAAGAAAGGAGGGGAAGGGGAAGAAAAAGGGGGAAGGAATAGGTAGGTACCGCTCTTTCATAATAGTCCAGATATCTACCTCTACTTCAAAAATTCTTACTACAGGCCACAGCAACGTGTGGCAGGGCACAGGGCATATATATAATCTCACAACTCACAATGGCGTGTACCAGATGCTAAATCTCTGGAAATAGCCCCCATCGAAGCCTGGTTCCCAGGTGATGTTGACCGCCTGCTGGAGTGGCAGCAATGAGACGTTGGCCACAGTGTGCGGACTGGTTCCTAGAGCAAAAAGAAAGGAGGAAAAGGAGGAAGAGAAGTCCATCAGCATGACTTAAGGAAGGCGACATCAGATGGCCTTTCTGACTCTTCAGCTTCTAAGATGGAAACCAAACCTGAAAATTGGGGGAAACATCGTCTTCAAGTCCTGTACTTACCTTCCTAAATGTATATTGATATCATTCATCTTTTACTATTCAGATCTCTTAGCAGGGAACGTCTAGGTGTTTCTAAACCACACAAGTTTGCCACATACTAAGGACTGTAATTAATCTATCTATACACATAATAGAAGTGGAAATATGTCTGTGTGTATGGATGGGGTGTCCACTTACACAGAAAGCTCCCACCTCCACAAAGAGCTATAGCTCCCAATACGCAGGAGACACCAAAGGCCCTTCCTCCAATGACATTGCAGGTTATAGTGAGCGCCGTAAACATGTTTAAGAGCCCTACTAATGTCCTCCACAAACACCATACTGTCCACCACCCAAAAGCTTTCATACAGGGACAATTGGCCATGGTAGTACATGCTCTGGTTACATCCCGAATAGACTACTCTCTACGTGGGGCTGCCTTTGAAGACTGTTCAGAAGCTCCAAATGGTCCAACGAGCGACAGTCAGATTGCTAACAGGAGCGGCGCTCAGGGAGTATACAACTCCTCTGCTGCGCCAGCTCCACTGGCTGCCAATATGCTACCGAGCACCATTGAAAGTGCTGGCTTTAGCCTATAACAGACCTGGGAAGCCTTCGGCCCACGGGCCGGATGCGGCCCGCCGGCCGATTCTGACCAGCCCGACGACAAGGGCGTGGGGGGCGGGGTCAAGAGGAAGGAGTGCTGCTGCCGCCATCCCATCGTGAGCTGTGGGGCCTGCGTCAGCAGACAGCCCGCCGCTCCGAAGAACGATCAGAGGAGCGGCGGCTTTGGAGTGCCTGCCATCCCGGGACTTGATCGTCTTCCGGGTCGCCAGGGCGATCAGCCACCTCAGGTCACCAACTGCTCCCCCTCCAGGCTCGGATCGCCTCCTGGGATGGCAGGCAATCCAAAGCCGGGATGGCAGGAACTCCATGGCAAGGCGATCAACTGGGGAACGGCTGGAGGTGAGAGTGGGCAGAGGCCTGCAGCCTCCGATCGTCTGCTGCTCTGCTCTACTCTGCTGCGGCGGTGGCTGAGTCCGCTTTGTCATCCTCTGGGCTGGGTCCATTGGGCCATTCCATCTTGGGATCCTTCCTCTCTTGAGGATGTCAGCCTCTATCTTGGTTCGCACCTTGTCTTCTTGAATTTCATTTTATTTTATTTTAGTGGTTTTTATTATTATTTTATAATAATAATATTATAATAATATAATAATATAATAAATAATATAATATAATGTTACATTATATTATACTTTCAATATATTATAATGTATATATATATACCAGGGCTGTCCAACTGCCGGCCCTGCAGGTGTTTTGGACTTCAACTCCCAGAAATTCTAGCCAGTTTACCAGCTGTTAGGATTTCTGGGATTTGAAGTCCAAAACACCTGCAGGGCCGGCAGCTGGTCAGCCCTGATATATACTATAATATAATAATTATGATATTAATACTAATAATATATGAATATTTCTTGATATATTATATTAATATTAATGATGTGTAATATGTAATATAGTAAATAAATAAATACATAAATAAATTATGTAGATTAGAATGTAGTTCAGCCTTTAGGGTGCGGCCCTCCATAACATTTTTTGGCTTTCGTGTGGCCCCTTGGAAAAAATAATTGCCCACCCCTGGCCTATAAAGCCCTAAATGATTCTGGCCCTACCTATCTGTCCGAATGTCTCTCTCCTTACGAACCTCCTAGAAATTTAAGATCTTCTGGGGAGGCCCTGCTCTCAGTCCTGCCATCTTCACAGGTGCGGCTGGCGGGGACGAGGGACAGGGCCTTCTCAGCAGAAGGCCCTCCCTAGGGACATTAGATCGTCCCCCCTCCCTCTTAAGGTTTCGTAAAAGAGTTAAAACTTGGTTATTTGAGCAGGCTTTTCCAAATGTAGTGTAGGTGATAAACTCTGATCTCGGAATGGCTGGACATTGGTAGTGAAATGCGCAGGATTTATGGTTTCATGATGTTTTTATTGATGTTATTATGTAATTTGAAATTTTTATCTATGTTTAAATGTTTTGCCTGTTTTTATATTGTTACGGGCATCGAATTGTGCCGCACTGTAAACCGCCATGAATCGCCCTTGGGCTGAGAATGGCAGTATAGAAATGTAGTCAATAAAATAAATAAATAAATAAATAAATAAATAAATAAATAAATAAATAAATTTCAGCCTAGATTTTCCTCCACCACAGACATCCCAGTGTTTCTGACTCTCTGCATTGGTGTGCAATTTGCATGACTCTGCCCACTGTCTCTCCCTTAACCCTTTCCTATTATTTTCTATGGCACACAGCAAACAAAGGAATTGATCAGCAACTGAACATATTAGAGATGTTTGGGGAGAATTCACCATTATTTTAAGGAGTTGTAAGTACTGGGATGTATAGTTCACCTGCAATCAATGAGCATTCTGAACTCCACCAACAATGAGCATTCTGAACTCCACCAACAATGGACATGAAGCTAACTTGGCACACAGAATCCCATGACCAACCAACAAAAATACTGAAGGTCTTTGGAGGGATTTATGATGTAGTTCAGCTACATCCAGAACACACTATAAATCCAAACAATAATGGATCTGGACCAAATTTGGCACGCATACCTGATGTGTCCAAATTTGAATACTGGTGGGTTTTGAGGGCAATTGGCCTGGACTTTTAGGTACTAGGATGTATAGCAGGCCCGGATTACCCATAGGGCCAACCTAGGCCATGGCCTAGGGGCGCAAACTGAGGGGGGGCGTAGATCACGGACCAAAAATAAATAAATAAAAATGTTATAAAATAATTTTAAAAATCGCACCGCGATTGGCTCCTGCTGCCTGGTACCCAAAAGGAGGCGGAGCCAAGGCCGGTGGCGAATAAAAAGAATACGGGGCCGGGGCGCCACCTCCTTCGGCTGTTTCTCCAGCCAGCCACCAATCTGCCATGACTCCTGCCCCTCGCTCGCTGAAGCCGTGCAGAGGAGGAGCCACGCCCACTGAAGCCCGTCCACCGCTCATGCTCCTCCTCCTCCGCACGGCTTCAGCGAGCGAGGGGCAGGAGTCATGGCAGATTGGAGGCTGGCTGGAGAAACAGCCGAAGGAGGTGGCGCCCCGGCCCCGTATTCTTTTTCTTCGCCACCGGCCGGCCTTTCCTCCTCCTCCTCCCCCAAGCAGCAGGAGTTCGGCAGGAGGAGGAGGAAGGAAGGGGGGCAAAGAGCTTTTCTCGCGGCACAGCAGGAGGTCCGTCACGGCACACTACTGTGCCGTGTCACAGCGGTTGGGAAACACTGTTCTATACAACAAAAAGAGACAAACCCTGCAATGCACACATACTCCCCCAATGAAGCTAGTTTTTCATGTGCTTCTCTATTATCCTGGAATGATGTACTCACCCAGTACATAGACCGTGGTTGTGGTGCTGACGTGGGCCACCCCGTTGTTGGCCGCACACTCCCATAAGCCATGCTGCTCCTTGGTCAGCGGACGGAGGACCAAGCTGTTGTTCTTGTCTACCTGGGCATTGGCCAGGCCCTTGTTGCCCATCTGCAGGGGAGTATCAGGAGGAATACTGAGATACCGTATTTCATCTCACAATAGTCATACTTTTCAGTCCTTTTTTGGCGACAGACAAAAAGAACTGTGACTATTACGTGATGATTAAAAAAATCTGTGTTTGAGTCCCCGGTTTCTACTTTTGCCAAATTAATTCAATTGCTAATGACAGCAAGGTCGATTTGCACCGAGCTTAGCGAAATAATACTATTTAATTGATGAGTCTCCACAATAATTGTAATAATTGGTTTTAAATGTTTTATCGCATTGCTTGTGTGTAGTTGTACCTTCGGTTCCTGTGAGCCGCCGCGAGCCTCAGGGAGTCGGCGGCATAGAAACCCGAATAATAAATAAATAATAAATAAATAAATGTTTTTAATGCTTAGTATATATTTATTATATCTTATTTCTGGACATTATTCTGCTTTGTGCAATTTTTGTCTTGTATTTTAGGTTGAATGTGCTTTGAATTGTATTGTATTATATCGTGAGCAGCTTTAGGGAGAAAAGCGGGATATAAATGGTAAAGGTAAACGTTTTCCCCTGACAGTAAGCCCAGTCGTGTCCGATTCTGGGGATCGGTGCTCATCTTCATTTCTAAGCTGATAAGCTGGCGTTGTCCATAGACACCTCCAAGGTCATGTTGTATATTTTAAGGCACCGTGGAGGTGCGACTGTAAACTGCCTTGAGTTCCCCGCCGAGAGTGCCAGATCCGCAGGGGCGCACCACCGCCGGCTGGAAACTCCGCCTCCGCCTCTGTTGAGTTTCCAGCCGGCACAGAGGCGGAGTTTCCAGCCAGCACAGAGGCGGAGTTTCCAGCCAGCGTGGAGGTGGAGTTTCCAGCCAGCACGAAGGTGAAGTTTCCAGCTGGCGCGGAGGCGGAGTTTCCAGGCGGTGCGGAGGCGGAGTTTCCAGCCAGCGTGGAGGTGGAGTTTCCAGCCAGCATGAAGGCGGAGTTTCCAGCCGGCGTGGAGGCGGAGTTTCCAGCATGCGGAGCCTCCAGGCATGCTGGAAACTCCCACCTCCGCGATGGCTGGTAACTCCGCTTCCGCACCTGGTCCAGCAGTGGAGGCGGAGTTTCCAGCATGTGGAGCCTCCACAGGGATTGGTTGGGGGGGGGGGGGACCAAAATAATTTTCGTCTACCATTTAAAATTACCTTGTGCCGCCTCTGCCCCCTCGGGGTAGAGAAAGACAGGATATAAATAAGGTAAATCAATCAATCAATAAATAATAAGTACTATAATTATGATGATATAACTACAGTGTTTCCCCGATAGTAAGACACCCCCGATTGTAAGACGTATCGGGGGTGTCAGGGGGGTCGGCTAATGTAAGCCATACCCCGAAAGTAAGCCGTACCCCGAAAGTCCATGCGAAGGGAGGGGGAAAGAAGGAGCAAGAGGCGGGGCGAAGCGGCGTCGCGTCAGAGGCCAGGCAAGAGCGTGCGCGGTCGGCCCGTGTGGCCGGTGCGGCGCGGCCAGTCTTGCGCGCCCCTCACAGGTACCGTCGCCCCTCACAGGTACCGTCGCCCTACTGGGTGAAGAATTCTTTCGGGGTATGTCCAATATAAGAAAGTAAGACGTAGTGGGGCTTTTGGGGGTAAAAAGAAAGTAAGACATCGTCTTTCGGGGAAACACGGTATATCGTAATAATAATAATATAACCTTTATCAGGGATAGCACCAATCCCTTCAACTTACCATTATTAATTGTTTACAGGAGTCTTTCAATAGAGGATGATCTGAACTCTGCATAGACTACTATTCAGTAAGATTGTGTTTATTGGTGGACTTGGTATCATAGGTAAAGGTTTCCCCTTGACATTAAGTCCAGTCCTGTCCAACTCTGTGGGTTGGTGCTCATCTCCATTTCTAAGCCAAAGAGCCGGTGTTGTCCGTAGACACCTCTAAGGTCATGTGGCCAGCATGGAGCCCCGTTACCTTCCCGCCGGGAAACATGCAAGTGTGATCTGCTCACACTTGCATGTTTTTGAACTGCTAGGTTGGAAGAAGCTGGGGCTAACGGCGGGAGCTCACGCCGCTCCCCAGATTCAAACCTGCGACCTTTCAATCAGCAAGTTCAGCAGCTCAGCAGTTTAACCTACTGCGCCACCGGGGGCTCCAAGGGGTATAAATAAAGATGAATTATTATTATTATTATTATTAGATAACAAGATTAGTACACAGCAAACATCACTATGCTGGCTGTTGTATTCAATCACACGTCGAGACTAATAATAATCATAATAACAACTTTTTTTGTACCCCATTTCCATCTCCCCAAAGGCACTTGGGGCGGTTTACATGGGGACGAGCCCGAACAACGTGGTTGCGCCACATTCCCGGTGCTATCCAGTCCAACAAAAAAAAAATCCTAACACCAAAGTGGGTTTGGAAAGTCCATTGAGGATATGTCCGAAAGGGGTATCTCACCTTTGTCCAAGAGATGACGGGAAAGGGGTCCCCTTGAGCGGCACAGGGAATGAGCAGATCCCGCCCGACCTCCTGGAAATATTCTTCCTTGGGGCGAACAGTGAAGGTGGGAGGATCCTGGTCCATAAACACAAAAGATACCAATAGGTGATGTCCAAAATGGGCAGAGTTCGAAAATACAGAATGAGAAGTGATGGGGCACCTAGGTGGTTCATAGTGAACAACAATAAATACAGCAACAATCTATTACGGTCCATAGACCCGTCAGTACAAAAAAAATCAGAATTAATAAATTATCCATTTCAGGAGCAGTTCACTTTGCAAAATATATTTACATGATTTCAGGTAACACCCTTATCAGAGGTTAGTTTCTTTCTCACTCTTGCTGCTTTTGCCTGAAGTCATGTAAATTTTGCCACTAAGAGAGTCACCCTTTGGCACTTGTCCTCTAATAGAGATCTAACAATAGATATCTAACGATCATAAGCTGGATCGGGGCATAGGGTGGCAACCTGTGCTTCATGGGGTTGCACTCCTCCTGAAGTCACAGGTCCGCAGCTTGGGTGTCCTCCTAGACTCGTCGTTAATGTTTGAAGCTCAATTAAAACTCATGCGCCAGCTGCGACCGTACCTCGTAAAGTCGGATCTGGCCACGGTGGTCTACGCCTTAGTCACCTCCAGATTGGATTACTGTAATACATCCTATGTGGGACTGCCCTTGAAGATGGCCCGGAAGTTTCAAGTGGTCCAACGAGCGGCCAGATTGCTAACTGCAGCGACTTACAGGGAGTGGTCAACCCGCCTGTTTAAGAAACTCCATTGCCTGCCGTTCATCTTCCGGTCCCAATTCAAGGTGCAGATTCTTAGCTACAAAGCCCTGAACGGTTTGGGACCCACTTATCTAAGTGACTGTATTTCTGTCTACGAACCCAGGCGATCTCTCCGATCATCTAGAGCAGTGTTTCCCAACCTTTTTTGAGCACACTTTTAACATTTAAAAAATCCGGGGGCACACCACCAACTAAAATGACACTCCAACACAGTAAAAAATGGCTGGGGGATGGTGGCCTGCTGGGAGCAGCTGCTGGGAGTGCTGAAGCCAGGGAGGGGACGGAGCCAGGCCGCACCATGCCCTGCCTCCTCCCCCCGGCTTCAGCTCTCCCAGCAGCTGCTCCAGCTTTGAGGGGGCAGTGCCAAGCCAGCGGTCCCCTCAAGGCTGGAGCAGCTGCTGGGAGTGCCGAAGCCGGGGGGAGGGGGTGGAGCCAGGCCGCACCATGCCCCGCCCCCTCCCCCAGCTTCAGCTCTCCCACAGAGGAGGAGCATGAGCGGTGAACAGGCTTCAGTGGGTGGGGCTCCTCCTCCACACGGCTTCAGTGAGCGAGGGGCGAGACTCATGGCGGATTGGAGGCTGGCTGGAGAAACAGCTGAATGAGGCGGCGCCCCGGCCCCTTCTTTTTTTTCTTTGCCGCCGCCTGGCCCTTCTTCCTCCTCCCCCAAGCAGCAGGAGTTCGGCAGAAGGGGGGAGGAAGGGGGGCAGAGAGCTTTTCTCGCGGCACAGCAGGAGGTCCATCACGGCACACTGGTTGGGAAACACTGATCTAGAGAGGCCCTACTCTTGCTCCCACCGCTTTCGCATGCACGTTTGGTGGGGACGAGGGAGAGGGCCTTCTCTGTGGTGGCCCCCCAACTTTGGAACACACTCTCCAAGGAGATCAGACAAGCCCCCACTTTGGCAGTTTTTAAGAGGAGCCTGAAGACGTGGCTGTTCCTATTTGCCTTCCCTGAATAAAGTAAATAATGCCCTGCTGTGTTCAATCCTTGCAAATGTCCTCAGAAGCACTTTAATTACAGGTTGGGTGTCTGCCCCACATTGTCCTTGAAACCTTCCTGTTATATACAATCTACCTCCGTCTGCGTCCCGTGTTTATTTTAAAATTTTAATATTCACATTTGGCCCGCCCGAAATGGTTTTAAACTGTATGTTATTGCTTATATTTGAGTTTTATTGATGGTATTGTTTTATAATTGCTGTTGTGTTGTTATTATGTGTTGTTGGGCTCGGCCTCATGTAAGCCGCACCGAGTCCCCTTGGGGAGATGGTAGCAGGGTATAATAATAATAAATAAATAATAATAATAACAATCCCCAGTGGGACAGAATTGGATGTAAAAACTGGCTACATTGCACTGAATAGTAGCGGCACTGCAATAGAATGTTTCTACTTCATTTCCCTCACAGGAGCATAGTCTTTGGGAGTAAGGGATTCCAGACAGTCTGCTTCCGAGCGACTCCGAGGGAAATGTGTTTAGTCTCCCCTTTGTAAAGAGTCTGTAATATTTACTTACTGTAAGGTTTTTTAGACATTCGAAAGTCTTAAAATTGTCTCTATAAGGTAAATTTAAAGAGCCGGGGTAGCATGATGAGTTTGAGCGAGCTCTGAGCTCTCCCAGGACAATATTGCACAACCTTTGCTTTGGGGATTCTTGTGCCATTTTAAATCCCAAGTGCAGGCCCGGATCAACACCTTTTGGCGCCCAAGGCCACAGTTTGCAATTACACCCCCCGCCCCCCCTCCGCCTCGCGCCACCGCATTAGGACCCTCCAAAGACCCCTCAGGAGACAGGCAGCCCACCCACACACGGGCGTTTCGGGGACTCCAGTGGGGAGGCTCGCCCTGCTCCGAAGAAGAGGGAGAAGAAAGAGGAGGCGGGAGGCCCTGGGCGGTGGTGCCATCGTCAGGGCTTCGGTTTCGGAGGCTGGGTGGGTGGGTGTCTGGGCAGCCCTGTTTTTATGGCTTCTGGGGTTGCGCAAAGTGGGGCTGCCCACGAGGGGGAGGGGCCTGGTCCCGGGAACTGAGCCTCTTTCTCAGAAAGAAAGGAGGAAGGACGGAGCTGCTCGCCTCGCCCAACCTGCACCTCTTGGCCTGGAAGACCCACCCGGGGTTATCCCCGCGAGTGGAAACAACAACAACAACCCCACTCTGCCTCACGGGATGCTCCTTGGTCCCTGGGTGGGGGGGGGGGGGACCAGCCTCCGCCTCAGGAGCCAATCGTGACCAGCATGGAGGAAAAGGCCTCCTCCTTCAGCCCATGCTGGTCGCGATTGGCTCCTGAGGCTCTACAGCTGCTGCCCTCCGCGCACTCTGTGCGAGGCCGCAGAGCCGCCTTTGAGGCCACGGAGCATGCTCCTCCTCAGGCTGCTGCTGCCTCATGTGAAGCCCTGGTCACGTGGTGCGCCCCCGCCAGCTCACGTGGGGACTGTATTGTCTGCAGGGCGCCCAGGAGGGAGCCCCCCCCCTTCCTTCCTCCCTCCCTCCTGCCTTCCTTCCTTTTGGGTACCAGGCTGGTGCCAATCACGGCATGATTAAAAAAATTATTTTATAACATTTTAATGTTTAATTTTTATTTTGGGCCGTGATCTGGCTCCCCCCTTGGCTCGCGCCCCTAGGCCACGGCCTCGTCGGCCCTATGGGTAATCCGGGCCTGCCCAAGTGGAGCAAGAGTGGAGCGGGTAACCCAATTGAGGCCGCTGTATTTAAGAACATAAGAACATAAGAAGAGCCATGCTGAATCGGACCTCAGCCCATCTTGTCCAGCATTCTGTATCACACAGTGGCCCCCAGTTGTTCCCGGGGATCTCGAGCAGAAGGGAGGGCAAAACCCTAACCTGCTCCCGACCCCCCACAACCAGTACCCAGGGAAATCCTGCCTACCTCAACCAACTCCGAGGTGGCACTTGAATGTCCTTTTCAGTAACTACCGATACACTTGGTATCCATGAATCTGTCTAATCCTGCCTTGAAGTTGTTCAGGCTGACAGCTGTCACAACCTCTTCTGGAAGTAAATTCCATAACCCAATGACCCTCTGGGTGAAGAAATATTTTCCTTTATTAGTCCTAATTTTCCTACCTTGGAGCTTCAGGGAGTGCCCCCTAGTCCTAGTGTTTTGTGACAAAGAAAATAATTTTTCTTTATTCACCTTTTCTATCCCATGCATGATTTTATACACTTCGATCAAGTCACCTCTTAGACGCCGTCTTTCAAGGCTGAAAAGACCAAGGCGTTGCAACCTGATTTCATAAGGGAGCTGCTCCATCCCTTGGATCATTCTTGTTGCCCTTGTAGTAAACAACAATAAATAATACAAAAAGCATGGATCATCGCATTTGAAGGGTTCAAAGCTTGATAAGGACTCCGGTATTTTATTTTTTAAACCATGGTGGTGACGAGAGACATCAGCACTGAATGCTTCCAAGGACGAAAGGGCGACCATAAACCACTTGCAACTAAATTTGCATCTTAATATAAACAACCTCACCTTCAAGAGGACACGAGTGGGTGCAGAAGAGCCAGCCGTGCCATAGCTGTTATACGGGGTGCAAGTGTACACACCAAGAGCATCTTCATTGCTTGTGGCAATCACAATGGCACCATCGTGTTTCATTGACCAACCTGGGAACTAGCAGGAGGAACAAGAGGAGATGATGAATCAAACAAATAATACAAATAATATCGGAAATAAAACAAATAAGGCCTGGGCACAGTACCAAGACAGCTTTGGTCGCCTTGGTGGATGACCTCTGCAGGGAACCGGACAGGGGGAGTGTGACCCTGCTCGTTCTCTTGGACATCTCAGCGGCTTTCAATACCGTCGATCATGGTATCCTGCGGAGACTCGCTGAGATGGGACTTGGGGGCACAGTTCTGCTGTGGCTCTGGTCCTTCCTGGAGGGGCATTCCCAGTCGGCGAAGCTGGGGGACTCCTGCTCAGACCCCTGGCCATTGACCTGTGGGGTCCCACAAGAATCTATTCTGTCCCCCATGCTATTTAACATCTACATGAAACCGCTGGCTGAGGTCATCCTGAGTTTTGGAGTACGGTGCCATCTCTACGCAGATGACACCCAACTCCACTACTCTTTTCCACCAGATTCCAAGGAAGCCCCTCGAATACTGGACCAGTGCCTGGCGGCTGTGACAGTTTGGATGAGGAGGAACAGGCTGAGGACCAATTCTGATAAGACAGAGGTCCTCCAGGTCAGTCGTTCGTCTGACTGGAGTATTGGGTGGCAACCTGAGCTGGACGGGGTTACACTGCCCCCTGAAGTCACAGGCCCGCAGTTTGGGGGTCCTCCTGGACTCAGCGCTGACACTTGATGCTCAGGTGTCGGCGGTGGCCAGGAGGGCTTTCGCACAGTTAAAACTTGTGCGCCAACTGTGACCATACCTTGTGAAGTCTGACCTGACCATGGTGGTCCATGCCTTGTTTTCCTCTAGACTGGATTACTGCAATGCACTCTAAGTGGGGCTACCCTTGAAGACGGCCCGGAAACTTCAATTTGCCGAGCGATCAGCAGCCAGATTAATAACTGGGGCAAGTTACAAGGAGTGGTCAACATCCCTGTTTAAAGAACTGCACTGGCTGCCATTTATTTTCCAGTCCCAATTCAAGGTTCAGGTGATCACCTATAAAGCCCTAAATGGTTCGGGACCCGCCTACCTTTGTGACCGGATTTCCCTCCATGAATCAGCTTGAACCCTCCACTCCTCGAGGGAGGCCCTCCTTTCGCCCCTGCCAGTCTCACAGACTCGCCTGGTGGGCACAAGGGAGAGGGCCTTCTCCTCTGTGGCCCCCCAACTTGAACTCCTTGAGAGATTAGGAGAGCCCCTACTTTGGAAACCTTAAAAAAAAACACCTGAAAACCTGACTTTTCTGCTGTGCCTTTGGAGAGTCGTTATTTAATTTCTTCCATTGCTTTCCTCAATGCCCCTGTTTCTGGTCCATCCCCCCCCCCAAAAGGATGCTATTCCGCTTACCTCATTCCCGTTTTTTTAATTTTTTCTCTGTGTACCTGCGGCCCGCCGTGTCTTTGTGATTTTAGATATTCAGTTGTATATTGTTTTTAATGTATATGTATGTATTTTTATTGCATTTACTGTTGATGTTTGATCTTTTATTGCAGCTTCAAAGCCTGGCTGCTTCCTGCCTGGGGGAATCCTTTGTTGGGAGGTGTTAGGACATTCCTCAGATATATAAACCTCACGTATCTGTTTGAGGCAAGTTTGAATGTTGTCATTGGCCAGATTGATTAGCATTGAATAGCCTTGCAGCTTTTTTAAAAAAATGATATGTATGTATTTTTATTGTGTTTTGTTGATATTGTTGATGTTTTGATTTGTATTTGAATTGTAATTTGTTGTTTGGGCTTGGCCTCATGTGAGCCACCCCGAGTCCTCATTGGGGAGAGGGGGCGGGTTACAAATAAAGATTATGATTATGATTATTATCTATTATATAAAGGAGGTCTCTGCCATGGAACGACCGTCCTAGGCAGAGAAACCTTCCAAGGCAGAGACACCAAAACAGCCCACATACACACAAAACCCCACTTGGTATGTTTACCATCCCCCAAAAAAACAAAAAATTAAACAACACGACCAAAAATACAAAAAAACCACTGGACTACAACTCCCATGATCCCTCACACCACACCCTTCTGGCAGTTTAGAATGTCGGAATGCTGGTGGAAGGGAGGGAGGGAGAAGAGGCAAGGGGAGCAAGGACTGATACAGAAAGGGGAGGAATGGTAGGAAGGAGGGAAAGGAAAGAAGGAAGAGAGGGAAGGAAGGAAGGAAGGAAGGAAGGAAGGAGGGGAGAAGAAAGGAAAGAAGGATAGAAGGAAGAATGGATGGAAGGAGGGGAGAAGAAAGGAAGGAAAAAGGAAGGATAGCAAGAAGGAGGGGAGGGGAAAGGAAGGAAAGGATAGAAGGTTGGAGTGAAGGAAGGAATAAAAGAGAGGAGAAGAAAGGAAAAGGAAGGATAGCAGGAAGGAAGGGAGGGGAAGGAGAGGATAGAAGGATGGAGTGAAGGAAGGAAGGCAAGAGGGGAGAAGAAAGGAAGGAAAAAGGAAGGATAGCAGGAAGGAAGGGAGGAGAAGGAAAGGATAGAAGCATGGAGTGAAGGAAGGAAGGAAAGAGGGGAGAAGAAAGGAAGGAAAAAGGAAGGATAGCAGGAAGGAGGGGAGGGGAAGGAAAGGATAGAAGGATGGAGTGAAGGAAGGAAGGAAAGAGGGGAGAAGAAAGGAACACAGAAACACATACACACACACACACATATACATGCACAGAAATATACATATATACACATACACACATACATAAACACACCTGTACTTACACACATCAACACATATACACGCACATACATATACTGTACAAACACACATATGCATAAGTACACACATATACACGCATACACATATACATTACTACACACACAGTCCCCAAGTTAAAAAAAATCCCACAGCAACGCGTGGCCGGGACAGCTAGTTATTATATTATACTGGAAATGGCTGGATGGAGGATGCCTAAGGAAATACCTTGCCTAAGTCCAGTGGCTGTCCATCTTTGGTCCAGTTGACAAAGAGCAGGGGAGGGTTGGCTTTACTGGGGCATCGGATTGTACCTTGCATTCCTATTGGCAATAAGGTCTCAGAAGGCATGTTGCTCACTTGTGCTGGAACTACAGAAAGGCAGAAGGAAAACAACATTAAAAAGTGCGTACATTAAAAAGTGTGGGAAATAGAATGAGCGGACATACGGGTCCATAGCACACAGCTTGTACAACGTCTTTAAAGTAAATCACTATTCATAGTTAGACCTCAAAGTCATCCATTACTTCAGTGTTTCCCAACCAGTGTGCCATGGCACACTAGTGTGCTGTGAGCGATCATCAGGTGTGCTGTGGGAAATTGGAACCTCCAATCCACTCGGGCTTCCTTCTTCCCAGCCTCACTCAGTCGCTCTGCTCGCTTTGCCTCGCTTTGTTCTGGGGCGAGTCTGCGCAGTAGCGCCCGCACGGGTCACGTCTTCCTCCCTCCCCCCTCCTGAGCACGCTCATGCTGCCCCCTCGGATCAAAATGGCGGCAGAAGCGGCAATGTAGAAGAAAAAGTAAGTGTTCGGGAGGGGGGCGCGAAGGGGGGGGAGGAAGAGGTCTCTGTCGAAAGCTGGCATGGGCAAACTTGGACCTTCCAGGTGTTTTGAACTCCAACTCCCACCATTCCTAGCAGCCTCAGGCCCTTTTCCTTTTACCCCCTCAGCCACTTAAGCAGGAAAGGGCCTCAGGCTGTTAGGAATGGTGGGAGTTGAAGTCCAAAGCACCCAGAGGGCCAAAGTTTTCCCATGCCTGTTTTAGGGACCTTAAAGTGGTGAGCCTCCTTCCAACATTGTGATTCTGGATAGAAAACAAACAACATAACATAACATTGTTTGAGTCCACAGTGCTCTCTGGGTGTAGATGAACTACAACTTCCAAACTCAAGATCAATTCCCAAGCAAACCCTTTCAGTACTTTCTGTTGGTAATGAGAGTTCAATATGCCAAGTTTGGTTCAATTCCATTGTTGCAAGAGTTCAGGATACTCTTTGATTGTGTGTTAACTATAAATCCCAGAAACTGTAACTCCCAAATGTCAAGGTCTCTTTTCCCCAAACTCCATCTGTGTTCACATTTGGGCATATTGAGTATTCATGCCAAGTTTGGTCCTGATCCAACATTGTTTGAGTCCACAGTGCTCTCTGGATATAGTGCTCTCTGAACTACAACTCACCAAACTCTTATAGTATTTTCTCTTGGTTATGGGAG
The DNA here is from genome assembly GCA_030556195.1 of Anolis apletophallus. Lineage (NCBI taxonomy): Eukaryota > Metazoa > Chordata > Lepidosauria > Squamata > Anolidae > Anolis > Anolis apletophallus. Next base: position 3,635,231 of record JARBWK010000019.1, on the reverse strand, counting down.
TTCTGTGTGGGAAGTTTGTGTCTTTCTGCCATTCCTGCCAGGATATCTATGTTGAGTTCATCAAAACAGGCCCAGGTTTCACACTGAGTGTATAAATACATTTAAAAACATATTAACTATATGTATTAATGTGTTAGAGTGTCATTTTGTGTCATTTTGGTTGGTGGTGTGCCCCAGGATTTTGTAAATGTAAAAAATGTGCCACGGCTCAAAGAAGGTTGAAAAACACTGCATTACTTCATCAAACTATTATTATTATTATTATTATTATTATTGAAGAGCAACTAACGTAACCACTTTAGTTGTTTTTCAATAATTAGCTACATTAGCTACATAAATTGGCAACATTATAGTTAGAACTAAATGTAACCTGTTACATCAACCAACTTATCATGATTGAAAAATGACAAATCGCTTTGACTGTTTATCAATGATTTCCTTAAATTGCGACAAAAGGTCGCTACTTCATAGTTAGAACTAAAAGGAATGCATTACGCCTTTTAAAAAAGTTGTGTTACAGTATCTAAAGTAATAATATATTATATTATAATATAATGTAATATAATATAATAATGAGGATAATGATAATAAAGAAGACCATTTTGCCTTTAATAGGCAGTAAGAGCACCTAAAGCTTCGGAGAGCTTCTGTTCAACCAATTCAAAGCTCCCTGCTTGAGCGGTGATGGCACTATCGTCAACATAGATGAAACGCTTTGTCCCTATTTTTTAATACGTTAATATTTAATTCTGTAGAGTTTAAACTGTATTGAAATGTGTTTAATGTAAGCCACTTTGACTCTCCTTGTAGAGAGAAAAAGCAGGATATACCATATATACTGTAAGCCGACTTTTTCAGCCCCCTTGTGTGGGGCTGAAAGAAGAGCCCTTTCCACACACCTTCCCGTGAAGCTCCTCACCTCCCTCACACACACACCCCGCACGTCTTTCCCTCTGAGCCCGGAGGAGAACGAGGCCATGGACATATTTATTTATTTATTTATTTATTGGGGCTTCTTCGCCGCCGACTCCCAGGGGCTCGCGGCGGCTCACAGAGCCAGTGGCACAACGCCACAGGTTAAAACATAAAAACAGTTAAAAACAGTTAAAACAATTAAACAGCAAAATGCAATATAACAATTGAGCAGCAGGAGATATCACAGCCCAGAGAGTATAGACGAGGCCTACTCGCCGAAGGCCTGCCTAAACAAATGAGTTTTGCAGGCCCGTCTAAATGGCAGCAGATCTCTCAGGGCTCTGGCTTCGCCGGGAGGCGTTCCATAGTGTGGGAGCTATAATAGAGAACGCCCTCGCGGGTCGATGTTAGATGTGCCGACTTTACAGATGGTACTACCAACAGGTTGGCCTCTTCGGACCAAGTGATCTCGCTGGGCAATATGGGGTGAGACGGTCCCTCAGATACGCTGGCCCCAGGCCGTGTATGGCCTTGAAGGTAAGAACCAGCACTTTGAAGGCGACCCGGTGCTCAATAGGCAGCCAGTGCAGATCCTGCAAAATTGGTGTTATACGGCATCCTGCTGGTGCCCCAGACAGGAGCCGGGCGGCAGTGTTCTGCACCAGCTTGAGCTTCCGGATCGACGACATAGGCAGGCCAACGTAAAGCGCGTTACAGTAGTCTAGCCTTGAGATGACCGTGGCTTGGATCACCGTGGCTAGGTCGCTCCGGGAGAGGTAGGGGCCAGCCTCTTGCCTGGCGGAGGTGGAAAAAGCAGCCTTGCTGGCCATGGAGACCTGGGCCTCCATGGTCAGCTGGGAGTCCAACTGACACCCAGGCTCTTCACAGACGGCGCTGGATGCAGCGCCGCACCGTCCAGGTCGGAAGCCGGGCACCCACCCCGCCCGGGCCGCCCAGCCACAAGATCTCCGTCTTCGCGGATTCACCATCAACCTACTGGCTCGCAGCCATCCAGTAACGGCTTCGAGGCAATGTTGGAAATTATCGGGGACGGATTCCGGCCTGCCCTCCATCCTCAGAATGAGCTGGGTGTCATCGGCGTACTGATGGCAGACCAGCCCATAACTCCGCACCAGCTGTGCAAGCGGCTGCATGTAGATGTTAAATAATAGAGGGGAGAGAATGGCCCCCTGAGGGACTCCACACACTAATGGGGAGCCCTCGGAGACCTCCCCGCCCCTTCTCACACGCTGAGACCGCTGGCGGAGGAAGGAGGACAGCCATTTAAGGACAGTCCCCCTCACTCCAGCCATGGCCAGGCGGTGGATCAAAAGATTGTGGTCGACCGTGTCAAACGCTGCCGTGAGGTCCAATAACACGAGCAGCGCAGACCCGCCTTGGTCGAGCTGGCAGCGGAGTTGGTCTGTGATGGAGACCAGGACCGTCTCCGTCCCATGCCCGAACGGAAGCCGGACTGGAAGGGGTCAGCCATGTTGCATCATCTAAGAAGGACTGCAGCTGCTCCATTACTGCCCTCTCAACTACCTTGCCCAGGTATGGAAGATTCGACACTGGGCGGTAGTTGGAGGGAACCGCAGGGTCCAATGATGGTTTCTTCAGTAATGGAGCCACCACCGCCTCTTTTAAGCACTCTGGAAAGACTCCTTGCTCAAGGGAGCTGTTTATGACATTCAACAGAGGCCCACGTAACCCCTCCAGGCAAGATCTAACAAGCCAGGAGGGGCACGGGTCGAGGAGCAGGTGGTGGGCGAGCCGCAGCCACTATCTTATCAACAGCATCTCGTCCAGTGGCCGAAACCGGTCGATGGTGGGCCCGGCGGAGGGCCACGGAGTCTCGAGCTCTCTCACTGTATCAATTGTGGCCGGGAGGTCATGGCGGAGGCTCAGTATCTTGTCTGCAAAAAAGCTCTGGAAAACACCGGCGGTAAGGGCCTGATTGCTGTTTTTGGGACGGTAGGGACCGTCGTCAGAGATCGAATTACCTTAAAGAGTTGAGCCGGGCGTGAGCTAGCAGACGCTATCAAGGCAGAGAAGTATACTTTTTTGGCTGCCTTGACAGCTTGCTCATAAGTTTCTTTGAATAACTTATAAGCCGATAATAACAGTATTATATTGTTATTGGACCTCACGGCAGCGTTTGATACTGTCGATTACCAACTTTTGACACACCGCCTGGCGGTGGCGGGGGTGAGGGGGACAGCTCTCAATTGGCTGTCCTCCTTCCCCCAAAACCGCCGGCAGCGAGTGAAGTGGGGAGGGATGGTCTCTGAGGGCTCCCCCTTACATCGTGGAGTTCCTCAGGGGGCCATCCTCTCCCCGCTGTTATTTAACATCTACATGCGACCACTCGCCCAATTGGCGCGGAGTTTTGGGCTGGAGTGCCATCAGTACGCTGATGACATCCAGCTCATTCTTATAATACTGTCCCCAGGCTAGTAATTATATAAAAATAACTTGTATCAGGGATAGCACCAATACTTTGGATCATGATCCCTTCAACTTATAATTATGTTAAGACTTTGTTTAAAGGAGTCTTTCAATAGAGGATGATCTGAACACTGCATAGACACTGCAGACTATTATTCAGTAAGATTGTGTTTATTGGTGGACTTGGTTTCATAATTATAGGAAAGCAGAGCGCTTACACAGAACGGTGAGGAAGGCGGAGGCAGTCGGTGGTCTTCTTAGCCCATTGCTGGGAATGCAAGTGTATTTTCCTGAATCTTCCAGGGTGGTTTTCTGAACTAAGAGGCTTCCATCTACCAAAATGCGGATCCGGGACTGGAGGTGGCTGAAAGAGAGGCAGCTCAAAGAGGTCAGAAGCCTGAAAGATAAGCGTTATGATGCCTGCCATATGTCACATAAATAATGCTTTGGTGCACTTGTCCTTACCTGAGGTGGAAGACATTAGTCTTCCCTTGGAACCAGCTATAAGTGAGATTGGCAGGGTATGCCTCGGCTTGACAGGTCATGAAGGCATCTTGCGTAAGGTTGACTGTGATGTTCTGCGGGGGGACCACAATGATTGGCGGCCCTTGGGTAAAAAGAAACATACATAAGCAGAGGCAGTTTGGTTAGAATAAGAATTCATTTATTTATTTTATTTTATTATTTCGACTTGTATACTGCCATTCCCCGAAGGCTCGGAGCGGTTTACAAATATCCAAGGAACAAAATACAATTAAAATACATAAAATACAATTAAAACACAAAAACCTAATCAGCACGATCCGAATGCTTGCCGAAAAAGAAATGTTTTGCACACCCTCCGGAAAGAAGGTAAGCTTCGGATGGCTCGTGTTTCTATCGGCAAAGCATTCTACAGATATGGAGCCACGATCGTGAAGGCTCTGCGCCTAGTACTCGATAAATGAAAGGTCTGAATATTAGGGACTTTGAGCAAATTTTGGTCCTCCGAAGACGAGGGGGAGGAGGGAGGGGAGCGGCGCTGTGGGGAGCCGTTCTCCCGGCTTACGGCTCTGCCGAGCTTGGTCGAGCCGCGAAACCGGGAGAAAAGCTCCCTGCAAGGAACAGGCCCTGCCTGGGAGCTGGGTTTGGCCGACTCGCGTCACTCGCCGGGCTCGGCAGAAGACGCGAGACGGCCAAACTCGGCTCCCAGGCAGGGCCTGGGCCCTGTGGGGAGCCGTTCTCCCGGTCTGCGGCTCTGCCGGTCTTGGTGGAGCTGCGAACCGGGAGAAAGGCTCCCCACAAGGAAATGGAAGAGATGGATCTCGGCCTCTGGCTGCTTCCAAAGCACGCTTTGGAAGCAGCCAGGGCCCGAGATTAGCTCCATTTCTCCAGGCTCTCCCTCACAAGCAGGGGGAGACCTGGGGAGATGTAGGAGATGGATCCTTCCAAAGCGCACTTCGGAAGCAGCCAGGGGCTGAGATTTCTTCTGTTTCCCCAGGTTCTCCCTCACAAGCGGAGGGAGAGCCTGGGGGAACAGGCCCTGCCTGGGAGCCGGGTTTGGCTGGCTCGCGTCTCCCGCCGGGCTCGGCGGAAGACGCAAGACGGCCAAACCTGGCTCCCAGGTAGGACCTGGGTCGTGCGGAGAGCCTTTCTTCCAAGGCTCCCCAAGGTGCCCAGGCCCTCCCTGGCAGCCGGGATGGGCCGGCTGGCTGGCGCGCGGAGGGGAAACGGCCGAAGAAGGCGGCGCCCCAGCCTCTTCTTCTTCGGTGCCGCCTGGCCCTTCCTCCTCCTCCCCCTCCAAGCAGCAGCAGGCAGGAGGGGGAAGAAAGAGGAGGGGAGACGTTTTCGCGGCACACCAGATGATCCATCACGGAACAGTAGTGTGCGGTTGGGAAACACTGTGATAGAGGACCCTAGTTTGTTTCCTTATGATTATACTATTGTGATATCAAACAAATATTTCCCTTACTCCTTGCAGTATTATTGCATTACTCAAATAGCCTTTCCAGTTACTGACAGCTATAATGAATTTATTTATTTATTTATTTACTATATTTCTATAACGGCTATCTCAGCCCGAAGGCGACTCAAGGCGGTTTACACATGGCAACCAGTGCCCACAATATAAAATACAATTAAAAACAGTTATATACTAACAGATAAAAACAATAAAATTAGCAATTAAAATCAAAAATACAGTTCCCAACATCTCATCATGAAAATCATCATTAATATTAGTCCTATCCAGTAGATCAGTGTTTCCCAACCGTGGTACAATAGTGTGCCGTGAGCAATCCTCAGGTGTGCCTTGGGAAATTGGAACCTCCCAGCATGCTTTGCGAGTGCGCACTCTGGCATGCGCAAGGAGGGAAGGAAGGAAGAGGTGCACATCACGCCTTTCCCCGAGGCTCCCCCCTCCCCTTATGCAAACCTTATTTACTTCCCCTTCTTAGTGCTGAGCACAAGCGATAGTCAAAGGCCTTGGTTTAAAGATTGCTAGGACGTAGGCCGAAGGGGAGGGCGGCAGCCTGGAAGAGCGCGAGGCGAAGGAGTCCTGTCACAGTTCCTGCAGGAGCCATTGGCGCAAAGGAGGAGGTGGCGCGAAGGTGGGGAGGGGGGAAGTGCGCGCAGGCAGAGGGAGCGAAGGGGCGTGGCCAGACCTGCTTTGAGTGGCAGCGGTTTGCTGTGCTCTGCTGCCGGCGCTTCCTGCTTTCTGCTAGGACGAGGCAAGGAAGGCACGAGGCGGTTCCTCTTGTTGCGCTCTCGCCGGCGGCATTTTGTAGTGCAGTGGAGGAGCTCCAAATAAAATAACGGGCGGGAGGGTGAGAAGAAGGAAGGGGAGCAGGCCTTGTCTCGGGTTTCAGAAAGCTCTTTGATTGTATGTGAACTATAAATACCAAATTTCAAGGTCTATTTTTCCCAAACTCCATTGTGTTCACATTTGGGCATATTGAGTATTCATACCAAGTTTGGTCCTGATCCAACATTGTTTGAGTCCACAGTGCTCTCTGGATATAGGTGAACTACAACTCCAAAACCCAAGGTCAATGCCCACCAAACTCTTATAGCATTTTCTCTTGGTTATGGGAGTTCTGTGTGGGAAGTTTGTGTCTTTCTGCCATTCCTGCCAGGATATCTATGGTGTGTTCATTGAAACAGGCCCAGGTGTCACACTGAGTGTATAAATACATTTAAAAACATATTAACTATATATATTACTGTGTTAGAGTGTTATTTTGTGTCATTTTGGTTGGTGGTGTGCCCCAGGATTTTGTAAATGTAAAAAATGTGCCGTGGCTCAAAAAAGGTTGGGAAACACTGCAGTAGTTATTCAGTGGCTTCAAATTTCTTCAAAAACTTCCCTCCCTCCAATTTACCTTATTATTGTTGTTATTACCTTGAACCAGAAGGTGGGTTGTATGGCTGATGGCGCCCTCCTCGCTGGTAGCATGGCAAGTGTACGCTCCAGCCGTGGACCTCTCCACGCTGGTGAAGACAAGAGTCCCGTTGTTTACCTTGTTAAAAAAATACACTATTTAGGGCAAATTGGAACAACCCAAAATCATTAATAAAGGCTGGATGTCCATCTGTCAGGAGGGCTTTGATTGTGTATTCCTGCCTGGCAGAATGTTGTTGGACTAGATGGCCATTGGGGTCTCTTCCAACTCTAGGATTCTGCCAAGAAAGAAATTGCATCACTTTCTAACACTCACTGATCCGTATCTCTCCTCTGCAGCTATGCAGAAATTCTCTTAAAGGAAGCAACAACTGGAAAGTCAAGAAGATAGAGGCAAAATCCTGAGCCAGAAGACTTCTGGCCACAGATAGGTCCAGACAGATAGACATCATACCTGTACCTTGTCTCCACTTTCAATGGCCTGGTTGTCCCTCTTCCAGGTGATCACTGGCTGGGGATTGCCTGCTGCTGAGCATGTGAGAGTGAGCGGATTTTGGTCTTGGACTTCCACGAAAGGTGGCGGGATCTCCTGGAAAGCGGGAGGAGCTGAAAAAAAATGATGACGAGGATGATGATGATGACTGTGCAAATTCAGGCTTGTACATTCCATATGTCCTCCAAATTCTCCAAAATGTCTAATACAGGGGTCGGGAACCTTTTTGACTCAGAGAGCCATAAAAGCAAAATATTTGGAAATATTTATTTCAGTGAGGCCAATCCGAGATAGGCAAGTCCGGTTGCAGAAAGCACAGCAGAAAGTCTCCTTGGGTGATGTTGTTTCCAAGTTGCGGTTCTTTCTGCGTTGTCGTTTCTCTTGGAGACCCATTTGGCGTGTCTTCTCGAAAGAGGCCGCAGCATAGTGGATGGTGCATCTCCATGCCTCCCGATGTGAGGCCAGGGTGGACCATTGTTGGTGATCAATCTGGCCGAGCCTTAGATGTTGTTTCAGGGAGTTCTTATATCTCTTTTTGGGGGCGCCTCTCTTGCGCTGACCTGTGGCGAGTTCACCATAGAGTAGTATCTTTGGGAGGCGGTGGTCCTCCATCCTAGAGATGTGCCCTGCCCAGCGCAGCTGTATTTTCAATAGCATGGCCTCAATGCTGGTGATCCCTGCTTGCTCAAGGACAGCAACATTCGTCACATAGTCGGTCCAGTGTATATTTAGGATTGTGCGAAGACAGCGCTGATGAAAGTGTTCGAGGAATTGTACGTGTTGACGATAGGTGACCCATGTTTCAGACCCATATAGGAGAATAGACAGTATGATAGCTCTGTACACACTGATTTTGGTGCTATGCCTCAGGTGTTGCTCCAGACTCTTTTGTGAAGCCTTCCGAATGCACTCTATGCCTTTGCTAATCTGTGATCTATCTCTTTATCAATCTTGGCATCTGAAGAGATGATGCTTCCCAGGTACATGAACTGCTGAATGGACTTAAGCACAGATTTGCCTATGCTGATGTGGGGATGATGGTGTTCTTCCTGTGGTGCGGGCTGGTAGAGGACTTCCCTTTTCTTCAGGCTGACTTCCAGCCCAAACAGCTCTGCAGCTGTTGCAAAGCAGGATGTTAAAATTTGATAAGTTGATTATGGATTTGATAAGTTGAGTATGTACGTATATACTCACATTTAGTAGAATTCAGCCTTAAAATATTTTATATATATAATATACTGTATATGAAATTGAGATAGATATATATATACACACGCACATATATATACACACATATATATACACATATATATATAAAGACTGAATTCAACTAAATGTGAGTATATACGTACATACTCAACTTATCAAATCCATAATAATTTTCTTATTATTGGGGAAAGGAGGATATAACTTATCATCACAAAATGCAGAGTTAGGGATATATTCGCCGTTAAACATGACTCGGCTTTCAGCCCCTTCGTAGTTTCCTGACTCCCTTAGGTTCAGCGCCATGGCCATTTCTCGAAGCAGGGCTACTGCCAGCGCACCCTTGCCATCTTGGATGGAGGGTGGGAGAGTCAATGCGTGGCCCAGGCCAGGAGCAGCGTGCAGGCGAGGAAGGAAGGAGGGAGGTGCTGGCAAGCCTCGCTAGCAATAGCAGCAGCAGCCCGTTTGGAGGCTTCTGAGAAGCCGAGCGAGGTGGAGGGGGGCCGAGCCACCTTCGCCCTCCTTTGCCTCAAATTCCATGTGTGCAGCTGAGAGCCGGCACGGAGAGCTTGGCGCTGGCGTGCCCCTCCAGCTGAGCTGCGCACATGGAATTTGGGCCGAAAGAGAGCGAAGGCGGTGTCCGCAGCTCAGCTGGAGGCAGGTCCAGTGCCAAGCTCTCCATGCCAGCTCTCAGATGCGTGCGCTGCCTTCGCCCCCCTGAGCTTCAAATTCTGCATACGCAGCTGAGAGCCGGCATGGAGAGCTTGGTGCTGGCCCCGCCTCCAGTTGAGCTGCTTGCGGGGAATTTGGGGCGAAGGCGGCGTGCGCAGCTCAGCTGGAGGCAGGTCCAGTGCCAAGCTCTCCATGCCAGCTCTCAGCTGCGTGCGCTGCCTTCGCCCTCTTATGCCTCAAATTCTGCATACGCAGCTGAGAGCCGGCATAGAGAGCTTGGTGTTGGCCCCGCCTCCAGCTGAGCTGCGCGCGCAGAATTTGGGGTGAAGGCGGCACGCGCAAGTGAGCCAGATGCAATCATTGAAAGAGCCAGATATGGCTCGCGAGCCATAGGTTCCCGACCCCTAGGAGCAACTTTGTCTTGATCTCCTCTATGTCTACCTCAGTCCCTTTTCATAATTTTTACAATCCTATCTGAAAATGAATTTATTTAAGAAAAATGAGTCAATGAACATAAAAGAAACCCATTTGTCCATACAGTTGATGGTGAGGTGGATCCAGGTGCCATTCTGGAACTCGTCGTCGCTGTTGGGACGGTCCAGAAAGAGCACGCGGCACTCGTACCAGCCCTGGTCCTCCGCCCGCAGCCCCTCAATCCGGAGGGAGGCACCTTCTTGGATCCGCACACGACCTGCAACACAAACACGAACTACTGACTTCCCTATATTCATTCCCAATGCAAAGGCACATAACAGACTCCTGTGATACATTACAGACCACATTTATTATAGAACTCACGTACATATCCGGCATTGGACGGGTTTCTTTGGAACAACTGCTCCACTGCTTTCATGCCTTCTTTTTCATTCAAAGCACCCCCAACAGATGGCCATCCAGCCTCTGTTTCAAAGCCTCCAAAGAAGGAGCTTCCACCACTGAACTGCTCTCACAGTCAAGAATTTCTTCCTAACGTTCAGATGGAATCCCCTTTCTTGTAGTTTGGAGCCATTGTTAAGATCTCTACTGACCAGAAGGTCATGAGTTCGAAGCCTGCCCGGGTCGGGGTGAGCTCTCAACCAATTGTGTAGCTCGTTGTCGACCTTTGCAACCCAAAAGACAGTTGCATCTGTCAAGTAGGAAATTAAGGCACCACTTAAGTGGGGAGGCTAATTTAACTGATTTGCGAGGCCATAAAAAGAATGAAGGAATGCAACAGCTCCCCCTGGTGACCAGAAGGTGGAATGTTAAATTGCCTCTGTGTCTGTCTATATGTTGTGTGTCTATGGCATTGAATGTTTGCCTGTATATGTGCATTGTAATCCGACCTGAGTCCACTGCGGGGTGAGAAGGGAGGAATATCAATGATGTAAATAAATAAATAGTTCCACATCTCCAGGGCAGCGAAAAACAAGCCTGCTCCCTCCTTCCTATACATGGCCATCATGTCTCCTCTCAGCCTTCTCTTCTTCAGGCTAAACATGCCCAGCTCTTTAAGCCGCTCCTCATAGGGCTTGTTCTCCAGACCCTTGATCATTTTAGTTGCCCTCCTCTAGACACATTCCAGCTTCCTTATTACTCTGCTATCTCTTTTCTCCTTATCTCCCTCCTTCCTTATTTTATTACTCTATCACTTTTTACTTATCTCCTTCCTTCCTTTTTCCTTATTACTCTCTTATCTCTTTTTCCTCATCTCCTTCCTTCCTTCCTTCCTTCTTCTTCTATCTCTTTTTCCTTATTTCCTTCCTTCTCTCCTTACTGCTCTCCCTCCTTCCTCCCTTATAATTCTCTCTCCTCATCTCCTTCCTTCCTTCTTATTTTCCTGTCGCTTTTCCCTTATCTCCTTCCTTCCTTCTTCCCTGCCTTCTTTCTCATTTCCTTTCTATTTCTCTTTCTTTCCTCCTTTCCCTTCATACAGAAGTGACACCACTGAAGGCCACTTCACCTAGCCTCAGTGATATTATTATTGCAAAATATTGTCCTGGGAGAGCTCAGAGCTCGCTCAAACTCATCATGCTACCCCGGCTCTTTAAATTTACCTTATAGACCCTTTAAGACTTTACAATGTCTTAAAAAAACCTTACAGCAGGGGAGCTCAACTAGTCGATCGCGATCGACTGGTCGATCTTCGGCCCTCATCCAGTCGATCTTCGGGCCTCACCCTCCACCGGCACAGCACCTCCTCCACCCGCGGGGCACTGCAGGAAGGAGGAAGTGGCAGCAGAGGCTGCGCAGCTGCCCCTGGAGTAGAGAGAGGCGGAGCGCTCCCTCCAAAGGCCCCGCCTCGCACTTCCTCCTTCCCGCAAAGCCTTGCGGCTGGAAGAAACGCCACCCGGGCAAAAGGTGCGCTCCTGCTGCGGGGCTCCAGCGGCGATGGAGAGGCCTGAAGGGGAGGCGAGGAGCTCCTCCCACCTCTCTCTTGTCTGGGTCCGCCATGGGGCTGGGTGAGAGAGGAGCGGGCGGAGAGTAAGGCTGGGCCTCCGCAGGCCCCACCTGGCGCTCCTCCCAGCTCTCTCTCGCCCGGATCCGCCATAGAGCCAGGCGAGAGAGGGGCGGCAGAGAGGAATGCTGGGCCTTCGCAGGCCCCGCCTGGCGCTCCTCCCACCTCTCTCTCGCCCGGATCCGCCATAGAGCCAGGCGAGAGAGGGGCGGCAGAGAGGAATGCTGGGCCTTCGCAGGCCCCGCCTGGCGCTCCTCCCACCTCTCTCTCGCCCGGATCCACCATAGAGCCAGGCGAGAGAGGGGCGGGCGGAGAGGAAGGCTGGGCCTGCAAGTAGCTCGCATGCTGGAAAAGTGTGAGCACCCCTGCCTTACAGTAATTAAATATCACAGACTCTTTATTAAGGTGAGACTAAACACATTTCCCTCAGAGTTACTAGGAGGCAGATTGTCTTGAATCCCTTACTCCCAAAGACTATGCTCCTGTGAAGGAAATGAAGTAGAAACAATATATACAGTAATAAATTCTATTGCAGTGCCACTCCTATTCAGTGCAATGCAGCCAGTTTTTACATCCAATGCTGTCCCACTGGGGATTGTTATTATTAATATTTATTATTATTAACTTCACTTATACCCCACCACCATCTCACCATGAGGACTCGGAGAGCAGCTAGACTGTAGCTGCTCCCAATGCATCACGCCGAGACCAGGTCGTGGATCAACGAAAGCTTTATTCTACTGACAGGGACTAAGTCGGAAGTGCCGGCCGTTCTGGCACTCCCGTATTTATACACTCCCCCACTTTCAAACGACAATTTCCCGCTCTCCCTTTTCCCGCCGGCGCCTTTCCCGCCAGGGCCGCGGGCCGTTTGCCTGCCCAGGTGTTTTCTTATCAGTTGTTATGTCTGTGTTAGGGATACGGATTTTGGGCGCCAACTTCTTGGCCCGGAATCCCGATCCCTGACAGGATGCCTCCCTCTTCGTCCTGGGGAGAAACAGAACGGTCAGATTTACTCTCGATCGCAGGATCTAAGGTCCCCTGATATTTTTTTAATAGACTGCAGTGGAACACCAGGTGTACTTTGCCCATGGTTTTGGGTAGATGCAATTCATAAGATATAGGGTTAATGCGGCGTTTCACCCTAAAGGGGCCCAAATACCGGGGCCCTAGTTTCTTGGATGGGAGGTTTAACTTCAAGTGTTTGGTGGACAACCACGTTAGCTCCCCCTCCCTCAATGGCTCGCCCTCGCAGCGTCATTGGTCCGCATACAGTTTGTACCGCCTCCGTGCGGTTTCGAGCGCTTCTACTATTCGATGCCAGGTTTCCCCTATTCTCTTCCCCCAGGGTTCCTGTACCCCTTCGCTCCCCTCCAGCTCCGCAGGTCTAGGCAAGGGCGCCACCGGCCTCCCGTACACTGCTTTGAACGGGGACATGCCTGTTGCGGAGTGTACGGCCCCATTGAATGCTACCTCAGCGAAAGGGAGGAGATCTACCCAATTAGATTGCTCCCGGTTGGCGTAAGCCCGAAGGAAATGCCCCAGGGACTGTTGTGTTCTTTCCACCCCGCCGTTCGTCATAGGGTGATAAGCGGAGCTCAGCCCTCTCTCCGCCCCCAAAATCTCCACAAACCTCTTCCAGAATCGTGTCGCAAATTGTACCCCGCGGTCGCTTATGACTTTTTCGGGGCACCCATGCAAGCGATAGATGTGTTTTAGGTATAAGTCAGCCAATTTCTCGGCGGACGGTAGTCGCGCCAGGGGGACAAAGTGCGCCTGTTTGGAGAACAGGTCTACCACAGTCCATATGAATTTACATCACTTGCTCGGGGGCAATTCCCCAACGAAATCCATTGCGACATGGGTCCATGCTTCCCGGGGTTCTGCTACTGTTTGGAGCAATCCCTGTGGTTTTGCGCGGGGTACCTTGTTCCGGGCACAATTGTCACATTCTGCTATGTGGGACTTCACGTCCTCACTAAGATTCGGCCACCAGCACTGCCTGCTTAAGAACTTTATTGTTTTCGCTACCCCTAGATGGCCTGCGCTAGGGTGGTCATGGCACCTGTATAGCATCTCCTTCCGCATCTCCTGTGGAATGTACAGCTTTGCGCCCTTATACCATAACCCCTCTTGATTGTGGCATTTTCCCCATGCTCCCTTTTCCTGTGAGAGCACGGTGAACCGTTCCTCTCTTGCCCTTTGGCTGCGCGTCTGCACCGCCATCCCTAGTTGCTGGTCGGTGAATATTGTCCCCATCACTTCGGGCCCCTCCCCCTTCCACCTGGGGTAGGCATGACAGGGCGCCCGCTAGGACGTTCTCCTTCCCTCTGAATGCCTTGAGTTGGAAATTAAACCGGCTGAAATATTGGGCCCATCTGATCTGTTTTGCCGATAGTTTCCGGGGGGACTTTAAATATTGGAGGTTCCTGTGATCGCTCCATACTTCAAAAGGCGTCTTTGCTCCTTCTAGGAGGTAGCACCAATTTTCAAGGGCCAATTTCACTGTGAATGCTTCCTTTTTCCCAAATGGGCCATTTTTGCTCTACTTGTCCCAGTTTGCGCGATAGGTATGCGCACGGTCTTAGTGTCTCTTCGGAGTACTTCTGAAGAAGCGCCGCCCCGCAAGCACGATCGGATGCGTCACAGTGTATTGTGAACGGTTTATCCAGGTCGGGATGCACTAGTATGGGTTCTCGCGTGAATCTCTCCTTGAGGTCGTCAAACGCCTTCTGGCATTCTGCCGACCATGATAGTTTTGCACCTGGTGCCTTTACCTTTTGGGTTTCCCCCCTCCCCTTCGTTTTCAGCAGTTCGGTTAAGGGCAGCGCTACGGTGGCGAAGTTAGGTATGAAATTGCGATAAAAGTTGGCAAACCCTAGGAAGGACTGCAACTGTTTTCGCGTTCTGGGGGCCTCCCACCCCAAGACATCTTTCACTTTGGTTGGGTCTATTCCCACCCCTCGTGCCGAGATCCGATATCCTAGGAAATCTAGCTGCTCTCGATGAAACTCGCATTTGGCCAATTTCACATATAGTTTCGCCTCCCTAAGTCTCTGCAGTACTCGTTTTACCAGCTGTACGTGTTGTTCCCGGTCCTCCCCCACTATGAGGATATCGTCTAGGTAAACAAAGACCCCCTGATACAGCAGCGGATGGAGTACTTCATTGATTAGCTGCATGAATATGCCCCTCCCCCCGCACAACCCGAATGGCATTACGGCGTATTGATACTGGCCGAATGCGCATGAGAAGGCTGTCTTCCACTTGTCGGTCTCTTTCACCCGCACTTTATGGTATGCTTCGGCCAGGTCAAGTTTGGTAAATATTTTCCCCTCTGCGAGGTGGGCCAATAGATCCTTGACTAGAGGTAGGGGGTACCTGTTCACTGTGCTTATTGTGTTTAACCCCCTGTAATCCACACACAGCCTAAGCGACCCGTCCTTTTTTGGCCTGAACACCGGGGCCATGATGGGGGAATCGGAGGGCTCGATGAACCCCCTTTCTAGGTTCACGTCTATGTATTCCCTTAACACTTCTTTCTCCCTGGGGGACATCGGGTACACCTTGGGTTTGGGGAGTGCTGCTCCTTCAATGAGCTCTATTCCGCACTCCACCCTGCACTTTGATGGTAGCTGATTTGCCTCGACCGAGCTGAACACATCTGCGAATTCCCGGTACTCTGGGGGGATGGGACATTCATCCTCTCCCAACCACCCTCTCCCGGTTCCACCCTGGGCTTCTCATCCTTGTCCCCCCTTGTTTTCATAGTCTGCTGGGCCCAATCAATTTCTGGATTGTTGGCCCTCAGCCAAGGCATCCCTAGTATCAGCGGGTACTTGGCAACAGGGCTAATTACAAAGGGTACTCTTGTTGCCCTACTTGGCATGTCACCCCCTCCGTCTGAAAGCAGGCCGCCCCACCTGCGGCTACGGATCCGTCTAGTTGGGCGAACACAATTGGATATTTTAAGGGAACCTTGCTGCAGTCTAGCGCGGCGGCCACCTCCGGGGTTATTATGTCTCTAGAGCACCCACAGTCTAAGGATGCTTGACAATGCATTTTCTTGTCCCTGCTCCGCAGTTTGGCCGGGAATATCATCATTCCCCCACTGCGACTCACCGCCTCCCCCCAGTCGTCCTCCGCCTCCGGAATCTCTGCCGCACACTTCCCCGCTGCCGTGATCACTCTGGTTTGGGGCCCCTCTCCCCCTCCTTTGCGCTGCCAGCATTCGGCTGCCTGGTGTCCAGGTTTGCCGCACACGAAACAGCCTCCCTTCCTCTCCTTGGGCCTTTCCTCCGCTGGTCGTGGTCTCAGCGTAGGCGCCGGGGCATTTCTCCTCGGGTCTCCTTGCGGCCGGCCCTGCTGCTGCTGCGGGACTCCCCGGTGTCCCTGCACCTGGCGTCGGATGGTCTCAACTCTCCCCGCCAGTTGGATCCATTCCACCAGCGTCTCTGGGTCCTCTCGGTGGTATGCCCACTCTAGTATCTCTCTCCGCAGGCTGTCCTTAAACAGCTCGAGTAGGGTTGCTTCCGACCACTCCGGGATGCTCTCGGCCAGCCCTTGGAATTCCTCTGCATATTCTGATACTGTTCTGGATCCCTGGGCAATTGCTTTCAGCTTTTCCTTGGCCCGGACCTTCTCCAGCGGATCTTTGAATCGCGTCTCCAGAGCTTCCAGAACCGGCGCAGCGACTCCAAACATGGGTTGTGCCGATTGTGGCATTGCACGAACCAGTTGGCCACTGCCTTCCGGAGGGTGGTTCCTACTGTGTGTACCCAACTCGCTTCGCTTGGGAACATATGGCCGTAGTCCTCCATATAATTCCTCACGGTGGTGGTGAAGAAGGCCACTCCCGCTGCATCCCCGTTGAACTCAATTCGCAGTTCCTCTCTGCGTTGCTGGAAAGGCAGTCTCGGGACGGGGTGTCTGGGTTCAGCGCGGCTTCGCCCGGGAGGGTTCTCCGCATTTATCCCTTGGTTCGCCTGGATCGCGCTGCCTCTCTCCGCGCTGTGGGGTTGGGGTTCCTCCTCCGCTCCTCTCTCTTCCCGAAGGGAGGGTAGGGCTCTCTCGCCCATCCCTGCGACCTTCGGCCGAGCGCCTTCCTCCCGGAACCTTCTCTCCGATTTAGGCTCGGGCAGGGGTACGTAGCCCCCACTACTTGCTGTCTGCAGGCTCCACAGCGAACCCGCCTCTCTCCCAGCCTCCTCCAGTCGGAGGTTCGCTGCCATCAACGACTCCATTTGCTGGGATATCACCACCAATGTGGTGTCCAAGGCCGCCACCTTCTCTTCCAGGAACACCTTTCCGGGGGGCGATTTGCCGGGATCTGGCAATTCTACGGCCTCCGCCCGCTCCTGTCGCCCCCGGCGGGTGGTCACGCCGTTCGGCCGGGCGTATCCCGTTGACGTCACCCAGTCCGGCGGTTGCCTCTCCTCTCCTCCGGGGTTCTCGATCTCTTCCCCTACTTCTTCCCCGCCTGTTGCGAACTGCAGTTCCATCTCACCGGTGGGGTCTGCACTTCTGACTTTACTGTAAGCTAGACTGTAGCTGCTCCCAATGCATCACGTCGAGACCAGGTCGTGGGTCAATGAAAGCTTTATTCAGTAGTACAAACAGGGACTAAGTCAGAAGTGCCGGGTGTTCTGGCACTCCCGTATTTATACACTCCCCCACTTTCAAACGACAATTTCCCGCTCTCCCTTTTCCCGCTGGTGCCTTATCTGCCAGGGCTGCGGGCCGTTTGCCTGCCCAGGTGTTTTCTTATCAGTTGTTGTGTCTGTATTAGGGATACGAATTTTGGGCGCCAACTTCTTGGCCCAGAATCCCGATCCCTGACAGGCTTACATGAGGCCGAGCCCAAAAACACATAACAACACAACAGCAAGTAATAAATACAATCAATATACTTACACACCAGCAATAAAATACAGTTTAAAACTATTCTGGGTGGGCCAAATGTAACATATTAAAATTTTTAAAATAAATAACACTGAGTGCGAACAGAGGTAGAATGTAACAGGGAGGATTTACAGCATAATGTGGAGCAGACAACCCAACAGGTAATTAAAGTGCTTCTGAGGACATTTTGCCAGGAATTGATCACAGCAGGGCGTTCTTGCTTTATTCAGGGGAGGCACATTGGAACAGACACGTTTTCAGGCTCCTCCTAAAAACCGTCAATATGGGGGGTTGTCTAATATCCCTGGGGAGCGTGTTCCAGAGTCGGGGGGCCACCACAGAGAAGGCCCTCTCCCTCGTCCCCACCAAACATGCCTGTGAAGGCGGTGAGAGCAAGAGTAGGGCTGCTCCAGATGATCGGAGAGATCGCCTGGGTTCACAGACAGAAATGCGGTTACGCAGGTAGGCGGGTCCCAAACCGTTCAGGGCTTTGTAGGTAAGGACCTGCACCTTGAATTGGGACCGGAAGATGAACGGCAGCCAATGGAACTCCTTAAACAGGGGGGTTGACCGCTCCCTGTAAGTTGCTCCAGTTAGCCGCCCGTTGGACCAATTGAAACTTCCAGGCCGTCTTCAAGGGCAGCCCCACGTAGAGTGCATTACAGTATTCCAATCCGGAGGTAACTAAGGCGTGGACCACTGTGGTACAAGGTATGGTCGCAGCTGGCGCATAAGCTGGTACAAACAAACCGACAGAGAAGACCTTTGACTTTTAGATAGGTACGCTAAACTTTCCTGACATAGAACGTCTATCATCATCATCATCAAATAAGAATATCATCATCATCATTAACAACTAGGGTTGCCACTTTTTGATATAAGAAATAAGGGACATTTACCTAAAAATACGGGATTTTTCACAAAAATAAGGGACACTTCATAAAAACTTGAAAATCTACTTGGGCCATTCTGCAAGAAGGCACAACTCAAGCCCTCTTGACAGATGCCCGTCCTGCCCATCCTACTTAAAAGCCCTCCAGAGCCCCCCACCCGCCCCTCAGGCCCAGTGTGGCTGTGATTTGTGTGCCTGGCAGGGGGTCACCTTCTTCTCCCAGCGGTCAACGGTGAAGCCCCCCCCCCCCCGACTGCTCATCGGCGGCGCCACGAAGACCGGCAGGGCCCTTCTCCCTCCTCCTCTTCCTTCTCCTCCCCCCAGGAGCGAGGGCTCTTGGGAAATGGAATCCCACCCAAAAGGGCCGCACGTGCCTCTCAATCAAGAGGAGGCAGCCTTAGACTACAATTCCCGGCTGCGCGCAGAGAGGCGAGAGGAAACGGGAGGAGCCAAAAGGGGTAGCAGGATGGAGGAGGAAGAAGAAGGAAGTATGTGTGTTTATGTACCGGCCCAGCCTCGCCTCCTGCTGCCACCTGCTGCCACCTGTCAGTATGGGGCAGGAGCTGAAAATAATGGACACAAAATTCGGGGCCGAAATAAGGGACGTCCCGTAGAACAGTGATTTTCAACCAGTGTGCCGCAGAACACTAGTGTGCCGTGAGAGATCATAGGATGTGCCGTGGGAAATTATTTTCAAACTTCATTTATATATAAACTATAAGGCGCATCTGTCCCTTTAAGAAATGGAACCATAGCACTCTCGCGTCACCTAAGAAGTGATGCGAGAGTGCTATGGTCGCGCCATCTTGGATTCGCGGCTAAGTTAGAGTTAGTGCTGTAGCTGCGCGTCAAGTGACAGTGGCAATTTGGGATCACAGCCCCAGGTTTCACACTAAGTGAGTGAATAAATACATTTTAAAAACATATTAACTATATGTATTACTGTGTTAGAGTGTCATTTTGTGTCATTTTGGTTGGTGGTGTGCCCCAGGATTTTGTAAATGTAAAAAATGTGCCGTAGAATAAGGGATAGTTAGCAACCCTATTAACAACAACAACAGGATATGCATGAACTATAACCAGAATTTGAGGTACAAATAAAATAATTATCATGGAAGGTGATGGATTTTTCAGAACTTTCCTTAAATTCCAGGAAATCCCTGTTTCCTGCTTCCTGTTCAGATCACCCAATGGCCCATTTTGCTGTCCATAGAAGAGGAGGAGGAGGATCAAAACCTTAAGGAAGCAGATAGTGCTCCCAGCCTAATCCTGCCCCGGGGCTATTATGAGACCCGTAATCGGCTCAGAGACCTTGCCAGCAGCTGGCCCAGAACCAGCCAACGCGGACAGTGTGCCTCTTCCACTGCAGAGCCCAAGAGTCCCCAACAGGTCAGCCAACCTCACCTCCTCTGCACCCAATGGATGAACTCTCAACTTGGAAAACAAATTGTTCCAAAGAAGGGACAGCAATCCGCACCGTCTACGTAGACCGGAATCACGACAGCACCGCCCCAAATCTCTGCATCCTAAATACCACCTTTGGGTTTCCTAGAAGGTGTCGTGAGTTACGTAGATCCCACTGATGGAACGTACGGTGCAGCTACACTGGAGAATTAATGCAGTTTGACACCACTTTCACTGCCATGAAAGTGTTACAGAATCCTGGGCGTTGAAATTTGGCAGGTCTTTTGCCTTCTCTAGGCCAAAGTGCTGGTGGCGTTTCGCCCAACTACAAATCCCGCGTTTCCACAGCTGAAGTGGCGTCAAATGGCATCAAGTCTACAGTGCAGATGCGGACTAATATCTTTTCAATTTTAATATCTGCAAAATGATAATAATAATAAACTTTATTTATACCCCGCCCCATCTCCCCAACGGGGACTCGGGGCGGCTGACACGAGGCCAAACCCAAACAACAAATTACAATAAAATAAAATCAAAACACCAGCAATGAACACAATAAAAAAGATACATACATATAAATAAAAACTATATACAACTAGATATCTAAAATCACAAAGACAGGGCGGACTGCAAGCACATATATAAAATGTTAAAATGTTAAAACATCATTTATGGGGGGAGGGGGGATAGACCCAGAGAACAGGGACATTGAGGAAAGCAATGATAGAAATTCTATAACTACCCTCTGAAAGCACAGCGGAAGAGCCAAGTTTTCAGGTGTTTTTAAAAGGTCTCCAGAGTGGGGGCTTTCCTAATCTCTCTGGGCAAGGAATTCCAGAGTCGGGAGGGGGGGGCACATAGGAGAAGGCCCTCTCCCTTGTGCCCACCAGATGAGTCTGTAAGACTGGCAGGGGCGACAGGAAGGCCTCCCCCGAGGAGCGGAGGGTTCAAGCTGGTTCTGAGATTCCGGTGCAGGAAATTGGCAAGAATCTGTGAGATCAAAGAAATGTGAGATCAAAGAAATGTGTTCATGTTTTGCAGTCCTTAAATCCCTACTGGAGTGAGGAACTCCTTTCTCGTTCCTAGTTCAAGACCCAAGTCTGTGAGACTGGCAGGGGCGACAGGAGGGCCTCCCCTGAGGAGCAGAGAGTTCGAGCTGGTTCATGGAGGGAGATCCAGTCACGAAGGTAGGCGGGTCCCGAACCGTTTAGGGCTTTGTAGGTGATCACCTGTACCTTGAATTGGGACTGGAAAATAAATGGCAGCCAGTACAGTTCTTTAAACAGGGGGGTTGACCGCTCCCTATAACTTGGCCTTGTTATTAATCTGGCTGCTGATCGCTGGGCAAGTTGAAGTTTCTGGGCCATCTTCAAGGGTAGCCCCACGTAGATTGAATTGCAGTAATCCAGTCAAGAGGTAACCAAGGTGTGGATCACCATGGTCAAGTCAGACTTCACGAGGTATGGTTAGTTGTCCCACGGGTTTTAACTGTGCGAAGGCCCTCCTGGCCACAGCCGACACTTGAGCATCAAGTGTCAGCGCTGAATCCAGGAGGACCCCCAAACTGCGGACCTGCGACTTCAGGGGGAGTGTAACCCCATCCAGCACAGGTTATATAATTAAATAAATATGTTTTCTGATGGTCTTTAGTGACGCCTGTGAAACCTGCTTGCGACCCCCGACCAAGGGTCTCAACCCCCAGTTTGAGAAACGCTGGCCTATACTAAATGAGTGTCAACATTTTGGTCTGATTTGGTTAACCAGTTGTAAATAGTTTTATAGTTTGTAGTTAAAGAGTTTAATTTTTTTGGTTGTTTTAAAGTGTGCTTTACATATATACCCTAACATCCTGCTTTGCAGCAGCTGCAGAGCTGTTTGGGCTGGAAGTGAGCCTGAAGAAAACGGAAATCCTCTACCAGCCCGCACCACAGGAAGAGCACCATCATCCCCACGTCAGCATAGGCAAATCTGTGCTTAAGTCCGTTCAGCAGTTCACCTCCCTGGGAAGCATCATCTCTTCAGACGCCAAGATTGACAAAGAGATAGATCACATATTATCAAAGGCATAGAGTGCATTTGGAAGGCTTCACAAAAGAGTCTGGAGCAACAAGCACCTGAGGCAAATCAGTGTGTACAGAGCTATCGTACTGTCTATTCTCCTATATGGGTCTGAAACATGGGTCACCTATTGCCAACAACTTCGACTCCTCGAACACTTTCATCAGCGCTGTCTTCGCACAATCCTAAATATACACTGGACCGACTATGTGACTAATGTTGCTGTCCTTGAGCAAGCAGGGATCACCAGCATTGAGGCCATGCTATTGAGAACACAGCTGCGTTGAGCAGGGCACTTCTCTAGGATGGAGGACCACCGCCTCCCAAAGATACTACTCTATGGTGAACTCGCCACGGGTCAGCGCAAGAGAGGCGCCCCCAAAAAGAGATATAAGAACTCCCTGAAACAACATCTCAGGCTCGGCCAGATTGATCACCAACAATGGTCCACCCTGGCCTCACATCAGGAGGCATGGAGACGCACTATCCACAATGCTGCGGCCTCTTTAGAGAAGATACGCCGAACGGGTCTCGAAGAGAAACGACAACGCAGAAAGAACCGCAACTTGGAAACAACATCACCCAAGGAGACATTCTGCTGTGCTTACTGCAACCAAACTTGCCTATCTCAGATTGGCCTTTTTAGTCATCAATGTGCTCGTAGAAAGCGTGGGATGAGTCCTTCCTAAGAATCTTCATTCGCGAAGTAATAATGCCGGCCGACACACACACACACACACACACACTATATATATATATATATATTCTCTGTGAGCCGTCCTGAGCCCTTGAGGAAGGACGGCATACAGAACTGAATAAATAAATAGATTAATTAATTAATTAAATAAATAAATAAATAAATAAAAGAGATGTGATACCTTCTCGAAACAATTTTGCCATTTGGGAAACTCAAACTTTGGGGAAGTAAACAAAAAGGAGAGAGGATAAAGTCCTATCCTTTTGGACTCCAAAATCCCACCCCTCCCTCCCTGACCCCGAGGAAACAGCTCCATTGTCCCAAATAGATTAAATCCAGTTGATGGATTTTAATTAACGGGAGGGAACCCCTGTCGTCGCTCCCTCCTTTTGCCCTTCCGTCTGGTGTCCTTTGTCTGGCCCCCTTTCCTTGACTGGAGCAGGGTCTCCACCAGAAACACAATCCCATTAAACAACCCTAGCAACAACCGTGACTTGGCAACCCTGTTTTGAAAGACACACAAAAGACGCACAAAAGACAAAGGCCACTCCGGTGTCAGACAAGAGAAACAGGGATCGAAGTGGGGCTGGAGGAGGAACAGGGGAGGCCAAGAAGCATCTTGCAACATAAAGGAGGATAGGAAAAGAAAAAGATGCAGAGCTCCTTCTATTTCTCTGTTGAAATGCATTTTCGGTTAGTTTCGGCCCAGATCTATCTATCTATCTATCTATCTATCTATCTATCTATCTATCTATCTATCTATCTATGAGGGCGGGTCAATAAGTCTGTGACTTTTTGAATGAAACACAGGTTTTTGGATAAAAAATCATTTTATTTTTCAACGTCGTCTCCTTTGAGCTCTGTACACTTTGTCCAACGTTTCTCCATTTTTTTATCCCTTCCAAAAAATAAGATTTGTCGAGGTCATCAAAATACGGTATTTGTTTGTGAGATGATTTCATTGTCGGAGTCAAATCTCTTTCCGCCGAGCCATTTTTTCAGGTTTGGAAACAAGAAATAGTCACTCAGGGCTAAATTCGGAGAATAGGGCGGATGAGGGAGCAATTCATATCCCAATTATTGGATTGTTGCCATGGAAACTGCACACGTGTACCCTGGTGCAAAGGAAGGTTTTTCTTGGCTAAATGCAGCTGTTTTTTCTTCTTCTTCAAATCCTCATTAAATCGACCCAATAAATTGGCATAATACTCGCCATTGATTGTTTTACCCTTTTGAAGGGAGTCAATGTGGATTATACCGCGTGCATCCCAAAAAACGGTCACCATGACTTTATTGGCTGACAAACCCACCTTGGCCGCCTTTGGCGCCGATTCACCCCGAGAAACCAACTGTTTTGAGTGCTGTTTGGTCTCTGGTGTGTTGTGGTGGATCCACGTTTTGTCCACGGTTACGAAACGGCGCAAAAACCCATCCATATTGTGGTTGAACAACATCAAACACTCCTGCAAAATTGTCACACGATTGCGTTTGTGGTCGATTGTGAGCAAACGCGGCACCCATCTTGCGGAAAGCTTTCTCATACCCAAGTGATCACATAAAATTGAAACCACTGAGCCATGTGAGATGCCTATGGCTTCCACAATCTCTCGCACTTTCAATCTCCAATCGGCCAACACCATATTGTGGATTTTTTCAATTGTTTTGTCACCCAAAGAGACCTCAAATGGGCGCCCAGAACGTTCAGCATCTTCCGTGCTTGTACGGCCACGACATTCAGTAAACCACTTTTTTACCATTGAAATTGATGGTGCAGAGTCCCCATCGTATTGATCAAGCTTAGCCTTGGTTTGATTGTTTTTTTCCACAAAAATAATGCTTAATGAAATTCACCTTTTTTCCATTTTCTCCTCAAATCACACAGTAGTCTGCTATCAATGGCTGTCAAACACAAACTAAATGACGCAGCTTGTTCAAATTTTGACAGACGTCAACTGACAGATGCCTGTTGACAGGAGTAGTGTCACCCTTTCAGTTAAGAGGCAGGAAATTCAAAAAGTCACGGACTTATTGACCCGCCTCGTATAAACCCCACTTGCCTAGTTTCCAACAGACCTCACAACCTCTGAGGGTGCCTGCCATAGATGTGGGTGAAACGTCAGGAGAGAATGCTTCTGGAACATAGCCAGACAGCTTGGAAAACCCACAACAACCCAGTGATTCCAGTCACAAAAGCCTTCGACAATACATTAAACAAAGCATGTCTTTCTGAAAGTGATCTGTTTAATTATCTACTCTATAATGTTTCCCATCTGTGTCCATATAAATATGGACTTAGCTCCCCATCATGTCACCATACACATGTTTCTATGTGCAGATGTAAATATGGACTTGGCTCCCAATAGCCTTAAGTCCAATAAAAAGTCAGGTGAAGGAAAGAAGTCTCCTTTATTGGCTTGTTTGACTGGTTTTAAAGGACCGTACAGCCAAGCTGACAGAATGAAAGGCTTGTCTCAAAACAGAAAAGACAAAAACAATCAACTTCTGAGCCATTTTTTCCTATTCCAAAAGAACCTTCACTGTCCCAGGATTCAGTTACTGTTCTCAATCCTAGAGGAAAAATTAATAAATTTAAACTATGAGGGTTAAACCACTGAGCTGCTGAACTTGTTGACCGAAATGTCAGCGGTTCAAATCCAGGGAGCAGGGTGAGCTCCCGCTGTTAGCCCCAGCTTCCGCCAACCTAGCAGTTCAAAAACATGGAAATGTGAGATCAATAGGTACCGCTCCGGTAGGAAGCTAACAGTGCTCCATGCAGTCATGCTGGTCACATGACCTTGGAGATGTCTATGGACAACTCCAGCTCTTCGGCTTAGAAATGGAGATGAACACCAACCCCCAGAGTCGGACATGACTGGGCAAAGTCAGGGGAAAAATGTTACCTTTTTAAAATAAATGTATATCTTCTTCATAACCGGGAATGTGGGTGTCAGCTGCGTAAGATCTCTACTGACCAGAAGGTCATGAGTTTGAGGCCTGCCCAGCTCGGGGTGAGCTCTTGACCAATTTGTGTAGCTCATTGTCGACCTTTATTTATTTATTTATTATTTTGATTTGAATACCGTCCTATCCAATTTGGCTCGGAGCGGTTTACAGCATATCGACTTAACAATTTAAAACAATACAAACAGTAAAACAATAAAATATCAAACAGTAAAAACAATGTTGTCATCCACAACCAGGGTGGCTAAAGATTAAATGCCTTTCGGGAAAAAGCCGTTTTACGGGCTTTCTGAAAGGTCGGCAGTTCAGTTATTGCTCAGACTTCGGCCGGCAGAGCATTCCACAGGCTCAGTGTCACCACAGAAAAGGCCCTCTGTTTAGTTGAACCCAAAAGACAGTTGTATCTGTCAAGTAGGAAATTTAGGTACCACTTTATAGGGAGGCTAATTTAACTAATTTACAAGGCCATAAAATCCCCAGGTAATACACAAAAAAGAATGAAAGATTGCAACAGCTCCCCCTGGTGGCCAGAAGCTGGAATGTTAAATTGCCTCTATGTCTGTCTATATATGTTGTATGTCTATGGCAGTGTTTCCCAACTAGTGTGCCGTGAGCGATCATCAGGTGTGCCGTGGGAAATTGGAACCTCCAATATCTTTTCTTCCCCCTCCTGCCGAACATTTTTTCTTCTCCACTTGGGCTCCCTTCTTCCCAGTCACGCTCTGCTCGCTTTGCCTCGCTTTGCTCACGCTGCCGCCATTTTGATCCGAGGGGGCAGCGTGAGCATGTTCAGGAGGGGAGGGGGAGGGAGGAAGACGTGGGGCGGGTCTGTGCAGTAGCGCCCGCATGGGTCACATCTTCCTCCCTCCCCCCTCCCCTCCTGAAGAAGGGAGCCCGAGTGGAGAAGAAAAAGTCAGTGTTCGGCAGGAGGGGGAAGAAAGGGCGCGAAGGGGAAGGGGGAGGAAGAGGTCTCTGTCGAAAGCTGACATGGGCAAACTTGGACCTTCCAGGTGTTTTAGACTCCAACTCCCACCATTCCTAGCAGCCTCAGGCTCTTTTCCTCCCCCCCCCCCCTCAGCCTCAGGCTGAGGGCCTCAAGCTGTTAGGAATGGTGGGAGTTGGAGTCCAAAGCACCCAGAGGGCCAAAGTTTTCCCATGCCTGTTTTAGGGACCTTAAAGTGGTGAGCCTCCTTCCAACATTGTGATTCTGGATAGAAAACAAACAACAACATAACATAACATTGTTTGAGTCCACAGTGCTCTCTGGGTGTAGGTGAACTACAACTTCCAAACTCAAGGTCAATTCCCAAGCAAACCCTTTCAGTACTTTCTGCTGGTAATGAGAGTTTAATATGCCAAGTTTGGTTCAATTCCATTGTTGCAAGAGTTCAGGATGCTCTTTGATTGTGTGCTAACTATAAATTGAGCAAGACCTTCATGTGTGTCTTTCTGCCATTCGTCTGGTTTGTGGGTGAGGCCTAATTTACATGGGTCAATCGGCACGCCCCCTACGCACAAGAATGGCGGAACATCATTCTAGAATACGTAATATAAATGATAATTCTATTTTGTATAAACACTTTCTAACAACAGGCCATCCACCAGCCTCCTTTAAATTCACAGGCCTAGAAAAGGTCATTACTCCACCACATGGGAATAATCACAATAACCTAATTAGATCAGAGACCCGCTGGATTTCGCTCCTAAAGAGTGAGCACCCAGGTGGACTCAACGAGCCCCTTTCAATCAATGCGCTCCTGATATAACTTACAGTGATTTGGGTTCCCTATATATATATCGGTTGTGTAGTCATGCTGGTACCCTTGGGTCCTCAGGATAGATCGCGCCGTCTTTACCTTACAGCATGGTATGTATTATATCTGTATAATTTAATGCTCCTTTCTGTAGAAAAATGCAACGCGAATATTGAATGTTATATGCTCTTTATTAGAATTAATCTACCCTGTGATGCACATCAATGTATAAGCATCTTGCTGCTTGAGAAAGCCCATGTGTGGCGAAACGGATCGGGCCCTGCAGTTCAACCGTTGCGGTGTGCCCCAGCGTCCCTCTGCATTATTGCCGGAACATCTTCGTCCACGCCACGGTACTCGCATTGGATTACCATTTGTCCGAGCGCATTGGCGCCTTACGGGGATGGAAAACAGCGCATTGGTGCTTTTGCCGCTTCTATAGGGATACAGTGTCGGAAGGCTACAATGGTGCGCATTGGCACTATCACACAGTGAAAATGAACACGAACCTATTTACTTACCTTCGATCCTGTGGACTTCTTCCCTTTCTAGGTCACCTTCCCTTTTCCCCTTCTTCGGACATCTGTGTGACCATGCTTTGAGGTACTGTGGGCAATGCTTTGCTATCACATTGAATGCTTTATTGTGTATTTTGCACTCTATATTGAATGCTTTATTGTGTATTTGACACTCTATATGTATACTAATAATATGTATGTTCCGAGTCTTATCCTTCATTGACTTTGTTACATATATTGATTATTTTCGTACATCTTGCAAATTTTGTTGTTACCAGTGTAGCTTTATACTATTATTCTACAGTACATAGTCCCAGTGTATGAGCTTTCTGCCATTCCTGCCAGGATATCGATGTTGTGTTCATCGAAACAGGCCCAGATTTCACACTGAGTGTATAAATACATTTAAAAACATATTAACTATATGTATTACTGTGTTAGAGTGTCATTTTGTGTCATTCTGGTTGGTGGTGTGCCCCAGGATTTTGTAAATGTAAAAAATGTGCCGCGGCTCAAAAAGGGTTGAAAAACACTGGTCTATGGCATTGAATGTTTGCCTGTATATGTGCATTGTGATCTGCCCTGAGTCCCCTGCGGGGTGAGAACGGCGGAATATAAATTATATAAATAAATAATTAATAATTAATAATTATTAATGTAATTTTATTGGTATCTATTTTCATTTTGAAATGTACCAATAGCTGCTGCATTTCTCACCCTCGGCTTATACTCAAGTCAATCTGTTTTCCCAGTTTTTTGTGGTAAAATTAAGTGGCCGTCCTGAGTCCACCTTTGGGGGTTGAGAAGTGGCTGGGTATAAATGCGGTAAATAATTAATAAATATATTCGGGTCGGCTTATACTCGAGTATATATGGTACATACTTTTGTATGTATGTATGGTGATATGTTTTAACTGTGTTGAATGAGAAGGGAGAAAAAAATATTATTATTATTATTTTCATATTGATAATATTTTCCAAATTATGGGGGGGACACTTAAAAGTAACAAATAACAATGTGTTCACATGTAATTCCAAAAATTAAAAATGACTTTTTTTAAAAAAAAAAAAAGACATCTTAAAATGAATGATAATATACTACATTTTAGAAAAGGAAATAACCCCTTCGGTCAGCTATAAATCCACCTGCCCAGATTGCCCCAAGTTCTCCTGTTACGGAAGAGGGCAAAGCTGGGGTGGACAGGGCTGATCCCGTTCAGCCCATGACCTAATTCCAACCGTCCTCTGAAAGTAATCAGTTCAGTCATTTGCAACAGGGATTTGTCCCTTTCCCGGCAATCTATTAAATGGGAAAGAAGAGGAGGAAGTGGATAGAGAGGGAGAAAGGGACAGGAAAGCAAACATGGATGGCCCCTTTGGGTCTATGTCTCCTCCTAAGAGATATTCCCCGACAAGGAAAAATCACCTTCGCTCTCTGTGTCTATATACATAAAAGTCAAAGCATGTCTGTCTATTTGCCTGCTGTTGCTAGGTGAAGTGGCCCACCATGATGTCGACTGCTACGTAGGTGGAGTGGCACTCTATCCCTCATTCTCCTTCCATCCTTCCCTTCCACCCTTTTATCCTTCCTTCTCTTTTGTCTCTCCTTCCGTCTCTCTTTCCTTTATCCTTCCTTCCTTCCCTCCTTCCTTCTCTTTCTCCCTTTCTTCCTTGGTTCTCCCTTTCCTTCCATCCTTCCTTTCCTCTCTTTCGTCCATCCTTCCCTCTTTCCTCCCTCTCTCCTTTTCTCCTTCCTTCCTTCCCTTTTGTCTTTCCTTCCTTCCCTTGTTCCTCCCTCCTTCCCTCTCCTCCTCTTTCTTCTTCCATCCTTCCTTTCCTCTCTTTCGTCCATCCTTCCCTCTTTCCTCCCTCTCTCCTTTTCTCCTTCCTTCCTTCCCTTTTGTCTTTCCTTCCTTCCCTCGTTCCTCCCTCCTTCCCTCTCCTCCTCTTTCTCCTTCCATCCTTCCTTTCCTCCCTTTCCTCCTTCCTTCCTTTCTCCTTCCTTCCCTTTTGTCTTTCCTTCCTTCCCTTGTTCCTCCCTCTTCCCTCACCTCCTCTTTTTCCTTCCATCCTTCCTTTCCTCCCTTTCGTCCCTCTTTCCTCCCTTTCTCCTTCCTTCCTTCCTTCCTTCCTTCCTTCCCTTTTGTCTTTCCTTCCTTCCTTTGTTCCTCCTTCCCTCTCCTCCTCTTTCTCCTTCCATCCTTCCTTTCCTCTTTCGTCCTCCCTTCCTTCTTTCCTCCCTTTCTCCTTCCTTCCTTCCTTCTCTTTTGTCTTTCCTTCCTTCCCTCTTCCCTCCCTCTTTCTCCTTCCTTCCCTTTTCTTTCCTTCCCTCTTTCCTCTCTCCTTCCCTCTCGACCTCTTTCTCCTTTCGTCGTTCCTTCCTTCCCTTTTGTCTTTCCTTCCTTACCTTGTTCCTCCCTCCTTCCCTCTCCACCTCTTTCTTCTTCCACCCTTCCTTTCCTCCCTTTCGTCCTTCCTTCCCTCTTTCCTCCCTCTCTCCTTCCTTACTTCTCGTTTGTCTTTCCTTCCCTCTTCCCTCCCTCTTTCTCTTTCCTTCCTTCCTCCCTTCCCTTTTCTTTCCTTCCCTCTTTCCTCTCTCCTTCCCTCTCTACCTCTTTCTCCTTTCATCCTTCTCCTTCCTCTCTTTCCTTCTACTTTCCCTTCCTTCCTTCCATCACTGGGCAGCGAGTGCTAGCATAGGGCCCCCAAGTTAGAAAGTTTCCCCAGGCCTGATCTAGACATGATGCTCCGATTGATGCAGCCTAGAACTGCATTGGCCTTTTGCACCACCGCACCACCCTGCGAGCTCACGCTCAGCTTGTGTTCTAAGTAAGATCCTGTTTTGCATAGACCTGCTAAGTCCACGGAGGAGAGTCCTCATGTCACTCTTCCGCAGGACAAGACATCTCCTCTCCTCGGAATTAAAGCTCCCAAGAGCCTCCTGCTGCCCACACGGCGACTCCGGCTAAGGTTGACATGCTTCCCAGGAGAATCTCTCGGTGGCCCATTTTAAAGACTTGAGGAGAACATCCCCCTCCTACGCCGCAGCTGCTGCGCCTGCCGTCCCATGGCCAAATCCCCAAAGCGGCCGATAAATAGCTGGGCGGAAAAAAATCCCCTCCGAGACAACAACCTTGAAATGACTCACTGGGGCTGAAGCTGAGCAGAACGGTGCGCAAGTGGCAGCATGAATGTTATGCACATTATACAAATCCTGGGCACCGTAAAGTCTTTGGGACGCCTATGTTACAGCCAGCCTCGTCTGCTAAATCAGTGTTTCTCAACCTTCGTAATGCCGCAACCCCTTGAAACAGTTCCTCATATTGTGGTGACCCCCCCCCCCCCAAAGCCATAACATTATTTTTCGTTGCTACTTCATAACTGGAATTTTGCTACTGTTCCGAATCGTAATGTAAATATCTGATGTGCAGGGTGTATTTTCATTCACTGGACCAAATTTGGCACACAAACCCATACGCCCAAATTTGGATACTGGTGAGGTTGTTGGGGGGGGGGATGATTTTGTCATTTGGGAGATGTAGTTGCTGGCATTTATAGTTCACCTACAATCAAAGAGCATTCTGAACGCCACCAACAAGGCCGAATCTTACGTTATGCAAACTACGTGCCCATAGGGGACGCCACATATTCACGGGCGCATTGGCCACCAAACGCCCCTTCTCAGTTTCCGGCCCCAAGGAAGGCGGCCTGCCCGCGCCACACCAAATGTGGCTCGAGCAGGCCAGAGCCGCCCGCAGCGACTCCACGAGGCCGGAGACCGAGGAGGAGTGTCCGATAGCCACCATACCCTCCTCTTCATTCTCCGGCCTCATGGAGGACGTGCATGCGTGCCGGGTGTGCATGCATGGAACCAGCTGGCTCCGCGCATGCGCATCCGGCACGAATGCACAACCTCCATGAGGCCGGAGAGTGAGGGGGTGCCAAAATAATGTTCGCTTACCATTTTAAATTACCTTAGTCCGGCCCTGGCCACCAATGATGGAATTAAATTAAACTTGGCACACAGAACTCCCATGACCAACAGAAAATACTGGAAGGATTTGGTGGGCATTTTGACCTTAAATTTGGGAGTTGTAGTTCACCTACATCCCGAGAGCACTGTGGACTCAAACAATGATAGATCCAAACTAAACTTGGTGTGAATATTCAAAATGCCTAAATGTGAACACTGGTGGAGTTTGGGGGAAATAGAGCTTGACATTTGGGAGCTGTAGTCGCTGGGACTGCTACTTCGCAACTGTAATTTTGCTACTGGTATGAATCATCATCAGGGGCGGATCTAACGTTACGTGAACTACACGGCCCATTGGTCAGGGGCGCATCCGGCCGCCAGGTTCCGCACATGTCCGGCCTGCTGGAGCCGAGGCAGCAAATGCGCATGCAACTCCAGCACAGCAGAGATGCGAATCACCCTTCACGAGGCCGAAAAGGAGGACCGTTGGGCAGCCGGAGGCGGAGGAAGTTCTGCGCATGCGCATTTGGTGTGGCGTGACTCCAGCAGGCCGGACATACAAATTGCCCTACACTAGGCCGAAAAGGAGGACCGTTGGGCAGCCGGAGGCAGAGGAAGTTATGTGCATGCGCATTTGGTGTGGCGCGACTCCGGCAGGCCGGACAAGCAAATTGCCCTACAGTAGGCCGAAAAGGAGGAGCGTTGGGCAGCCGGAGGCAGAGGAAGTTCTGCGCATGCGCATTTGGTGTGGCGCAACTCCGGCAGGCCGGACAAGCAAATTGCCCTACAGTAGGCCGAAAAGGAGGACCGTTGGGCAGCCGGATGCAGAGGAAGTTCTGTGCATGCGCATTTGGTGTGGCGCAACTCCGGCAGGCCGGACACGCGAATTGCCCTACACGAGGCCGAAAAGGAGGAGCGTTGCGCAGCCGGAGGCGGAGGAAGTTCTGCGCATCCGCATTTGGTGTGGCGTGACTCCAGCAGGCTGGACACGCGAATTGCCCTACAGTAGGCCGAAAAGGAGGAGCGTTGGGCAGCCGGAGGCGGAGAAAGTTCTGCGCATGCGCATTTGGTGTGGCGTGACTCCAGCAGGCCGGACACGCGAATTGCCCTACAGTAGGCCGAAAAGGAGAAGCGTTGGGCAGCCGGAGGCGGAAGAAGTTCTGCGCATGCGCATTTGGTGTGGCGTGACTCCAGCAGGCCGGACACACAAATTGCCCTACACTAGGCCGAAAAGGAGGAACGTTGAGCAGCCGGAGGCAGAGGAAGTTATGCGCATGCGCATTTGGTGTGGCGCGACTCCGGCAGGCCGGACACGCGAATTGCCCTACAGTAGGCCGAAAAGGAGGAGCGTTGGGCAGCCGGAGGCAGAGGAAGTTCTGCGCATGCGCATTTGGTGTGGCGTGACTCCAGCAGGCCGGACACACAAATTGCCCTACACTAGGCCGAAAAGGAGGAACGTTGGGCAGCCGGAGGCAGAGGAAGTTCTGCGCATGCGCATTTGGTGTGGCACGACTCCGGCAGGCCGGACACGCGAATTTCCCTACAGTAGGCCGAAAAGGAGGAGCGTTGGGCAGCCGGAGGCGGAGGAAGTTCTGCGCATGCGCATTTGGTGTGGCGTGACTCCAGCAGGCTGGACACGCGAATTGCCCTACACTAGGCCAAAAAAGGAGGAGCGTTGGGCAGCCGGAGGCAGAGGAAGTTCCGCGCATGCGCATTTGGTGCGGTGCAACTCCAGCAGGCCGGACACGCGAATTGCCCTACACTAGGCCGAAAAGGAGGAACGTTGGGCAGCCGGAGGCAGAGGAAGTTCTGCGCATGCGCATTTGGTGTGGCACGACTCCGGCAGGCCGGACACGCGAATTTCCCTACAGTAGGCCGAAAAGGAGGAGCGTTGGGCAGCCGGAGGCGGAGGAAGTTCTGCGCATGCGCATTTGGTGTGGCGTGACTCCAGCAGGCTGGACACGCGAATTGCCTACACTAGGCCAAAAAGGAGGAGCGTTGGGCAGCCGGAGGCAGAGGAAGTTCTGCGCATGCGCATTTGGTGTGGTGCGACTCCAGCAGGCCGGACACGCGAATTGCCCTACACGAGGCCGAAAAGGAGGACCGTTGGGCAGCCGGATGCAGAGGAAGTTTTGCGCATGCGCATTTGGTGTGGCGCAACTCCGGCAGGCCGGACACGCGAATTGCCCTACACGAGGCCGAAAAGGAGGAGCGTTGGGCAGCCGGAGGCAGAGGAAGTTCTGCGCATGCGCATTTGGTGTGGCGCGATTCCGGCAGGCCGGACACGCGAATTGCCCTACACGAGGCCGAAAAGGAGGAGCGTTGGGCAGCCGGATGCAGAGGAAGTTTTGCGCATGCGCATTTGGTGTGGCGCAACTCCGGCAGACCGGACACGCGAATTGCCCTACACGAGGCCGAAAAGGAGGAGCGTTGGGCAGCCGGAGGTGGAGGAAGTTCTGCGCATCCGCATTTGGTGTGGCGTGACTCCAGTAGGCCGGACACGCGAATTGCCTACACTAGGCCAAAAAGGAGGAGCGTTTTGCAGCCGTGGAAGGGGGCCCGCCCTCGCCGCACCAAATACGCATGCGCGGAACCAGCTGGTTCCGTGCGTGCGCATTGGTGCGGCGCGGGCGGGTTGTCCTACACGAGGCCAGAGACTAGTCGCCCGCAGCGCGAGCCCCCCCCCCCAAGGCCGGAGACCGAGGAGGCATGCCCGGCAGCAGGCCAGAACATGTGAATACCTTTTATTTTATTTTTATGTGTACCTTTTATTTTTCAGTGATTGGCGGGGTGGGGAGTGGGGCAAAGTAATGTTCGCCTACCATTTAAAATTACCTTCATACGGGCCTGATCATCATGTAAATATTTGATATGCGGGATGTATTTTCATTCACTGGACCAAATCTGGGACACATACCCATACACCCAAATTTGAATATCAGTGGGGTTGGGCAGGATTGATTTTGTAATTTAGGAGTTGTCAATGCTGGGATTTATAGTTCACCTACAATCAAAGAACATTCTGAACCCCACCAACGATAGAATTGGGCAAACTTCCCATACAGAACCCCCTGACCAACAGAAAAGAACTCCTCTTTGGCGACCCCTCTGACACCCCCACGAGACACCCCCCCCCAGCCCCCTGGTTGATAAACACAGTGCTAAATAGTCCCAAAGTACTTCCATGATTCCATTGATTCCATCGGCAGTGTCAAAATGGCATCAGTTATTTATACAATGTAGATCAGGCATGTGCAAACTTTGGCCCTCCAGGTGTTTTGGTTTTCAACTCCCACAATTCCTAACAGTTTGCCCATGCCTAGTGTAGATGCACCTTGTTTTATATTAATAGTAATATTAATAATATTGTATTGATAGTAATATTAATTATATTATTATTATTTTTATTATTATTACTTCAAACTTGTATACCGCCACTCCCCGAAGGCTCGGAGCGGTTTACAGAAGTTTGAGTGCCCAGCGGCAACATCGAAACAACATATACAAAAAAAGACAGGGGAAGAACAGAAGGGTAGGGAAGCAGGAGAGGGAGGGGGAAGTGTCCGCAGCGATGTCCCTAGGGTCTCGCCTTGCCATCAAACGGAGGCAGGCGGGGGTGACCCAGGAGGATCGCTGGTGCCAAGGGGCGCAGATTCCCACATGGGGGCCTGGGGCGGGTGTCCCGGCCCAACTGTGCATTGTATTAATAGTAATATTAATAGTATTGTATTGATAGTAATATTAATAATATTGTATTAATAGTAATATTAATAACATTGTATTGATAGTCATATTAATAATATTGTATTAATAGTCATATTAATAGTATTGTATTAATAGTCATATTAATAATATTGTATTGATAGTAATATATATTGTATTTAGTCATATTAATAATATTGTATTGATAGTCATATCAATAATATTGTATTGATAGTCATATCAATAATATTGTATTAATAGTCATATCAATAATATTGTATTGATGGTCATATCAATAATATTGTATTGATGGTCATATCAATAATATTGTATTGATGGTCATATCAATAATATTGTATTGATAGTCATATCAATAATATTGTATTGATAGTCATATTAATAATATTGTACTGATAGTCATATTAATAATATTGTATTAATAGTCATATTGATAATTACAATATTAATATATGATTCATACTAATACTGTATTAATACCAATGACTAATAATAATATAATATTAATTGATATTAATATAATATTAATATAATTTAATTAATATATTAATTAACTTAATAACAACAACAACACAGCCAAACAAAACATAATTATTTGTGTCTTGGTTTCTGGAATTAATTAGGGTGTCCATTCAAAAAACTGTATTTGCTCTCGTTTCTTATGGGCAACTATTATGGGGTAGATGGCATATGTTCTCTATCTCAAAAATTTGAGCCAATAAGGCAGTGATTTTCAACCTTTTTTGAGCTGCGGCACATTTTTTACATTTACAAAATCCTGGGGCACACCTATAATACTTGATAAAGGATAGCGACTAGACTACAAACTTCATATCTTTACGTTCTCTGTATAAACCGTGACGTACAGTTTAAGTGATCTCTTGTGTTACACTCAGGAAGTTCTTGTAAACCCCATCCCTATACATCCCCATCCCCACTCACCAATACCCCTACCTCGACCCTTCTCTTCCCCCCTCCTTCTATGTACCATAGGGTTCCCATATGTCCCTTATTCTAAGGGACGTCCCTTATTTTTGCCCTAAAATTTGTGTCCCTTTTTTTCAGGCCCTGTCCCTTATTATTGATTAGCAAGACAGGACTGGGCAGGGTTGACCAGAGGAAGCTGCGCGCTGCGGTTTCCACGGCAATGCCTGCCCGGGGATTCCCACTCGCAGGGCAGCCTGCGTCCCCGTTGGAAGGAAGAGGCGATACAGGACTTTTTCAAAGTACAGTAGACTAATTAACCGTTACCCAAGGGTAATGTTGGATCATGTTGGATAAAGAGTTTCTGGTTGCTTGAGAGTTACTCTTAAAATAGGCCTAGCTGTGCATCCCAATACTATACAATGCTGTGTATCCCATACTATACTATACCATTAACTATTGACATAATAATCATGAAGATGTACTGTCTTATAAAATTTATTTTATTTTAATGTTTAGACAGTGCACTTTTAAAGTCAGCAAAGTCAAGTACTAAATACAGATGGAGAAAATTAGGTAGTTCTAATAATGTTTTTTCTGCATGACAAAGCATGCAGAAACATACCATGTACTGTTAAGAGGGTATAAGTCAGTTTCTTCTGTGAGTTTCAATCATTATCTTATTCTGTTAATAAAACTATTTCTACCTAACATTTGAGTTAGAAGTTTTTAATGAAGTGTCCCTTATTTTTGTGAAAAATCCCATAAATGTCCCTAATTTTTTATATCAAAAAGTGGCAACCCTAATGTACCATGAAAAGCTCTCTCTCTCTCTCTCTCTCTCTCTCTCTCTCTATATATATATATATATATATATATATATAAAATACACATACAGTATGTGTGTGTGTGTGTGTGTATATATGTATATATATATATATATACACACACACACACACACACACACACACAAAATCCTGGGGCACACCACCAACCAAAATGACACAAAATGACCCTCTAACACAGTAATACATATAGTTAATATGTTTTTAAATGTATTTATACGCTCAATGTGAAACCTGGGCTTGTTTCGATTAACACAACATAGATATCCTGGCAGGAATGGCAGAAAGACACACACAAAGCTCTTGCTCAACAGCTGTCAGTCTCTCTCTGTATTTAGTTTTTATCCCAGTCAAGCTTGAGAAGCTCATCTCACACAGATATGTGGTTGAAAACGGGAGCAATGTCAAAACAGCTTTGTTGGCCAGAATGGGGAACTCTCTGGCCACAGATAACCAAAATCTGTCCAAAGGCAGATCAGCAAATTTTAGCTTTAAACTACGATCTTGTTTCAGTTCAATGAGTTTCTCTTGCTCCTTTAAAGTCATGTCCTTTCCAGCAACGGATGCTGAGCTGTTTACTTAGCCGCGTCTGAGCGAATCCAAGATGGTGCGACCATAGCACTCTCGCGTTACTTCTTAGGTGACGCGAGAGTGCTATGGTTCCATTTCTTAAAGGGACAGATGTGCCTTATAGTTTATATATGAATAAAGCTCAAAAATAATTTCCCACGGCACACCTGATGATCTCTCATGGCACACTAGTGTTCCGCGGCACACTGGTTGAAAATCACTGCAATAGGGAGTAGCTGATGCCATTTTAGGAATAAGCAAGTCAAATATATACTAACCTTTGAGGCAACCAAATGTGTAATTGAGCCCTCTGTTAATTATTTGTTCAAGCTAAAGGTTACCAGAGAGACCCAAGCGTGCCCATCTCATGGAAGAGATGTCTAAATGCATCAGTCCTGTGAATGGCTCTTCCCAAGCTCAGCCACACGCATTCATATCCCTGCAAGCAGCATTTCTCATGATTACAAATTGAAGTCCACGCTTGTCGAGAGAATGCCTCTAGAAGATGGCCATATAGGCCGAAAAAAACGTACAACAATGCTTGTCGATTCTGTTCCCCGCTCCCCCGACCAGATGCAACCAGCAACCTATCAATACAATGTGCAGGAGGGAAAGAGACTCTGCTCGGGGCACTCTCTGCCCTGCACATGCCCATGGGTGCGCACGCAACAGCCCTTCCCCATTGGCTCCATCTCCAAAGCAGATTCAGCAAAGCTGCCTTTCCCATCATTTGGGGCAGTGGGAACTGAGTCTGATTTCTCTCTGGGATCAAATGGCTTAGGACAACTAAGACAGGACCCTATCTAGCGTCTATCTACCTTTATATCTATCCTCTGTCTCTATTGTCTAACTACCTATCACCCATCCATTTATCTACTATCTTCTATCCATCTATTTATCTATCTTCTATCTGTCTTCTATTATCTATCTATCTATCTTCTGTCCTCTATCCACTATCTATCTACCCGTCTTCTATTATCTATCTGTGTATCTTAGATACAAGGGCGGGTCAATAAGTCCGTGACTTTTTGAATTTCCCACCTCTTATCTGAAAGGGCGACACTGCTCCTGTCAACAGGCATCTGTCAGTTGACTCCTCTCAAAATTTGAACAAGCTGTGTCATTTAGTTTGAGTTTGACAGCTATTGATAGCAGACTACAGCGTGATTTGAGGAGAAAATGGAAAAAAAGTGTGTGCCCGTTAAGCATTTTTTTTGCGGAAAAAACCCATCACTCAAACCAAGGCTAAACTTGATCAATACGATGGGGACTCTGCACCATCAATTTCAAGGGTAAAAAAGTGGTTTACTTAATGTCGTTGTGGCTGTACAAGCACAGAAGATGCCGAACGTTCTGGACGCCCAGTTGAGGTCTCTACACCCGAAACAATGGAAAAAATTCACAATATGGTGTTGGCCGATCGGAGATTGAAAGTGCGAGAGATTGTGGAAGGCATCACACGTGGCTCAGTGGTTTCAATTTTAAATGATCACTTGGGTATGAGAAAGCTTTCCGCAAGATGAGTGCCGCATTTGCTCACAATCGGCCACAAACGCAATTGTGTGACAGTTTTGCAGGAGTGTTTCGCAGGAGTGTTCAACCGCAATATGGACGAGTAACCATGGATGAATCATGGATCCACCACAACACACCAGAGAACAAACAGCAGTCAAAACAGTG
Organism: Anolis apletophallus; assembly: GCA_030556195.1. Lineage (NCBI taxonomy): Eukaryota > Metazoa > Chordata > Lepidosauria > Squamata > Anolidae > Anolis > Anolis apletophallus. Next base: position 3,595,784 of record JARBWK010000019.1, on the reverse strand, counting down.
GGTTTCTTCTGAGAAACCCACTGTTTTGACTGCTGTTTGGTCTCTGGTGAATCGGCGCCAAAGACGGCCAAGGTGGGTTTGTCAGCCAATAAAGTCATGGCGACCGTTTTTTGGGATGCACGCAGTATAATCCACATTGACAACCTTCAAAAGGGTAAAACAATCAATGGCGAATATTATGCCAACTTATTGGGTTGATTTAATCAGGATTTGAAAAAACCCAACCTCATTTGGCCAAGAAAAGTTCTTTTGCACCAGGACAATGCAAGGGTGTACACATGTGCAGTTACCATGGCAACAATCCATGAATTGGGATACGAATTGCTCCCCCAACCGCCCTATTCTCCGGATTTAGCCCCGAGTGACTATTTCTTGTTTCCAAATCTGAAGAAATGGCTCGGTGGAAAGAGATTTGACACCAACGATGAAATCGTCTCACAAACAAATACCTATTTTGATGACCTTGACAAATCTTATTTTTGAGGAGGAATAAAAAAATTGGAGAAACGATGGACAAAGTGTATAGAGCTCAAAGGAGATGACGTTGAAAAAAAATGATTTTTTAAATCCAAAAACCTGTTTCTTTCAAAAAGTCATGAACTTATTGACTCGCCCTCATAGATCGATAGAAGACAGGTAGATAGATATTGATCTAATATCTACCATCTGTCTATCTTCTATCATCTAACTACCTATCATCCATCTGTCTGTCTGTCTGTCTGTCTATCTATCTTTTTCTCCTCTATCTACTTACTATCTATTTATGTACTGTCCTTTATCTATCCTCTATCTATCTATCTATCTATCTATCTATCTTCTGTCTACTATTATCTATCTTCTATCTTCTGTCATCTATCTACTATCTATCCATTTATCTTTTATCTATTATCTATAATCTATTAATCATCTATCTTCTGTATCTATCCTCTATATATATTATCTATCTTCTTTCTGTCCTCTATCTACTATCTATCTCTTTATCTGTCTTCTATCTACGATTATCTGCTATCTATCTGTCTATCATCTATCTATCTATCTTGTTCTTTATCTATCTTCTATCAATCTACCTACTATAATCTATCAGTCTGTCTTCCGTCGCAAGAATAACACATGCACGTATTCACAGTGACCACGACAGGGTAAGTTAGTCCTATTAGCTCTCTTTCCATATGGACTGATACTGCCCTATAAACAGATTACACTATGTAACATTTTTTTTGGGGGGGGGGGGAGAGTGTGTTCCTCATTTGAAAGTGTTATTTCCTGTTTAATAATGTGGGTTTTACTTTGAAAGGAGTTGTCCTACTCCAGAAACGTTGTTTTTGTGGCTGCCACAAACTAGGTTGAATTGATTGAGACAAAGTTTGGGCAGTTTAATAAACTTTTCCCATGTTTTTAGGACATAACCAATTAGGAAATGATATTTACAACCCAGGAACAAAAAAATCGCCTTACATAGTGAAATACACGGTGGGAAATACCGTTAGATTTGTTCAATATGCACCTGGCAGGTACAAGGACCCTATAAGGACCCCATTCTCAGAAGATATGAATCAGATGGAAACTCATTTTGAAACATCACATCTCATCTCAATGGATTCATTTCCTTGTTGACGCACGGAAGGAGTGGAAAAGTGGGACAACTCACCTACATACTCTGGATCCACGCGGGGGGAATAGAGGCCGAATTTGATGAAGATGGGGAGGAGAAAGCCAAAGCGCACCCACTCGATCACGTAGAGCGGGGGGCTTGCCTCATTGGACTTCAGCAAGTTGCAGCCCAGGATGGTGCTCTCTCCTTTGCGGCCAATCACCGTGCGAGGATCACCTTCGCTCTCACCTGCAGGAGGGAAATAGTGGAAAAGTAGGATGAATTGCACACATGACCTGGTTCTCCAAAGACCAATCTATCAATAACTGTTGATACAACGTTACATCTACTTCCGGAGGTACAAGAGAACATCAAAATGTATGTGAGTGAAATAGAGTGACAAGAGGAAGCAAGCAAGCACATTTATTATAATTATAATAAAATAATTATTGTTATATTGTTATATTATTATTATTAAAATAGAAGTACTTTATTAAGTAGTTTTGAGTCTCTTCATGGAGAGAAAAGCGGGGAAATAACAATAATAATAATAATGGTGGTCCCAGTGGTGATCGGCACACTGGGTGCAGTGCCTCAAGACCTTGGCCTGCACTTAAACACAATTGGCACTGACAAAATTACCATCTGCTAGCTGCAAAAGGCCACCTTACTGGGATCTGCACGCATTATTCCCCGATACATCACACAGTCAGGGGCGGTCCTCCCGTTACGCCAAGGATGCGGCCGCGTGGGGCGCCATCTGGGAAGGGGGCGAATTCCCCCGCCTGCCGGGCGCCAGCACCAGACAGCGTCCTGGCCCTGCCGATGTTCCTCAGGCAGCGACGCGGCTGCCTGCTTTTGGGCCCTGGCCTTGTGCGCTCCCTCAGACAGCCACCCAGCGCCGCCGCCACCTCGCAGAGGAGGCCTGCAGACTCGCCCGCGCCATCATAGGCGAAAAGGTGCAGGAAGGAGGCGAAGGGCTCCCCTCCGGGCGTGCCCGCCGCCTCACGGGACTCCGCCGTCTCCATTGTGCCCCTCCAAGCCTCGGGCCTCCTCCAGTCTGGAGACGGGGCTGGAGAAGGGCTCCCTGCCCGGTCAGGGAGGTCTTCTCCAGCCTCGTCTCCAGACTGGAGGAGGCCCGAGGCTTGAGGGGCGCGGGCGGGCCCCTGCTCGTCTTGGCGGTGTCCCACTTGGCCCAGAGGCCCGGGCTCCATCCGGGGACCGTGCGGCAGGCCCAGGCGCTGCTGGGCGCCCTCCTCCGGGCTCGGGGCTGCCACGTGGCCGAGTTGCTGCGAGGCGCCTGCCAGGGAGAGGAAGGCTGCCTGATGGAGGTGCTGCTCTGGGAGCAAAGGAAGGACAAAGGAGAGGAATGAAAAGGAGATGGGAACGGGGGAGTGCCACGAAATGAGTGAGAGAGAGTTATTATTATTTAATACCAATTTATATTAATACCATATAGTATAATCTTTATAAAATATAATATGTATTTATATATTATAATTTATAATATAATATAATTAATATTAGTGCTGGCTCCTTTTTATGTTGTCTATGCTTTTGATAAATATGAATATTTATCATACTTCTGTGGCACCCTTTCTTCTTCTTAATGGTGGATTATACAAAGGGAAAGAGGCTGTACCACAGGCAAAATCAATCCAAAACAATGCTTTGAGCTGGAATGTGTAACAGTGTGGACACATATAATCCAGTTCAAAGCAGGTATAATCTGCCTTGATATTCTGGGTTATATGGCTGTGTGGAAGGGGCCTCAGTCCCATCTATATACTGCCATATCAAATCCAAAACAATGCTTTGAGCTGGAATGTGTAACAGTGTGGACACATATAATCCAGTTCAAAGCAGGTATTGTGTATTATCTGCCTTGATTTGAAAAGTGTTCAATTTCTTGTGTGTTAAGGATAACTAGATGTTTTTTTAAAAAACAAAAACACTTAAATTTGTTGCAAAGATTAATAAATAATTGCATTCTAATAAAGTTACTTTGTGTTAATGCTATGTAATGTAACTATATGAACATAATGTGATACGTAAACTTCTGGTTTGTAAAAAAAATCTTTTATTTACCTCTATGTATTTTTAATCTGAGTGATGAGTATATGTTTGTTTAAACTGTTATTGTTTAATGATGTATGTTTTAGGGTTCTTTACATTGTATGTTTGGGCATCGAATTGCTGCCTTGTTAGCCACTGAGAAGGGCGGGAAAAATGTTGCAAATAAATAAATAATACCTTATACCTTTTGTTATCAAGTGATTTGGGGGGGCAAACTAATGTTCGCTTACCATTTAAAATTACCTTGGATCGCCCCTGCACACAGTCTTAGACACTTAGGAAGTGTCCGACGTGTGATCCAATACAACAGCCAGCAGAGTGATCTTGTTTGCTGTGGACTCATCTCTTTGTGTTTCAAATAATAATAATAATAATAATAATAATAATAGAAATACATTTTAATATGTATCTTTTGTGGAAATACATTTTAATATGTGTATTTGTGGCATTTTTACAATGTTTATGTATTTTAATTATTCTTTAACCTGCCTCAAGCCATAACGAGAAGCGGGTAAGAAATAAAATTATCCTTTTTCTTATTAATTATTAATTTTATAAACAATTATTAATACATTTTTTTCATATCAGGAACGACTGGAGAAACTGCGAGTGGCTTCTGGTGTGAGGTAATTGACCGTCTGCAAGGACATTGCCCAGGGGCTGCCCGGATGTTTTACCATCCTATGGGAGGCTTCTCTAATGTCTCCGCATAAGAAGCTAGAGCTGTCAGGCGGAAGCTCACCACACTCCCCAGATTCAAACCACCAATCTGTCGGTCTTCAGTCCTGCTGGCACAAGAGTTTAACCCATTGCGCCAATGGGGGCTCTAATAATAAAAAAAAATCATTGGTAATACTTATAATTAATTATTAATAACAATTATTATTAATAATAAATATTAATTATTATTAATTATAACAATAATTAAGAATAATAGTTTGGTTTGCTATTGATATATTTTTTACCAGACATAAGCCAAAAAAAAGTATATTATGAAGATTGATAATTCCAATGGGATATAGCTGGGCTATAATGTAATTTTTGGTCTAGATGTCACTGGGTTCCGACTCCCATCAGCAACAGGGACAATGATATTGCTATGTAACACGATTTTTGTTCCTGAGTTATAAATGTTATTTCCTAACTGCATCTATCATAAAAACATGGGAAAAGTTGATTAAACTGCCCAAACTTTGTTTTTGTGGGACATCCTACAGCACATTTTGCTCTAGTCTTTCAAGAAGTACTGTATATACTCGAATATAAGCCTAGCCTTTCAGCCCCTATTTTAGGCTGAAAATGCTCCCCTTGGCTTATACTCGAGCCAAGGTTATTTATTATTTTACTCTGTTATTGCTATTAATTGTATTACATTTATTTACTCTGTTTATTATTACATTTCCATTATTTTACTCTATTATTATTTTTATTATATTTATTTACTCTATTATTACATTTCCATTATTTTACTCTATTATTATTTTTATTATATTTATTTACTCTTGTTTATTATTATTTACATTATTTTACTCTATTATTATTTTATTACATTTATTTACTCTATTATTACATTTCCATTATTTTACTTTATTATTTTTTACATTTATTATTTTACTCTAGTTATTATTTTCCTATTTATTATTGTTATTATTACATTTTCTCTTATTTTATTATTATTTTTGCTACATTTATTTACTGTTTATTATTACATTTCCATTATTTTACTCTATTATTACATTTCCATTATTTTACTTTATTATTTTACATTTATTATTTTACTCTATTTATTATATTTATTTTTTCCTATTTATTATTGTTATTATTACATTTCCATTATTTACTCTATTATTATTTTTGTTACATTTATTTCCTGTTTATTATTACATTTCCATTATTTTACTCTATTATTATTTTTATTACATTTATTTACTCTATTATTACATTTCCATTATTTTATTTATTATTTTTACATTTATTATTTTACTCTATTATTATTATTTTATTATTTTCCCTATTTATTATTTTATTATTACATTTCCATTATTTTACTCTATTATTATTTTTATTACATTTATTTACTCTATTATTACATTTCCATTATTTTACTTTATTATTTTTACATTTATTATTTTACTCTATTTATTATTACATTTATTATTTTTCCCTATTTATTATTGTTATTATTACATTTCCATCATTGTTCTCTTATTATTATATTTATTATCTTACTCTCTTTATCATTATTGGAAGGATACATAAGCACATTTACATAGAAGGAGGTTAGAATAATGGTTTAATCAGAGTTGGGCAGTCTTATCTTAAATTACAGTTTTATGTAAATATTCAAAAGCATTTAACTTCCTGATGCCTCAATTAATGCAATGTTATTGTTATCTATTGGCTCATAGTTGATGCATTTACTGGATGAAAGCATCAGGGAGCACAGCCTACCTTATCCGATGCCCTACAGGTGATCTGGACTCCCACCTCTGGCCATGTTAGTTAATGCTGATGAGCACTGAAGTCCAGAACATCTGGGGGCCAATGTTCTCCTCCAGAGGGATGGTTGGATACGATTGCCATTGGCGTGCATTGCTGTCAGGCATAACTAAGATATCATATTGAAGCTGGGAGCAATTTCATTACAAACCAATTAAAATACATTCTGGGCTAGGGAACACCAGGCTCCCAACAAACATTTCCCTTAGGCAGGAAGAAGTCAGTAAGGCTTTTCAAAGGTAATCAAGGTGGGCAATTGCAACATTCACAGCTGGCTCGAGTAGAAAAGAGTTCTTTTCTACTTGAGCCAGTTGTATGTATGCAGAGGTGCTGCCACTTTCACAGGCCACTGTGACCAGCACGGGTGACGGACCTGGACCAAACTTGGCACACATAACCCCCATGATGCCCTGTACGTCGCCCGTAAGTATGGGGTAGGTGGACCACGGATTATGGGATTTGTAGTACTTTCAACCGCTTTGGTTCCCACAGACCACTGAGGCGCCCAACAAAGATCGATAAAGACCAAACTTGACACACAGAGCCCCTGTGACTGGTTCAGTTTGGAGGAGGGCAGACCATGGGTGATGGGACTTGAAGTACCTCCACTCACTTCCCAAGACCGCTGCAACCCTCATCCAATGACTGATCGAGACCAAACTTGGCACACATAACCCCCACGACCGCCTTCACGTCCTGGTGAGGTTTGGGGGAAGACAAACTACAGATGATGGGATTTGTAGTACTTTCAAACCCTTCTCTTCCCACAGACCACTGCGGACCCCAACAAAGACCGATAAAGACCAAACTTGTCACACAGAGCCCCCATTACCCACTCTACAGCCTAAAGCAGTTTGGAGGGCGGACCATGGGTGATGGGACTTGAAGTACCTCCACTCACTTCCCGGGACCGCTGCAACCCTCATCCAATGACTGATCAAGACCAAACTTGGCACTCAGAGCCCCCATGACCACATCCTGCTGAAGTTTTGAGGAGGATGGACCATGGATCATGAGACTTGCAGTACCTTCACTCACATCCTAAGACCACTGCGAGCCACACAAACTACCCGGGCACCACCGGGTCCCCAAGCTAGTGTGTATGTGTGGGGGACACTTCATAAAACATACCTGTTATGTTTCATATGACCTCCTTTTTTCCCACGCTCCCAGGGAAACCTCCCACCGCCGCCTCCGCCTACCCAGCACTTCATCCCCTCCCAGGCGGCTGCCTCCTCCTTTTCCGCTGCAACTGTTACACAAGGCCCAGAATTCCCAGCAGGCCCGAGACGCAAGCGGCTGTGTGCGTGAACCTCACTCTGGCTCCCTCTCTCCGTGAGCGCCTCCTGCCGCTGCCCTGCTTCTTCCAGGAAGGCCTGCCTCTTCCGGTCCGTCACTCCTGCGTGCGCAACCAAATCAATCCCTCCACCTTCTGCTCCCCTTCTGCTCTCGCCTCTCTTTATGCTCAAGAGGGAGGACTAGAGCGGCCAGGGAAGGCGCCAAAATGGCAGTGCTGTCGGCTCGGGTGAGTAAGCCAGACCAGGCCCGGTGTTTGTGTAGGGAGCGGCAGCTACTGGGCATTCACGTATAGCTCTCCCTTCCTTCCTTCCTCACTACTGGCCCGGCCTCGCCTCCTGCTGCCACCTGTCCTGTCCTGTCAATATGGGACAGGAACTGAAAATACGGGACACGAAATTCAGACCAAAATACGGGAAGTCCCGTATAATACGGGACAGGTGGCAACCCTACCTCCAATGCAAAGCAATGCAAAGGCCTTACCTTCAGTGCAGACCAGGGCGAGGTAAACAATCCATAAACACCAATTCATAGCACAGCTGCCCCGGCCAGACACCCCACAGCACCGCCAAGAAGGGTTCTCTTCCCAAGGCGCTCCGCTCCCGAAACCACAAGGAAGGTCGGGAAGTCGGAGGAAGGGTCAAGTGGTCCTTGGGTGCCGGGTCCCTTGGAGACCAGGAGACACCATTGGCCAGCTCTCCGGGACCTTTGCGATGGCGTCTTGTGGCCGAGCTCTATTTCTCATCTCCGCAGAGCAGCCTTCAGTCGTCCCACCTCAAGGACATCGCAAGAGAAGGGCTACGGCGGGGAAAGCATCGGTCAAGCGACTCCTCCTCAGCAGTGACCCAAACCTGCTGGAGTCAAGTTCCAAAAAGAAAAGAAGGCTTAATATGGGAAACTTCAAACGAATGCATGAAACGTCTCACATTTTTCTCAATGCGGTGTTGCTAAATAATGTGGACTACCACTCCCATGACGCCAAGCTCTTGGAAGGTTTCAGAGTTTGAAGGCCAGTGGTCTCTTCTACTATCTATTTACTATTTTAATGTATTTTTTAAACAAAAACTTCTGGAACAGTGGTTCTCAAACTTCCTAATGCCACAACCCCTTTATTATTATTAATAATAATAATAATAATAGAGTTCCTCTTGTTGTGATGACCCCCATGTTCCAGAAGCATTCTCTCCTGATGTTTCGCCTACATCTATGGCAGGCATCCTCAGAGGTTGTGAGGTCTGTTGAAAATTAGGCAAGCGGGGTTTATATTCCTGTGGGATAACGTCCAGGGTGGGAGAAAGAACTCTCGCGTGCGTGAGGCAAGTGTTAATATTAACATTGGCCACCTTGATTAGCATACAATGGCCTTGCAGCTTCAAAGCCTGGATGGTTGCTGCCTGAGGGAATCCTTTATTGGGAAGTCTGACTTGGCCACAGCAGTCCACGCTCTGGTTACATCCCGTATAGACTACTGCAATGCTCTCTACGTGGGGCTGCCTTTGAAGATTGTTCGGAAACACTAACTAGTCCGTTAGTTGGCAGGAAGCAACCAGGCTTTGAAGCTGCAAGGCTATTAAATCAAGCTGGCCAATTGCAACATTCATGTTGTCCTCAACCAGGCAAGTGATGTTTAAAATATCTGTGGAATGCACTAACACCTCCCAACAAAGGATTCCTCCAGGCAGGAAACAGCCAGGCTTTGAAGCCGCAAGGCTACTCAATGCTAATCAGTCTGGCCAATGGCAACATTCAAACTTGCCGCAAACAGACATGTGAGGTTTATATACCTGAGGAATGTCCTAACACCTCCCAACAAAGGATTCTCCCAGGCAGGAAGTAGCCAGGCTTTGAAGCCGCAAGGCTATTCAATGCTAATCAAGCTGGGCAATTGCCTAGTTTTCAAGTGCCAGTTAACACCTCCCAACAGGTTGTTAACAGGAGCAGCACTCAGGGAGTGCACAACTCCTCTGTTGCGCCAGCTCCACTGGCTGCCAGTTTGCTACCAGGCACAATTCAAAGCCTAAACGGTTCTGGCCCAGTTTATCTGTCCAAACGCCATCCAGGTGTTTTATATTGTGGGCACTGGTTGCCATGTGTAAACCGCCTCGAGTCGCCTTCGGGCTAAGAGGGGCGGTATAGAAATATAGTTAATACATAAAATAAATAAATTTATTGGGGATGTTAGCTGGCCCTGATTACTGTCTAAAATCATTACAGTAAATAAAAAGCAACACTAAAAAAACAGATGGAAAACAATAGCCTTGCAGCTTCAAAGCCTGGCTGCTTCCTGCCTGGGGGAATCCTTTGTTGGGAAGTGTTAGGACATTCCGCAGATATATAACCCCAATTTGCCTAGTTTCCAACAGACCTCACAACCTCTGAGGATGCCTGCCATAGATATGGGCGAAACGTCAGGAGAGAATGCTTCTGGTACATGGCCACGCAGCCTGGGGAAAATTCACAGCGACCCACTCCAAGATTCGTTGTTCATTTAGCCCACTCGTCATGCTTTCTTGCAGACGGGAAGCTCCCGGAAAGAAACCAAACTTCACAAAGCATGTCTATTCTTGTAATTGCTGTTTGCACTTCGCATGTGTTCTGCAGCTCCTTCCTCTCCATAAATTAGAGGTTTGGGACACGGATGGCTGAGAATCACAGAATCACAGGCTTAGAAGGATTCCCCAGAACAGCGGGCGATCCTCAGGTATGCCGAGGGAAAGTGGAACCTCCAGGAAGGGGGGGGGGGGGGAGGAGAGGAGAGAGAGTCTAGTGTTGAAGTATAAAAACCCTAAGAAACCAACCTCGATAAAGGCACAAAATTACAAACACCCCCCACCTGTTGCCCACTTGGTCTCTCCCTCTCCATCCATTGGGAAGGCCCGCCTCCCTTTCCCCAAGTAGAGACCTCCTCTTGCCTCCTGGGGGTCTCTGTGTTGGAAGTTTGGCCCAATTCTATCATTGGTGGGGTTCAGAATTCTCTTTGATTGTCGAGGAACTATAAATCCCAGCAACTACAACTCCCAAATGTCAAGGTCTATTTCCCCTGAACTCTATCTGCGTTCATATTTGGGCATATTGAGTATTCATGCCAAGTTTGGTCCTGATCCAACATTGTTTGAGTCCACAGTGCTCTCTGGATATAGGTGAACTACAACTCCAAAACTCAAGGTCAATGCCCACCAAACTCTTATAGCATTTTCTCTTGGTTATGGGAGTTCTGTGTGGGAAGTTTGTGTCTTTCTGCCATTCCTGCCACGATATCTATGTTGTGTTCATCGAAACAGGCCCAGGTTTCACACTGAGTGTATAAATACATTTAAAAACATATTAACTCTATGTATTACTGTGTTAGAGTGTCATTGTCATTTTGGTTAGTGGTTTTGTACATGTAAAAAGTGTGCCGCAGCTCAAAAAAGGTTGGGAAACACTGATATAATGTTATATTACATTATAATATAATATAATAATATCAATATATTGTATTATGTTATAGTACAATAATTGTAATGTAATGCAATGTCTTATTTTATTATAATAATATAATATGTTATAATGTTATGTTATATTATGATGTCAATATAATATAATAATTATAATGTAATGTACGAGTATAAGATAGATTATTAATGTCAATATATTGTATTATGTTATAGTATAATAATTATAATGTAATGTCTTATTTTATTATAATAATATAATATGTTATAATGTTATGTTATATTATGAAGTCAATATAATATAATTATAATGTAATGTACAAGTATAAGATAGTTATGATATAATATATTATGAGTTTGGTATAATATATTGTACATACATTGATACAATATAATACTACTAATGATATTGTGATATTATAATTGTATATTTGTTTTATATGCAATATTACTAATGATATTGCGATATAATGTTATAGTGCAATGTGATGTGTAGTACTGATATTGTGCTATGGCGGTAATGTAGTTTGTTGTATTTGCAGATTGCTGTAAGCCGCTCTGAGTCCCCTTCGGGGTTGAGAAGAGCGGCATATAAATATCGTGAAATAAATAAATAATCAATCAGTCTGGCCAGCTGCCATTCTTTAGCATTGAATGGCCTTGCAGCTTCAAAGCCTGGCTGCTTCCTGCAGAAATGCTGGACCACTCTAACAACCACCATGTCGGACTATACACAGAGAAGCCACTGAAATCCACACACATGTGGACAATTTCAACAGAAAGGAGGACGCCATGAAAATGGTTACCAGTATTTTAAAAAAAAACTCCAAAATCAGGACAGTAAATAAACAAACACAATCAGAAAACAGGGGAATTCCAGGCATGAAACCATCAGGGCCAGTTAACACCTCCCAACAAAGGATTCCCCCAGGCAACTGGAGACTTTGGGTGAAAACTAGTGATTTTATGTCATTTTCTGATTTTGCTCTGCTCCAAATTATATAGTTTCTCTTCTTCCTTCCCCCTCCTTCCCTCTTTCTTTCCTTCCCTTCCTCCCTTCTCTTTCTTTTTCTTCCTTCCTTCCTTCCTTCCCTCTCTCTTTCTTCTTCTCTTCCACCCTTTGGTCCTTCCTTCCTTCCTCTCTTTCCTTCCTTCTTCCCTCGCTCCCTTACCTCTCTTTCTCCCTCCCTTCTTCCTTCCCTTCCACCCTTTCATCCTTCCTTCCCTCTCTCCCTCTTTCTCCTTCCTTCCCCCCTCCTTCCCTCTTTCTATCCTTCCCTTCCTCCCTTTTGTCTTTCTTTCTTTCTTCCCTTTTTTCTTTCCTTCTCTTTCCTCCCTCCCCTCCCTCTTTCTCCCTCCATTCCTTTCCACCCTTTCATCCTTCTTGCCTTCTTTCTTCCCTCCTTCCCTCTTTCTATCCTTCCCTTCCTCCATTTTGTCCTTCCTTCTTTTTTCCTTCCTTTCCTTCCATCCTTTAATCCTTCCTTTTTGTCTTTCCTTCCTTCTTTCTTCCTTCCTTCCCTCCCGCTTTCTTCTTCCATCCTTTTCTTCCACCCTTTTGTCCTTTCTTTCTTCCCTCTTTCCTCCCTCTGTCCCTCCTTCCCTTTTGTCTTTTCTTCCTTGTCTCTTTTCTCCCTCTCTTCCTCTTTCCATCCTTCCCTTCCACCCTTTTGTCTTTCCTTCCCTTCTCTTAGTCCTCCCTCCCTCCCCTCCCTCTTTCTCCTTTCATTGTTCCCTTCCACCCTTTCTTCCTTGTTTCTTTCCTCCCTCTCTCTCCCTTTCTTCTTCCTTACCTCACTTTTGTCTTTCCTTCCTTTCCTCCCTCCCTTTCTCCGTCTTTCTCCTTCTATCCCTCCCTTTCGTCCTTCCTTCTCTTTCCTGCCTTCCTCCTTACCTTCCTTCCCTCCCTCTTTCTCCTTTCATTATTCCCTTCTACCCTTTCTTCCTTCTCTTTCCTCCCTCTTCCATCCTTCCTTTCCACCCTTTTGTCTTTCCTCCCTCCTTCTTCTATCCTTCCCTTTCTCCTTTTCGTCCTTCCTTCTCTCCCTCTTCTTCCTTCCTTCCCTCACTTTTGTCTTTCCTTCCTTTCCTCTCTCCCTCTTTCTCCTTCTATCCTCCCCTTTCTCCCTTTCGTCCTTTCTTCCTTGTCTCTTTCCTCCCTCTCTCCCTCTTTCTTCTTCGTTCTTCCCCTCACTTTTGTCTTTCCTTCCCTCTTTCTCCTTCTATCCTTCCCTTTCTCCCTTTCGTCCTTTTTTCCTTGTCTCTTTCCTTCATTCCTTCCCTCCCTCTTTCTCCTTCTATCCTTCCCTTTCTGCCTTTCATCCTTTCATCCTTTTCTCTTTCCTCCCTCTCTCCCTCTTTCTTCTTCGTTCTTCCCCTCACTTTTGTCTTTCCTTCCTTCCCTCTTTCTCCTTCTATCCTTCCCTTTCTCCCTTTCGTCCTTTTTTCCTTGTCTCTTTCCTTCCTTCCTTCCCTCCCTCTTTCTCCTTCTATCCTTCCCTTTCTGCCTTTCATCCTTTCGTCCTTTTCTCTTTCCTCCCTCTCTCCCTCTTTCTTCTTCCCCTCACTTTTGCCTTTCCTTCCTTTCCTCCCTCCCTTTCTCTGTCTTTCTCCTTCTATCCTTCCCTTTCTCCCTTTCGTCCTTTCTTCCTTGTCTCTTTCCTCCCTCTCTCCCTCTTCTTCCTTCCTTGCCTCACTTTTGTCTTCCTTTCCTCCCTCCCTCTCTCTCACTTTCTCCTTCCTTCCTTCCTCCCTTTCGTCCTTTCTTCCTTGTCTCTTTCCCCATCTCTCCCTCTTTCTTCTTCCTTCCTTCCCTCACTTTTGTCTTTCCTTCCTTCCTTTCCTCCCTCCCTCCTTCCCTTTCTCCTTCTATCCTTCCCTTTCTCCCTTTCGTCCATCCTTCCTTCTCTCTTTCCTTCCTTCCTTCCATCGCTGGGCAGGGAGTGCTAGCATGCAGCTCCCAAGTTAGAAAGCTTGTCCGTGCCTGCTCTATAATGCATGACCATATATATAATGCTCCAGGCTGTGGCCCCAGACATAGATGGGGCGGGGGATCATCTTTGTTGGCAGTCTCCCATCCACGTCCAAACCGGGGCTTGTCCCTGCTTCACTCCCAAGATCAGACCAAATCTGGTGCCTCTGCGGTATTTACTTTGCTCTAATCTCCTGCCGAGGCTGACCTTGGGGTCTAGGATTATGAGATCCATATACATCTGTCATGTTTGGCCTCACTTTGCCTTTTTTCCTCGGCAAACGGCCTCAACACGGCCATCGGCACACAGCTCCCAGGCCTGGGTCGTCTCAACATGCCATTTTTGGTGCACCTTCCCCATCTTTGACAGGATCTATTTTAAACGTAGCAATCGGAACAGAAGTCCTAACTAACTTGGCTGGCATCTCTGCAAAAATGTTAAATCAATGGTGTAACTAATTACTAATTACTCCTGTTCACGGATTTGTATACAATTGGTGCAATATTGCAGTGTTTTTAAACATTCTTTAGTATGTTGTCGAAGGCTGTCATGGCCGGAATCACTGGGTTGCGGTGAGTTTCTCAAGCAGTCTGGCCACGTTCCAGAAGCATTCTCTCCTGACATTTCACCCACATCTATGGCAGGCATCCTCAGAGGTTTTGTTCTTAGGTTCCCAAAACAATATACTGTATATACTCGAATATAAGCCTAGTTTTTCAACCCCTTTTTAGGCTGTAAAAGCTCTGCTCGGCTTATGCTTGAGTCAAGGTTATTTATTATTTGACTCTGTTATTAGTATTATTTTATTACATTTATTATGTTACTCTATTTATTATTATATTTACATTATTTTACTCTATTATTATTTTCTGTATTTATTATTGTTTTATTACATTTATTATGTTACTCTATTTATTATTATTGTTATATTTACATTATTTTACTCTATTACTATTTTTCTGTATCGATTATTGCTTTATTACATTTATTATTTTACTCTATTATTATCATTATATTTACATTATTTTACTCTACTATTATTTTTCTGTATCGATTGTTTTATTACATTTATTATTATATTGACATTATTTTACTCTATTATTATTTTTCTCTATATCGATTATTGTTTTATTACATTTATTATGTTACTCTATTTATTATTATTATATTGACATTATTTTACTCTATTATTATTTTTCTGTATCGATTATTGCTTTATTACATTTATTATTTTACTCTATTATTATCATTATATTTACATTATTTTACTCTATTATTATTTTTCTGTATCGATTGTTTTATTACATTTATTATTATATTTACATTATTTTACTCTATTATTATTTTTCTCTATATCGATTATTGTTTTATTACATTTATTATGTTACTCTATTTATTATTATATTGACATTATTTTACTCTATTATTATTTTTCTGTATTGATTATTGCTTTATTACATTTATTATGTTACTCTATTTATTATTATTATATTTACATTATTTTACTCTATTATTATTATTGCTAGTATTGATCAAGACGAATGACTAGCGGATGCCGAGCTACAATTCCGCTTGCCGTCTCCATCCAAAGCAGGGAAAGCCAGCATCAGTTTCTATTTTCCAAACTCTCCTTCCCCACTTTCACTCCCTTAATCTCTCCTTTGTTTATCTCTGTCCATCGCTTTAACCTCGTCTCTCTCCGGCCTGAAAGGCTGTAAAAGTTTTGAATGCTCGGCCAATATATATAACTGTTTGCCAAACCCACTCCTGGGAAAGCTACGCCTTGTCCGGGTTCGTCCCCTGACCTTCTATGGAAAGCGAGCAAAGAAAAACATTAGATTATATACCAACAATGGAGATAAGACCCAGCCAAATAGCGTCATCTTTGTAACAATGTTTTTTATAGGACCACGGGATGTGATGATAGATCAGGGATGATCCTTACAGTGCAAAGTCTGATTATCTTGAACCCTCCAATGCAGATGAAGCTAAAAGAAATCCAGGGGGAGATCATCCGGAGTTTCGGGGAGATCATCTGGAGGTTTTTTTGGGGGGGTCATCCAGAGTTTTGGGGAGAGCATCCAGAGTTTCGGGGAGATCATCCAGAGATTCGGGGGGGATCACCCGGAGTTTCAGGGAAATCATCCTGAGTTTCGGGGAGAGCATCCAGAGTTTTGGGGAGATCATCCAGAGTTTCGGGGGGGATCACCCGGAGTTTCAGGGAAATCATCCTGAGTTTCGGGGAGATCATCCGGAGTTTTGGGGGGGGGTCATCCAGAGTTTCAGGGAGATCATCCAGAGTTTCGGGAGATCATCCGGAGTTTTTTGGGGGGGTCATCCAGAGTTTCGGGGAGATCATCCGGAGTTTCAGGGAGATCAACCGGAGTTTCGGGGATCATCCGGATTTTCGGGGAGGATCATCCAGAGTTTCGGGGAGATCATCCGGAGTTTCGGGGAGATCGTTCGGAGTTTCCCGGAGATTGTCCGGCGTTTCGGGGTGTGGCATCATCTGTACGCAGATGACATCCAACTCTGCCACTCTTTCAAGGTGGCTGTTCAAGTCCTGAACCAGTGCTTGGCCGCTGTAACGGACTGGATGAGGGCAAACAAATTGAAACGACATCCAGGCAAGACAGAGGTACTACTGGTCAGTCGAAAGGCCGAACAGGGCATAGGGTTACAGCCTGTGCTTGACGGGGTCACACTCCCCCTGAAGGCGCAGGATCGCAATCTGGGAGTGATCCTGGACTCATCGCTGAGCCTGGAACCCCAGGTCTCGGCAGTGGCCGGGAGAGCTTTTATTCATTTTATTTTATTTATTTATGGTATTTGTACCCCGTAGCTTCTCACCCCCACAGGGGGACTCAGCACGGCTTACATTTGCAGCACTACAGGCCGCACCACCATAATACAAAATTAAAAATACACCATATAATCAACATCATTAAAAAGCATTAAAACATTAAAAAAACCATACATTAAAAACCACTACATACAACATTAATTAATTAAAGCCATCAAGCGGAACACATCGTCAGTCCAGTCAAGTCCAAAGTGTCAATCCAGTCAAATCCAAAGGTATAATTTACATCTGCTGCCCAAAGGCCTGGTCCCAGAACCACGACTTTAGCTTTTTTCTAAAAGCGAGGAGAGAAGGAGTTGATCTTATTTCATAGGCGAGGGGCCACTGCCGAGAAGGCCCTGTCTCTCGTCCCCACCAGCCGCATTTGCGATGCTGGCAGGAGTGAGAACAGGGCCTCCCCAGATTATCTTAGACTGCGAGATGGGACGTAGAGGCAGATGCGTTTGGACAAGTAAGCTGGGTCAGAACCGTATAGAGCTTTATAGGTCAATACCAGCACTTTGAATTGGGCTCGGAGATGGACAGGCAGCCAGTGGAGCTGACACAACAGGGGTGGTGGTATGTTCCTTGTATGTCGCCCCAGTTAGCATTCTAGTTAAAGCTTGTGCGCCAGCTGTGCCTGTACCTTGGGAAGTCGGACTTGGCCACGGTGGTCCACGCTCTGGTTACATCCCATATAGACTACTGCAATGCTCTCTACGTGGGGTTGCCTCTGAAGACTGCTCGGAAGCTGCAATTAGTCAAATCACCGACCGACTTAAAGCAAACTCATGAATTCAATAGGATTTCCTTAGGCAAGGGACCTCAGTTCCTTCTTCTGAAATACAGCCAATAGAACCTGTTATTAATTGGCAGTCTCTATCTTAGTACGAACTATGACCGACCCTGCTTAGTTTCAAAGATCAGATGCAACTGGGTGCCTTTAAAGTAATTTTTAGAAGGATCTTTTTTTGCGGATATTTGCCTGTACCCCAAAAGTCTCCATTTTTTGGGGGGAGGGGATAACAAATGTTCCGTAAAGTTTTAAGCAGCAGCTGGATGGCCATCTGTTGGGAGGGATCGAATGGTACCTTCCTGCCTGGCAGAAGAGGGTTGGATTAGTTGGCATTTGGGCTTTTTCCTTCCAACTGTATTGCATGATTCTATGATTGGATGGAGAAAAAAAATGTGTGTATCTAGAAAGCAGTGGCCATCACAGTGAGAGGCTTTTGCAAATATTTTGCAAACATTTGCAATCATCTGCAAATAGTTTGCAAATCTTACAAATATTTTGAAACGTTTTTCAAATATTTTTTCAAATACTTTGCAAATATTTTTTCAAATACTTTGCAAATATTTTTAAACGTTTTTCAAACAATTTGCAAATATTTGCAAATCTTTTGCAAACATTTTACAAATCCTTGGAAAGATTTTTTCCAATATTTTGCAAATCTTTTACAAACATTTTGGAAGTATTTTTACAAATATTTTTTGCAAATATTTACAAATATTTTGCAAACATTTTACAAATGTTTAAAAGGTTTTCCCAATATTTTGTAAATATTTTGCAAATATTTTACAAACTTTTTACAAAACTTTTAAAAACTTTTCTGCAAATATTTTGCAAGTATATTTACAAATATTTTGGCAAACATTTGTAAATATTTTGCAAACATTTGTAAATATTTTTGCAAACATTTGTAAATATTTTGCAAACATTTGTAAATATTTTGAAAACTTTTGTAAGTTTTTTTGCAAACATTTGTAAATATTTTTTGCAAACATTTGTAAATAAATATTTCGCAATGGAAACTTAGTAAATATTTTATCACGAATACGTTGTAACCGAAGGTCCATTTAGCTTACTTTCCCCTATGTAGGGCAACTTTTGGCACAGCTTGAACCGGATCGGTGATGCCATGTTTGTGGGTCAGCCTTGCTTTGCACAATGTTTTCAAGCCCTGTGAATGGGAGGAAACCTACAAAGCAAATCAATGACAACAGGTCAAAGCGCCCATGCCGGGAGACCTCACCTGATGAATCTGGACCAGCTTCACCTTCTTGGAGTTGGAGAGGAAGAGCCACGGCACATCTTGCAGGAGCTTCTTCCTGCGTTCACATCTGACTTCCAGAAGTCCAAAGAGCCGGACCTGTTCCAGATGTGGCTTGGCTATGAACGATGCTCTTCTTCTGGCCTGAATCTGGAGTTTCCTGGCCAAAACAGACCCTAGTTTGCTTGCTCAGTTTTCAGGCAAACTTTGTGCTCCAACTCAGAGCTTGGAACCACAGGTGCTTTAGGCCCACAGAGTCTTTTCCATGGCACCTTTGGCTACTCCTTGCACTGCGAGGAAAAATGCACAGAGAGCCAGGCAATTGGGGAAAGAGAGCGCTGTGGTCCCAAGCTTTCTTCGCCTGGCAGCCTTTGCGCGCACAATGGAGGCAAGTGATCCTCTGCTGCCTCCCCACCTCCAAGCCTTTGTGGGCCCGGGAGCAGCCAATCGCAGGCCCCACGCAGCCTCTTGCACCTTCCAAACCGACCAACCCACTTTGGGCACTGGAGAGCTTTAAAGCCAGTGCATCTGCTCATCAGATTTCTTTGCAAAGGTTCCTGGGACCTGTAGTTCCCCTCATAGGCCTAGGTCTCATTTGTTGACCCAGAGTGCCTCCCAGTGGAATGGACCTTCATGGCTGCTCCCAGGGACCCACAGATGTGTATCATCAGGAGGAATGGCTCCATTATTGGGAATGTGGCGCAACTGGCTGGGTGTCAGCTGCATAAGATCTCTGCTGACCAGAAGGTCATGATTCCGAGGCCTGCCCGGGTTGGGGTGAGCTCTCGACCAATTGTGTAGCTTGTGGTCGACCTTTAATAATAATAATAATAATAATAATAATAATACAACTTTATTTCTAAACCGCATCCATCTCCCTGGTGGGGACTCGGAGCGGCTTACATGGGGCCGTGCCCAAACAACACATCACAAAATATCAACAACATCGAAAAATAAGCACAATAAAAAATAAACCCTTTGCAACCCAAAAGACAGTTGCATCTGTCAAGTAGGATATTTAGGTACCATGTTGTGGGGAGGCTAATTTAACTAATTTACAAGCCATAAAATCTCTCCAGGAAGTACACAAAAAAGAATGAAGGAATGCGACAGCTCCTCCTGGTGGCCGGAAGCTGGAAAGTTAAAATTGCCTCTGAGTGTCTGTCTATATATGTTGCATGTCAATGGCATTGAATGTTTGCCTGTATATGTGCATTGTGATCCGCCCTGAGTCCCCTGCGGGGTGAGAAGAGCGGATTATAAATGATGTAAATAAATAAATTGCACCATAACCTGATTGAAAAGGTAAAAATGTGAATCTCCATAAATTTGGCCAATCTCCATAAATATGTGGAGTCCACCTTTTGAAAACCACCAGTCAAGAAAAACATGACCTTGTTAGAAGTCAACTCTCTGAACAAGTGGTATTAATAAAAATGCATGTAATGGCACACAGGTACCTCAGTTGTTAAACTGAAGACTCATAGGATCATAGAGTTGGAAGAGACCTTGTGGGGCATCCAGTCCAACCCCATTCTGCCAAGAAGCAGGAAAATGGCATTCAAAGCACCCCCGACAGATGGCCATCCAGCCTCTGTTTCAAAACCTCCAAAGAAGGAGCCTCCACCACACTCCGGGGCAGGGAGTTCCACTGCTGAACAGCTCTCACACAGGAAGTTCTTCCTAATGTTCAGATGGAATCTTCTTTCTTGTAGTTTAAAGCCATTGTTCCGTATCCTAGTCTCCAGGGCTTGCTCCCTCCTCCCGATGACTTCCTCTCACATATTTATGCATGGCCCTCATCATCTCTCCGCCTTCTCTTCTTCAGGCTAAACATGCCCAGCTCTTTAAGCCGCTCCTCAAAGGGATTGTTCTCCAGACCCTTGACCATTTTAGTCTCCCTCCTCTGGACACATTACAGCTTGTCAACATTTCCCTTCAATTGTGGTGCCCAGAATTAGACACAATATTCCAGGTGGCAGAATAGAGCATGGGGAGCATGACTTCCCTGGATCCTCTAGGCACTAGACTCCTATTGATGCAGGCCTAAATCCCATTGGCTTTTTTTGCCACACTGCTGAACAGCTCTCACAGAGCGTTTTTCCTCATGTTCACGGGGAACCTCCTTTCTTGTAGTTTGAAGCATTTGATTTTGTCATTTGGGAGTTGTAGTTGTTGGGATTTCTAGTTAACCCACAATCAAAGAGCATCCTGAACTCCACCAATGATGGAATTTAACCAAACTTAGCACACTGAACTCTCATCAGACCAACAGAAAGTACTAAAAGGGTTTGCTGGGCATTGACCTTGAGTTTGGGAGTTGTCGTTCTCAAGAGAGCACTGTGGACTCAAATAATGATGGATCTGGACCAAACTTGGCACGAATCCTCAATATGCCCAAATGTGAACACTGGAGAAATTTGGGGAAAATAGAACAAGACATTTGGGAGTTGGAGTTGCTGGGATGTATAGTTCACTTACCTTGCGGAGTAGAGTCACGCCGTGCCGGCTGGCAGCGAAAAGGGCGGCCAGGAAGCACTCCAGGGCCTCCTCACCCAGGCAGGGGCTTCGCAGCCTCCCTTCCCTGCCTCGCATGAGGGGCAGCGCAAAGCCGCTTGCCACCCAGGCCCAATCCCCTGGCTTGCAAGCAATGGAAGCAGGCGAGGGGAGAAGTAGGAGGGCAGAGGGAAGGAGGGGGCGCCGTGAGGGAAGGAGGGGGCCAGCCAGCCACGCCCCTCTCGTTCCTGCCAAACAGGGAAGGAAGGAAGGAGACAAAGGAAGAAGTAGAGAAAGAGGGAGGAAGGAAGGAAAGAGAGAAGGAGGGAGGAAAAGAAAGAGGGAAGGAAGGAAATGTCACGCGTACCATTTTCCCTACCTTTTTGGCACGAACGAGAGGGGCGTGGCTGGCTGGCACTCCTTCTCTGGCCCCCTCCTCCCTCTGCGCTCTGTCCTTTTCCTCCCTACTTCCTCCCTCCTCCAGGCTATGCTGCTCGGTCGCGATCGACCAGTTCCAGCTTTGCAATCAACTGGTCAATCGTGATCGAACTAATGAGCAACCCTGTTCTAAATGGTTCTAAAGTACTTACAAAACTGAAGTTCTGGTGGTGAACACTAGGTGGCGCTGGTGCTTTGCTTCTACAGTGTTGCTAAAGTTCTGGTGGTGAACATTTCAGAACTCTAACAAAACTTTCACAATTTCGTTATAAATGGCATTTCCTAATTGGTTCTGTTTTAAAAATCGCCAATAATGAAATAATAATGAAGTTTTGAAAGTTTTGCTAGAGTTCTGAAATGTTCACCACCAGAACTTTAGCAACACTGTAGAAGCAAAGCACCAGCGCCACCTAGTGTTCACCACCAGAACTTTAGTTTTGTAAGCACTTTAGAACCATTAACAGTGGTTCTCAACCTTCCTAATGCCGTGACCCCTTAATACAGTTCCTTATGTTGTGGTGACCCCCAAACATAAAATTATATTCATTGGGCATTGAACTTGAGTTTTAGAGTTGTAGTTCACCTACATACAGACAGCACTGTAGACTCAAACAATGGTGGATTGGGAGCAAACTTGGCACAGATACTTAATATGAGCAGATCAGGTGACTGGCAGGTCAAGAGATAAGAACAAATTATACAACAATTATCAAAAATATTTGTATTCACAAAATCTCAAGTTGCAGTATAAAGGTATCACAATGGAATCATATAACATGTGACAGTACAATCGAACAGCACAGTGGATGGATTCTCATTGAAAAAGTACATCAAAATCTCAGTAGTACACAATAGAATGGTAATCATCAGTAACAACAGGCAATGCTAATGCAATAAATCATAATCCGTAAGGTGAAGTGAAAAGAAACATCTATCTTCTCACAAACTTATCCCAGCTGTGGTATGAGTCATGCAATTAATTCAAAGTGTGACAGGGATAAGCTCCGGAGTCCGTGGCGAATAGAGGACCAAAAGAACGCTGTCGTGACCTTGGACGCTGTGCGCATGCGTCGGTTCGTCCGTGGGCGAACCGCAAGGTACGCTGGTCCTTGTAGTCCCAGGAAGGCGCTCGTAGAGAACAGCGGTGGCAGCTGGAATAGCTAGCCGCAGGGACTGGTGGTCCTTGTAGTTCAGGTAGTTAACAGGAGCGTCTCAGTTGAAAGTAAAGCTGTCAGTGCAGCGTAGGGGAAAAAGCTGCCCCTCGTCCATCTCACCGTGGTGAGACAGAACTGAGGGGTTGCCTGACGGCAAAGAGCTCACCCGAGCCGGCGGGAGGCCGTTTCGTCCTATGGACTTCCTCAGAGGCTTTAATGATGGGCGTCCTCAATGAAATTCAGTGGTTTCTTAGCAGGCTTCTTCAGTGGCGTGGAGGACGGACCATTCCATCCTGCTTATGGAATGGTCCGTCCTCCACGCCACTGAAGAAGCCTGCTAAGAAACCACTGAATTTCATTGAGGACGCCCATCATTAAAGCCTCTGAGGAAGTCCATAGGACGAAACGGCCTCCGCCGGCTCGGGTGAGCTCTGCCGTCAGGCAACCCCTCAGTTCTGTCTCACCACGGTGAGACGGACGAGGGGCAGCTTTTTCCCTACGCTGCACTGACAGCTTTACTTTCAACTGAGACGCTCCTGTTAACTACCTGAACTACAAGGACCACCAGTCCCTGCGGCTCGCTATTCCAGCGTCACCGCTGCTTCTACGAGCCGCCTTCCTGGGACTACAAGGACCAGCATACCTTTGCGGTTCGCCCACGGACGAACCGACGCATGCGCACAGCGCGTCCAAGGTCACGACAGCGTTCTTTTGGTCCTCTATTCGCCACGGACTCCGGAGCTTATCCCTGTCACACTTTGAATTAATTGCATGACTCATACTACAGCTGGGATAAGTTTGTGAGAAGATAGATGTTTCTTTTCACTTCACCTTACGGATTATGATTTATTGCATTAGCATTGCCTGTTGTTACTGATGATTACCATTCTATTGTGTACTACTGAGATTTTGATGTACTTTTTCAATGAGAATCCATCCACTGTGCTGTTCGATTGTACTGTCACATGTTATATGATTCCATTGTGATACCTTTATACTGCAACTTGAGATTTTGTGAATACAAATATTTTTGATAATTGTTGTATAATTTGTTCTTATCTCTTGACCTACCAGTCACCTGATCTGCTTATCTTGTCTTTGAGGTGTAGCCCCCTGTTTTATTACAGATACTTAATATGCCCAAATGTGAACACTGGTGGAGTTTGGCGAAAATAGACCTTGACCTCTGGGAGTTGTAGTTGCTGGGATGTATAGTTCACCTACAATCAAAGAGCATTCTGAACTCCACCAACGATGGAATTGAACCAAACACAGAATCCCCGTGAACAACAAAAATACTGTGTTTTCTGTTGGTCTTTGGGGACCCCTCTGACACCCCAACCCCCAGGTGGAGAAACCCTGCCATAATGGATGTGATCCGCTATTCTCTTGGATCCCAGCAATGTTTCTTGTTGACTTGGGTTCTTATTCTGTCTCCAACTTGAACAATATTGCAAGGCATCTGCCATTATGCTCCCCAAGAAATGATTTCTTATTTAAAGCATTGCTATCCCACCTTTTTTATTATAAGGGAACCATAAAACATACCGAACATCATAGGTTAAAGCAGCTTAAAAGGTTACAATGGAAAACCCCAAAAATGTACATTCAAAGCAAATTAACTCCCCGACTTTGATTGTAAAATCAATGTAAACGAGTAGAAACTTTAATTGAGAACAAGGATCCTTAAACCTTTTCCACCCCTATGCAATCCCAGCTATATAAAACTTCTTTGCATATGGCTATTTGGAAGGAAACAAAAGTAGAAACCCTAAAGATCCAGCTTGTTGCTCTGACTATTTGGTTCGCTGATAGAATTGGATGACAGCCTTTTCCTGGTCATGCGTTTCAATGGAGCCGTTGCGCAGCTTCCGGATTTCGCCGATGGCATCCACGCCAGAGATTTTCCTGCTCTTCACTAAGTAACACGCCAGCATGGTTCCGGTCCGGCCAAATCCCAACATGCAATGCACGGCTGCAGCCTAAAAGGGTGGAGAGAATAGAACGGAAAGTTAAGGAAAAAGCATTTCTCCCAACGGCATCCCAATGTGTTTTAATGTGTTAATCGCTCCCTTGAACAAGGAGTGTTTCCAGAGGGACTGAAAAAGGCGAGGGTGAGTTCGCTACTGAAAAAACCGGAATTAGATCGTACGGTTCCCTCCAGTTACCGCCCAGTTTCGAATTTACCGTTCCGGGGTAAGGTGATGGAGAGGGCAATAGCGGCCCAACTGCAGCAGTTCCTAAATGACACAGCCGGATTAGATCCCTACCAGTCCGGCTTCCGTATTGGGCATGGGATGCTGGTCGCCATCACGGACCAGCTCCGCTGCCAATTGGATCAAGGGGGATCAGCGCTGCTTGTGTTATTGGACCTCACGGCAGCTTTTGATACAGTAGACCACGCATTATTAACCCACCGCCTAGCCATGACGGGGGTGAGGGGGACTGCCCTGAAATTGGTGTCCTATTTTCTCCTTGACCGGGGAGTGAAGAGGGGAGGTATGGTTTCCGAGAGGCTCCCCTTAAGCTGCGGGGTGCCTCAGAGAGCCAATCTTTCCTCTTTATTGTTTAACATCTACATGCGCCAAATTGGTGCGAGGTTTTGGTCTGGAGTGTCATCAGTACGTGGATGACACCCAGCTGGTTCTGAGGATGGACGGCCGGCCAGACTTTGTACCCGATTGTTTCCAACAATGCCTTGAAACTGTGACTGGTTGGCTACGAGCCAGTCGGTTGAGAGTGAACCCGTCAAAGACGGAGATCCTTTGGCTGGGTCACCTGGGTGGGTGTGAGCTCCAGCTGCCAACTCTGGACGGCGAGGCACTACGCCCGTCCCCCTTAGTAAAGTGTCTGTGGGTCCAGTTGGACCCGCTGCTGACAATGGAGGCTCAGGTCTCTGCTGTCAGCAGATCTGCTTTCTTCCATCTGCAGCAAGCTAGGCGGCTGGTGCCCTATCTCACCGGAAATGACCTAGCCACGGTGATCCAGACGATGGTCATCTCAAGGCTGAACTACTGTAACACCCTTTACATTGGTCTTCCTTTGTCGGTCATCCAGAAGCTTAAACTGGTGCAAAACGCAGCAGCGAGACTCCTGGCTGGAGCGCCGGCCAGGGCTCACATTACTCCAACTCTGCAGCGACTGCACTGGTTGCCAAATGAGCACCGGATCATCTTCAAAGTGCTGGTCTTGACCTTTAAGGCCTTGCATGGTCTGGGGCCGGTGTACTTGAGGGACCGTCTACTCCCATATGTTCCCCAGAGATCTCTTCAATCTGAAGACCTCAATCTCTTGCAGATTCCTTCCCTGCGAACCATTCACTTGTCGTCAACCAGACAGAGAGCTTTCTCTCTGGCAGCACCATGCCTGTGGAACAGTCTTCTGCCTGAAGTTCGAGCAGTTAGCGAGCTGCCGGCTTTCCGGAAAGCTTGCAAAACAGCACTGTTCCGCCAGGCATTTAGCCTTTAACCACTCTTGGTTATAGCGGAATATTGTCTAAATTGTTTTTATATTGTATTGCTTTTATTTATTTATTTATTATTTATTTATTTATTGGTTCGACTTAATATACTGCTCTCTCTGGAGCCCAGAGCGGTTTACAGAGTTAATAGATAAAACACATAAAATGCAATAAAATACAATATGCTTCTTTGTTGTAGTTCAATATGCTTCTTTGGTGTAGTTCGATATGCTGTAAACCGTCCTGAGCCAATTGGAAAGGACGGTATACAAATTGAAATAATAAATAAATAAATAAATAAATAAAATGTCAATGGCAAAAATAATTTTGGTGCCACGGATGCACCACTGCTTTCATGTCGTCTCCCCATGAACAGCACGTTACAGGAGCTGTCTTCATAGACCTGTCAGCAACTTAGGATAATCATTGCCTCCTCCTGAAATCATTGCCTCCTCCTGAAAAAAAAAGCATAATGTCACAAAGGATTACTATCTCACCCGCTTCATAGGAAATCTGCTACAAAACAGGAGCTTTTTTGTTGAGTTCCAGGGCCAGAGAAGCAGATGGCGAAGACAGAAGAATGGCCTGCCTCGGGGGAGCGTGCTTGCTCCATCAAGGATTAACATTTACACAAACAATCAGCCATTGCCAGAAGGGACAGAGAGTTTCATCTATGCTGACGATCATGCCATCACCCCACTTTTTAAACTACCTATTTATCTACACAAGTTTGGTTTTGAACTGCTAGGTAGGCAGACACTGGGCTAAACCCGGGCTTTGAACTGTCAACCTTTTGATTGGCAAGATTTATTGCAGATTGTGGCTAACCTGCTGTGCTAAAGCCCGGCCCAAACATTCCTAACGTTTATTTTTGGGACTTGGTTTCTGTTGAAACACTTCACCATCCTTTGTTTGTATGCCCTAAATAGGATAATATATGGATTAAATACAGGAATTCCATTTTTCACAGTGTTCTCAGTGTTCTCTCAGAGCCCGCCGTGGTGCAATGGGTTAAACCCTTGTGCTGACAGGACTGAAGAATGACAGGTCAGAGGTTCAAATCCGAGGAGAGCGCGGATAAGCTCCCTCTGTCAGCTCCAGCTTCCCATCCAGGGACATGAGAAAAACCTCTCACAAGGATGGTACAACATCAAAACATCTGGGCATCCGCTAGGCCAGTGTTTCCCAACCGCTGTTCCGCGCGCACACTAGTGTTCCGTGAGAGATCAGCTGGTGAAAACCTTCCCCCCCCTTTCTCCCCCCTCCTGCTGCTGCTGAGAGAGGTTTTCCCGCGGGACACCAGCTGATCGCGGAACAGCGGTTGGGAAACATGACCCTCTCTAGGACCTAAAGAGGCAGGGGAGGCTCAGGAGGGGAGGGGCCAGGTGACGCTCTCCTCCTCCTCCGGAAGTGAGCCCACAGGATAGAGTCTAGGAATCCTCAGGGATTCTTTCTCCTGGTTTGCGGCTCTGTCGAGCCCGGCGGAGTCGCAAACCGGGAGAACGGCTCCCCGCAGGGCAAACCGGGAGAATGGCTCCCTGATTGGGAGCCGAGTTTGTCTGGCTCGCGTCTTCCGGCGGGAGACGCGACCCGGCCAAACCTGACTCCCAGGCAGGGCCTGTTCCTTGCGGGGAGCCTTTCTCCCGGTTCGCGGCTCTGCCAAGCCTGGCGGAGCCGCGAACTGGGAGAACAACTCCCTGCAGGGCCCGGAGCCGAGTTTGTCTGGCTCACGTCTCCCGCTGAGCCCGGCAGGAGACGCGAACCAGCCAAACCCTGCTCCCAGGCAGGGCCTGTTCTTTACGGGGAGCCTTTTTCCCGGTTCGCGGCTCCGCCAAGCCCGGCAGAGCCGCAAACCGGGAGAACGGCTCCCCGCAGGGCCCCACCCCTCCCTCCTCCCCCTCTTCCCCAGTGTGCGGGAAACAGCGCTCGGCCTCCCTCCAGCTCCCTACCCACCGCCACGGCGCCTTCCTTTCTGCCTGCTTCACCAGCCCCGAGTCCAGAGTGCTCTCTGGATGTAGGTGAACTACAACTCCAAAACTCAAGGTAAATTCCTATTACCTATATGTATTATTGTGTTAGAGTTTCATTTTGTGTCATTTTGGTTGGTAGTGTGCCCCAGAATTTTGTAAATGTAAAAAATGTGCCGCAGCTCAAAAAAGGTTGAAAAACACTGTCCTAGGCAATGTCCTTTCAGACGGCCAATTTTCTCACAACAGAAGCAACTTGCAGTTTTTCAAGTCACTCCTGACATGAAAAAAAACAAAACAAAAAAGGTGTTATAGATGTTTTAAAGGAGAAAAGAACACTTTGAAACTCTGCTATATGTGGTTTGTTTCTGTGATTTGTGAAATGAGAAACCTAATTGCCTTGCATGAATACTAGTGGATATTTACCACTAAGAAGGTTGACTCAAGCGAGATTTTTAAACTCTTCTCAGGAAGATCATTCTTTCAAACAGTTACAATCTCTAACAAGATCATGTTTTCCAAAGGTTATGATTATTCCAAATAGTGTGGATGCCAATTAATCTCCAAAGGGATCACACTTCCAAAAGCCTGCGGAGATTCCTGGTGTTTCCAAATGGTTTTGAATAGCCACTATCCCAAAGGTTTTGGAGATTTCCATTTTCCAAAACTCAGATAGTACCAATTGAGATGGAAAACAACACATGTTGTGTAAGAAAACAATGCCTGGTAATGTTATTTGAGCACAGGCCCCATTCAGAACAGGAATTACCTCGCCCTTGGCATTGGCGTCTTCCATGATCTGCAGAAAGCGCTGAATCTGCTCCGGAGACGGCGGGTGGAAGTCAGTGATGGGCAGGCGGTGCACGTGGATGCCGGGGCAAGTGTCGTGATACGGGGGGCTGTGCTCGGTGAGAGAGACGAGGTGGCGGATGCCGTTCTCATACATGTATTGGTAATGCGCAGGCAAGCGGGGCATGGCGAGTCCGGCGAGCCGGCCAGGTTCGACCCAGGAGAAATTGGGCGGCACTGCGGACGCCATGGGCTCTGCGGCAAAAAAGACCAAAGGTGGAAGGAGGTGATGAACAGCAACAGTAGTATAACTAGCAGCAAAACTAGTAGTATAAAAGATATTTTGATTCATACCAACATCTCACCACGACCTCCTCGAAGTGTATTAACACATAAAACACATACATGTGGTCATTGTGCTCAGTGTAGATTTGTATATCCTTCTAATGAAATATACAGTCTGGGAAAGTCGTGCTCCTTTAAGATCAGAGATTATACCACGTGCTCATCCGAGCGCTGTGTATATGGATTAAAATGTTCATGTGGGCTCCTTTATGTTGGGGAAACTTCAAGGGCTCTCAAAACCAGAGTGGGGGAGCACATATCAAAGATCAGGACTATGTCACAGGAATCCCAGTTATATCTTCATTTCAAACAATTCTCACATAGTTGCGACTCTATCCAATTCTTTGGGTTGGAAAGGGTTAATATACCTCCACACGCAGATGTTCGTAAAACACTTATCTGTGCTGAAACACAGTGGATGATTATGATTAAATTATGCACTGAAATTCCAGTCAGTTTAAATGACAAATTACCTATATCCGCGTTGTTGATCTGATTCACCTATGTTGAATAATCCTAGGTCACAATATATTGTAGTGCATTCCTCCAATGTATTTGTGTATGCCACAAACTATCCATGGATAGTGTTCTACCATTGAAAGACTCATTTGGACTAACATTAACATCTTCAACAACAACATTTGAAGTGTATTTTGAAAACCACGGACTCCGATTATATGATTGTACTTGATGTGTATATTAGATATACTACTGATTGATATATATTATTGATGCGTATTCTACATTGAATTGTATTTCTGAATTATATTTTTGATACATTCAAATAATTGTGCAGCGTAGTTGATGCGCCCTGCTATTGTGTTGTAGTTTTCTTGCTAAACACCATTTCTCGGTCTAACCTCAAAAGGAGTTGAGTCACAGCCCGAGATGATCCGAGATGAGCCCATCCCTCAATACGCTAATGTTTGTGTTGGATTAAATGACGCTAGAACAAAAGCAAGTAAGGAGAGGGATGTCCAAAGATGTCCAAAGCAAAAGTAAACAAAGTGATCGTCGTGTTTTTTCAGAGTGACCTCCACATCAAATACAGAAATCATGCATTCCAGTTCTTGGTTGGCTTTGTTTCTATTGTTGCATTGATTTTGCCCTACCCGTCCCATGGCTGTCATGCAAATTGAATGAAAAACAAAGAGACCTGTCCTGAGCTCATTGGGAGAAAACATACAAAGACAACTAAGTAAATAAAATAAACACATCCACACCTTTCCGATGTTGCTGGACGGCATTTCTATTCTTTTTGATATGCTGACTAAGGCGGATCAAAAAAGGTCAGCAGTTTTCAAAAGAACAGACATGTTAGCCTGGATCTACACTGCCATAAAAATCAATGATCTGCTTTGAACTGGATTATATGGCAGTGTAGACTCATATAATCCAATTCAAAGCAGATAATGTGGATTTCTTTCAGTGTCAACTGCAAGTCACTTCTGGTGTGAGAGAATGGGCCATCTGTAAGGACATTGCCCAGATGTTTGATGTTCACCATCCTTGTGAGAGGCTTCTCTCATGTTCCCGCATGAGGAGCTGGAGCTAACAGAGGGAGCTCAACCCCCTCTCCCCAGATTCAAATCACTGACCTGTTGGTCATCGGTCCTGCTGGTACAAGGGTTTAACCTATTGCGCCACCGGATTATATTGATAATTTGGATTATACGGCAGTGTAGATCCAGCCTTAGACTGTCATAGGCTAGAAAAGGAGGGAGAGGAAAATCTCACCGCACCTTGAGGACTGATGTATGCTTTTGCATGAGCTTTCAAGAATCATAGAGTTGGAAAAGACCTTGTGGGCCATCCAGTTCAACCCCCTGCCAAGAAGCAGGAAAATTTTATTCAAAGCACCCCCGACAGATGACCTCTCTTTAAGCCTCTCTTTAAAAGCTTCCAAAGAAGGAGCCCCTACCACACTCCAGGGCAGAGAGTTCCACTGCTGAATGGCTCTCACAGTCAGGAAGTTCTTCCTAATGTTCAGGTGGAATCTCCTTTCTTGTAGGAGGGTGACTAAAATGATCAAGAGAACAAGCCCCATGAGGAGTGGCTTAAAGAGCTGGACATGTTTAGCCTGAAGAAGAGAAGGCTGAGAGGAGACATGATAGCCATGTATAAGTATGTGAGGGGAAGTCATAGGGAGGAGGGAGCAAGCTTGTTTTCTGCTGCCCTGGAGACTAGGACGTAATGGAACAACGGCTTCAAACTACAGGAAAGGAGATTCCATCTGAACATTAGGAAGAACTTCCTGACTGTGAGAGCCGTTCAGCAGTGGAACTCTCTGCCCCAGAATGTGGTGGAGGCTCCTTCTTTGGAAGCTTTTAAACAGAGGCTGGATGACCATCTGTCGGGCATGCTTTGAATGCAATTTTCCTGCTTCTTGGCAGAATGGGGTTGGACTGGATGGCCCACGAGGTCTCTTCCAACTCTAGGATTCTATAGTTCTAATCAAGTTGGCCAATTGCAACAAGTGGACAAGAGTTCTTTCTCCCACCTGGACATTATTCTACAGACATATAAACCCCACTTGCCTAGTTTCCAACCTCTGAGGATGCCTGCCATAGATGTGGGTGAAATGTCAGGAGAGAATGCTTCTGGAACATGACCATACAGCCCAGAAAACTCCCAACAACCTAGTGATTCCGGCCATAAAAGCCTTCAACAAGACAAATTATTATTATTAATAATAATAATAAATAATATGTGGCGCAGCTGGCAGGGAGTCAGCTGCATAAGATTTCCACTGACCAGAAGGTCGTGAGTTCGAGGCTTGCTCGGGTCGGGGTGAGCTCTCGACCAATTGTGTAGCTCAATATATGTTGTTTGTCTATGGCAGTGTTTTTCAACCTTTTTTGAGCCGCAGCACATTTTTTACATTTCCAAAATCCTGGGGCACACCACCAACCAAAATGACACAAAATGACACTCTAACACAGTAATACATATAGTTAATATGTTTTTAAATGTATTTATACACTCAGTGTGAAACCAGGGCCTGTTTCGATGAACACAACATAGATATCCTGGCAGGAATGGCAGAAAGACACAAACTTCCCACACAGAACTCCCATAAGCAAGAGAAAATACTATAAGAGTTTGGTGGGTTTTGGAGTTGTAGTTCACCTATATCCAGAGAGCACTGTGGACTCAAACAATGTTGGATCAGGACCAAACTTGGCATGAATACTCAATATGCCCAAATGTGAACACAGATGGAGTTTTGGGACAATAGACCTTGACATTTGGGAGTTACAGTTTCTGGGATTTATAGTTAACACATAATCAAAGAGCATCCTGAACTCTTGCAACAATGGAATTGAATCAAACTTAGCATATTGAACTCTCATTACCAACATAAAGTACTGAAAGGGTTTGCTTGGGAATTGACCTTGAGTTTGGAAGCTGTAGTTCACCTACACCCAGAGAGCATTATGGACTCAAACAATGTTATGTTATGTTGTTGTTTGTTTTCTATCCAGAATCACAATGTTGGAAGGAGGCTCACCACTTTAAGGTCCCTAAAACAGGCATGGGAAAGCTTTGGCCCCCTTCCAGGTGTTTTGGACACCAACTCCCACCATTCCTAACAGCCTGAGGCCCTTTCCTGCTTAAGTGGCTGAGGGGGAAGGAAAAGGGCCTGAGGCTGCTAGGAATGGTGGGAGTTGGAGTCCAAAACACCTGGAAGGTCCAAGTGTGCCCATGCCAGCTTTCGACAGAGACCTCTTCCTCCCCCTTCGCGCCCTTTCTTCCCCCTCCGGCCGAATACTTACTTTTTCTTCTACACTGCCGCTTCTGCCGCCATTTTGGTCCGAGGGGGCAGCGTGAGCGTGTTCAGGAGGGGGGGGGGAGGGAGGAAGACGTGACCCATGCGGGCGCTACTGCGCAGACTCGCCCCAGAGCAAAGCGAGGCAAAGCGAGCAGAGCAAGGCTGGGAAGAAGGGAGCCCGAGTGGAGAAGAAAAAGTGTTCGGCAGGAGGGGGAAGAAAGGGTATTGGGGTTTCCCATTTCCCATGGCACACCTGATGATCGCTCACGGCACACTAGTGTGCCACAGCACACTGGTTGGGAAACACTGGTCTATGGCATTGGATGTTTGCCTGTATATGTGCATTGTGATCTGCCCTGAGTTCCCTGCGGGGTGAGAAGGGCGGAATATAAATGACGTAAATAAATAAAAATAAATATATAAATATTATTATTATACAATATGATAATATATTACATCAATATTAGAATAATATATCAACGTATTATATAATCTATATAGCAATATATATCAATATAGCTCAATATATTGTGTAGCTCAATATATGTTGTTTGTCTATGGCAGTGTTTTTCAACCTTTTTTGAGCCGCAGCACATTTTTTACATTTCCAAAATCCTGGGGCACACCACCAACCAAAATGACACAAAATGACACTCTAACCAGTAATACATATAGTTAATATGTTTTTAAATGTATTTATACACTCAGTGTGAAACCAGGGCCTGTTTCGATGAACACAACATAGATATCCTGGCAGGAATGGCAGAAAGACACAAACTTCCCACACAGAACTCCCATAAGCAAGAGAAAATACTATAAGAGTTTGGTGGGTTTTGGAGTTGTAGTTCACCTATATCCAGAGAGCACTGTGGACTCAAACAATGTTGGATCAGGACCAAACTTGGCATGAATACTCAATATGCCCAAATGTGAACACAGATGGAGTTTTGGGACAATAGACCTTGACATTTGGGAGTTACAGTTTCTGGGATTTATA
Source organism: Anolis apletophallus (assembly GCA_030556195.1). Lineage (NCBI taxonomy): Eukaryota > Metazoa > Chordata > Lepidosauria > Squamata > Anolidae > Anolis > Anolis apletophallus. The sequence continues at coordinate 3,561,605 of JARBWK010000019.1, read as the reverse complement.
GCTAACACATAATCAAAGAGCATCCTGAACTCTTGCAACAATGGAATTGAATCAAACTTAGCATATTGAACTCTCATTACCAACATAAAGTACTGAAAGGGTTTGCTTGGGAATTGACCTTGAGTTTGGAAGCTGTAGTTCACCTACACCCAGAGAGCATTATGGACTCAAACAATGTTATGTTATGTTGTTGTTTGTTTTCTATCCAGAATCACAATGTTGGAAGGAGGCTCACCACTTTAAGGTCCCTAAAACAGGCATGGGAAAGCTTTGGCCCCCTTCCAGGTGTTTTGGACACCAACTCCCACCATTCCTAACAGCCTGAGGCCCTTTCCTGCTTAAGTGGCTGAGGGGGGGGGGGAAGGAAAAGGGCCTGAGGCTGCTAGGAATGGTGGGAGTTGGAGTCCAAAACACCTGGAAGGTCCAAGTGTGCCCATGCCAGCTTTCGACAGAGACCTCTTCCTCCCCCTTCGCGCCCTTTCTTCCCCCTCCGGCCGAATACTTACTTTTTCTTCTACACTGCCGCTTCTGCCGCCATTTTGGTCCGAGGGGGCAGCGTGAGCGTGTTCAGGAGGGGAGGGGGGAGGGAGGAAGACGTGACCCATGCGGGCGCTACTGCGCAGACTCGCCCCAGAGCAAAGCGAGGCAAAGCGAGCAGAGCAAGGCTGGGAAGAAGGGAGCCCGAGTGGAGAAGAAAAAGTGTTCGGCAGGAGGGGGAAGAAAGGGTATTGGGGTTTCCCATTTCCCATGGCACACCTGATGATCGCTCACGGCACACTAGTGTGCCACAGCACACTGGTTGGGAAACACTGGTCTATGGCATTGGATGTTTGCCTGTATATGTGCATTGTGATCTGCCCTGAGTTCCCTGCGGGGTGAGAAGGGCGGAATATAAATGACGTAAATAAATAAAAATAAATATATAAATACTATTATTATACAATATGATAATATATTACATCAATATTAGAATAATATATCAACGTATTATATAATCTATATAGCAATATATATCAATATAATAATATTATATTGATATTATATTAATATTATTATTATTGGCCCTCCTCTACTTTTAATATCTAAACATTATTAAATAATAATAATACATTATTTGTTACCCACTTCTACTTACATGGGATGAGAGTCCCCAGCCAATGCCTAATAGCCATAGTTCTCGTCCATCAATTGGTCTGATAATTCTTCCATTTTATACACCATTTAAACAAATGACACATGTTTTAAGAAGCTATTCCATTTGGCTGATTGAAAGGAAGGAATAGAAGCCCTTCTGTAGTCTTACTCAGTCTCCTCTCATTGCTCCATGCCTTCATTGTGGCGCTGACCAAAAATAAACCCTCACTGAGGCTGTCCTCAGATGACCCCTTCTTCCCTTCCATAGACACAAACATACAGAGAAGCATTTGCCATCAGCTCATAACACAATCTGGGATCAGGCTATGCAATGCGATTCCCAGCAAGCAACCCCATGCTTGCATTCATCTGCCCCAGACATACCTGGGATGAGAGAGAAGGGCTGCAACAAGATGCCCCAGACATACCTGAGATGTGAGAGACAAGACCTGTGTTTCTTATTTCTCGGTGCTGCAAGCGCAAGCATCAGAGTGCTTTCTCTAGGCGGAAGCACATCTGTTCCCCCTTTTGTAACTTCATTCAAGAGTGGAGCTCCTCCTTCATCTGGCCTGATGGGCAGTCGCCACAGCGAATGGGGATGCAATGGGATCCTTCCTATTGTTGTTGTGGCAAAGTTCAAAACCACTTCCACAGACAGAGGGGCGGGAGGAGAGGAACATTTCAGATCCAGATCAAAGAGGAGATCAGTGACTGGGATGAGACAGAGACCTATGCAGGCCATGGAGCATCAACATTAGGGTTGCCACTTCTTGATATAAGAAATAAGGAACATTTACCTAAAAATATGGGATTTTTCACAAAAATAAGCAACACTTCATAAAACACAGCTGAGGTTATGTTTCACATGGCTTCCTTTTTTTCCCCACGCTCGCAGGGAAACCTCCCGCCGCCGCTTCCGCGGATACGGCACCTCATTCTCTCCCGCACAGCCTCCTCCTCCTTCGTCGCCGCGAGAGGGATGGCTCACTGGCTCAATCCCCAGCAGGCCCGAGATGCAAACGGGCGTGTGCGCAAACCTCACTCTGGCTCCCTCTCTCCGCAAGCACCTCCTGCCGCCGCCGCCGCCCTGCCTCTTCCAGGAAGGCCCGCCTCTTCCGGTCCGTCACTCCCAGCATGCGCAACCAAATCACCCCTCCCCTTTCTGCTCAGCCTTCTGCGCTTGCCTCTCTTTATGCTCAAGAGGGAGGGCTAGAACGGCCAGGGAAGGCACCAAGATGGCGGCGCTGTCGGCTCAGGTGCATCAGCAGGCCCGGATTAACACTTTTTTGCGCCCTGGGCCACAGTTTGGAATAACGCCCCCTTTAAACCAACGTCCCGCCACCTCCAAGGTCCCCATTCCCACCGTCTGGAAAGCTCCGCTGTGCTCTGAAGGTCTCCTCGGGAGTTGGGAGGCTTGGGGAGAGCGCAGCGGGTGCAAACTCGCTCCAAAGGCGCGCATGAGAGAGAGAGAGAGAGAGAGAGAGAGAGAGAGCGAGCGTGGAAGAGAGAGAGAGAGAGAGCACGCGCGCGAGAGAGAGCGAGAGAGCGTGTGAGACAGAGAGAGAGAGAGAGAGAGAGAGGGGACGGAGCAGAGACTTTGCCGGGAGAAGGAACGAGGAGGGGCATGAGAAAGGGGGAAAGAGGGGCGTAGACCAGTTTTGGGGTTTTTTCCGGTCCGTGATCTACCCCCCACCCCCGTCTTGCGCCCCTAGGCCATGGCCCTGTTGGCCTTATGGGTAATCCGGGCATGTGTATCAGCTGGATCAGGCCTGGTGTTTGTGTGCAGCTACCGGGCATTCACGCAGAGTTCTCCCTTCCTTTTTTTCCTAATTGCTGGCCCGGCCTTGCCTCCTGCTGCCACCTGTCCTTTCCTGTCAATACAGGAGAGGAACTGAAAATACGGGACACGAAATTCAGAGCGAAAATACGGGACAGGTGGCAACCCTAATCAGCATCTTTATCAATGATGCAGAATGATGGAATATTTATTTATTTAGCATGTCAGAAGCGAATTGAGAATATATAGTTATCATGTATGGAAAAACTACAAACGAAGTTAAAAGCTTGGCATTATGCTAAATGCCCTCTGTTTTTGTCGTCAAAGGCTTCTCTCCCGACGTTTCGCCCACATCTATGGCAGGCATCCTCAGAGGTTGTGAGGCCTGTTGGAAACTAGGCAAGTGGGGTTTATATATCTCTGGAATCCACGGTGGGAGAAAGAACTCTTGTCTGCTTGAGGCAAATGTGAAGGTTGCCATTGGCCACCTTGTTTAGCACGCAATGGCTTTGCAGCTTCAAAGCCTGGCTGCTTCCTGTCTGTGGGAATACTTAGCATTGAATAGCCTTGAAACTTCAAAGCTTGCTGATCCCTCCCTGGGGCAAATCCTTAGCTTCTGCCTAGGGGAATCATTATTTTTATTTATGTATTTACGATATTTATATGCCGTCCTTCTTACCCTGAAGGGGACTCATAGCGGCTTACAAGTAAAATGTAAATACAATATATTATATTATTGACATAGCTCAATATTAATATTATATATTACATTGTACTATAACATTATTATTAGTAATATTACATGTAATATAAAATATATAATTATAATATCATAGTATTAAAAGTAGTATTATGTTGTATTACATTATATAGCATTGATTAGCGTTGCAGCTTCAAAGTCTGACTGCTTCCTGCCTGGGGCAAATCCTTAGCATTTAATAGCCTTGAAGCTTCAAAGCCTACCTGCTTCTGTCTGGGGGAATCCTTATTATTTATTTATGATATTTATTTATTTATTTACAACATTTATATGCCGCCCTTCTCACCCCGAAGGGCACTCAGAGCGGCTTACAAGTAAACTGTAAATACAATATATTATATTATTGCCATAGCACAATATTATTATTATTATATATTACATTGTACTATAACATTATACTGTAACATTATTAGTAATATTACATGTAATATAAATATATAATTATATTAGTAGTAGTATTATGTTGTATTACATTATATAGCATTGAATAGCCTTGCAGCTTCAAAGTCTAGCTGCTTCCTGCCTGGGGGAGAAATCATTTGCATTGAATAGCCTTGCAGCTTCAAAGTCTGGCTGCTTCCTGCCTGGGGAGAAAACATTTGCATTGAATAGCCTTGCAGCTTCAAAGTCTAGCTGCTTCCTGCCTGGGGAGAAATCATTTGCATTGAATAGCCTTGCAGCTTCAAAGTCTGGCTGCTTCCTGCCAGGGGAGAAATCATTTGCATTGAATAGCCTTGCAGCTTCAACGTCTGGCTGCTTCCTGCCTGGGGAGAAATCATTTGCATTGAATAGCCTTGCAGCTTCAAAGTCTGGCTGCTTCCTGCCAGGGGAGAAATCATTTGCATTGAATAGCCTTGCAGCTTCAAAACCTGACTGCTTCCTGCATAAATGCTGGGCCACTCTAACAACCACCATGTCAGACTACACAGAGACGCCATTGAAATCCACAAGCATGTGGACAATTTCAACAGAAAGGAGGAAACCATGAAAATGAACAAAATCTGGCTACTACTATTAAAAAACTCCAAAATCAGGACAGTAAATAAAGATCAACACTCAGAAAACAGGGGCATTCCAGGCACAAACAATCAGGGCCAGTTAGCAAAGGATTCTCCCAGGCAGCAACCAGCCAGGCCATTGCATGCTTATCAACGTGGCCAAGTTTCCAACTGACCACATAACCTCTAAAGATGCCTGCCATCGAAGTGGGCGAAATGTCAGGAGAGAATGCTTCCGGAACATGGCCAGACAACCCGGAAAACTCACCGCAACCCAGTGATTATGGTCATGAAAACCTTCAACAACAACAAAACAACAACAATAACAACATAATAATAACAATAACAATAATTGCAGATGACATGATGATCTTTCCAAAAGACCCACTGCATCCTAGTGAGATCTTGAAGTATGGAGACCTGTCAGGCTTTCAAATGAATCAGGAGAAAATCCGACATCTCTGTTATCACAAAGGGAGTAGACTAGATATCACCATTCTTGGTGTCTGTGTGTGTGTGTGTGTGTGTGTGTTTTTTGTAGCTTTTTGTTTCCTTGTGGGCTGTTACTCACCGCACATTAAAAAGAAAAAACAACAAACAGAAAGTTTCCTAGCCAGTTATGATGCCTGTTTACCACCTGATGCCCAAGAGACCTGATTCTGGTTTAAATTGCTACAGTTCCAGTATAAGTTGCATTGTGGATGCGTTTCACACCCAGTCTGTCCGTCTGCTTATTAACCAGCGGTGTCACAAAAGCACTTCCTCCACATCACTGTCGAAAGAGGACAGCCCTGAAAGTAAAAAAGACATTAGAGGAGGCTATTATTATTATTATTATTATTTGATAAACAACAATATTAGAACACCACTCCCACCCCCTTGACTGGCTTGTTATAATATTTTCACAAACCCCAATGACATCTAGACATTTGATGATCCAACAATGTGGCAGTGAGTCAAATGCATCATCATCATCATTATTATTACTCCACTGGCTGCCAGTTTGCTACCGGGCACAATTCAAAGTGCTGGCTTTAGCCTTTAAAGCCCTAAACGGTTCGGGTCCAACTTACCTGTCCGAACGCATCTCTTCTTATGAACCTTCAAGATGCTTAAGATCATCCGGAGGGGCCCTGCTCTCGGTCCCGCCTGCTTCGCAGGTGCGATTGGTGGGGACGGGAGACAGGGCCTTCTCAGTGGTGGCTCCTCAGCTTTGGAACGCCCTCCCTAGAGACATCAGATTGGCCCCCTCCCTCCTGACAGTTCGCAAGAAAGTCAAGACCTACCTGTTTGAGCAGGCACTTGCTGATGAAATATAAGGCTTAATTAGATATATGGAATGATGACGATGCGATGGAAACTGATTTCAACATGACGCTGAAACTGCAATTGTATGTTTCTTCACCCAGAGGGTCATTGGGTTATGGAACTCACTTCCAGAGGAGGTTGTGACAGCTGTCAGCCTGGACAGCTTCAAGGCAGGATTAGACAGATTCATGGATACCAAGGGAATCAGTAGTTACTGAAATGGACATCCAAGTGCCACCTCTGTGTTGATGGAGGCAGGCAGGATTTTCCCCGGGTACTGGTTGTGGGGGGTCGGGAGCAGGTGAGGGTTTTGCCCTCCTTTCTGCTAGAGAATAATGCGTGCAGATCCCTGTAGGGTGGCCTTTAGCAGCTGACAGATGGTAATTCTGTTCAGCGCCGATTGTGTTTAAGTGCAGGCCAAGGTCTTTAGGCACTGCACCCAGTGTGCCCATCACCACTGGGACCCCCTTGACTGGCTTGTTCTAATCTTTTCACAAACCCCGATGACATCTAGACTTTTGATGATCCAACAATGTGGCAGTGAGTCAAATGCATTATTATTATTATTATTATTATTATTATTATTATTAGAAACACAACAAGATGAGACGACAGCAAACAAGGTCACTCTGCTAGCTGTTGTATTGGATCACACGTCGGACACTTCCCAAGTGTCTAGGACTGTGTGATGTATTGGCGAATAATGTAAGCAGATCCCAATAGGGTGGCCTTTTGCAGCTGACAGATGGTAATTCTGTTCAGCGCCGATTGTGTTTAAGTGTAGGCCAAGGTCTTTAGGCACTGCACCCAGTGTGCCTATCACCCCTGGGACCCCCTTGACTGGCTTGTTCTAATATTTTCACAAACCCCGATGACATCTAGACATTCGATGATCCAACAATGTGGCAGTGAGTCAAATGCATCATCATCAACACCAACAATCCATACTTTGTTTTTACCACGATTGTGAGGTCAGGAGTCTTGTGCTCCAAAACTCTGTCAGTCTGAATTCGGATGACCCAGAATAGTTTGACGTGTTTATTTTTTGTAACTTTTTCGCGCTTGTGATCCCACCAGTTCTTTGTCGCAGGCAGATGGTATTTGTGGCACAGGTCCCAATGGATCACCTGAGCAACGGTGTTGTGCCTCCGCTTGTAGTCTGTCTGCGCAATCTTCTTGCAGCAGCTGAGGATGTGATCTATTGTTTCATCTTCACTGGCTGCCAATTAGCTTCCGAGCACAATTCAAAGTGCTGGTTTTAACCTACAAAACCCTATACGGTTCTGGCCCAGTTTATCTGTCCAAACGTATTCTCCCTTATGAACCATCAAGAGTGTTAAGATCGTCGGGAGAGGCCCTGCTCGTCGGGAGAGGCCCAGGCGCGTCTGGTGGGGACGAGAGACAGGGCCTTTTCTGTGGTGGCCTCCCAGCTGTGGAACTCCCAAATGAAATTAGATCTGCCCCTCCCACCTCACCTTTAGGAAGCTAGTAAAAACATGGCTGTGGAACGAGGCCTTCACAGAACGAGAGCGGAGATCACTAATTGACCAAAGCACAGACCACAATATATGGATTGAATACATGGACTGACTTGGACATGATTTTATCTTGGCGAACGGCTTTTGAATGTAATTCAGGTCTTTTTGAAAGAGGACTATGGCCCCTTCCATACAGCTGTATAAAATCCACATTTTATATATTAGTAAAATATATTAGTGGCAATATATTACCACTAATAATAATAATGGTACTATATATATATTGTGTTACATGCAATATTACTAATAATATTGCAATATAATTGTTACAGTTCAATGCGATATTGCCATTTGGGAGTTGCAGTTGCTGGGATTTATAGTTTGCCTACAATTGATGTTGTGCTATGGCAATAATATTGTTTATTGTAATTCTTACAGTTCAATGTGATATTGTTATAGTACAACGTGATATGTAATATTGATGTTGTGCTATGGCAATAATATTGTTTATTCTAATTGTTACAGTTCAATGTGATGTTGTTATAGCACAACGTGATATGTAATATTTATTTATTTATTTATTATTTATTATTCACTTTTGTATTCCGCTCCTCCCAGCAGGCTCGGGGCGGATCACAGCAAAAATACATGGGCGGCATGTTGTGACATATCAACATGTGGCCCTACAATTGATAAAAACATAAAAACATAAAACCACATTTAAAACAGGTTACATCGTCAAGACACGGGTTAAGAGGACATATATCATAGTTGATGTTGATGTTGTGCTATGGCAATAATATAGTTTATTGTAATTGTTACAGTTCAATGTGATATTGTTAGGGCACAATGTGATATGTAATATTGATATTGTGCTGTGGCAATAATATAGTTTATTGTAATTGTTACAGTTCAATGTGATATTGTTATAGCACAACGTGATCTGTAATATTGATGTTGTGCTGTGGCAATAATATAGTTTATTGTAATTGTTATAGTTCAATGTGATATTGTTATAGTAGAATGGGATATGTAATATTGATGTTTTGCTGTGGCAATAATTATAGTTTAATACAGTGTTTTTCAACCTTTTTTGAGCCGCGGCACATTTTTTACATTTACAAAATCCTGGGGCACACCACCAACCAAAATGACACAAAATGACACTCTAACACAGTAATACTGATGCTTTTTCTGCGTATTCACTTTTGTTTCACACACTAAATGGTTAAAAGTTGTGTATGAAATGCCATTTGGGCTAGGGCTACAAGATGCATAAGCAAATCACAGATTCATAGAGTTGGAAGAGACCTCGTGGGCCATCCAGTCCAACCCCATTTTGCCAAGAAGCATGTTTAGATGTGGGCTCCTTCTCCAGAGTCATGCAATGCCGTGATCACACTCTAGAGCAGGCCTGGGCAAACCTGGGCCTTCCCTCCAGGTGCTTTGGACTTCAACTCCCACAATTTCTAACAGCCCCGGGGGGGGAGGGGAGGGCCTGAGGCTGTTAGGAATTGTGGGAGTTGAAGTCCAAAGCACCTGGAGGGAGGGCCCAAGTTTGTCTAGGCCTGCTCTAGACTCACATAATGCTCTTTTTCTGTCCCTCCTCACTGCCTTTTCCCTCTCTGAAGCGCCCACGCAATCTCCCCGCCGCCTTTAGCTTTGCGCCGGTTAGCCTAGCGCCGCCATCAGAGACAGACAAGGGGCTGAGCCAATTGTCTCTGGGGTCCCGGGATCCCCTTTTGGGTCCGGCTGCTGAGGTAAGTGAGGCTAGGCCTCAAAGGCCTCCTCCTGGCCCCATTCGGTTCCCTTGTTCAAGAGCCTCCTCGCTGTAGGATCCCCCCACAGTTTAGTGTGGAAGTAGCCTTTGCATTATACTGCATTACATTGGCCCAGACTCCTCTCTTGCTGCCAATTTCCCATGGCACACCGGTTGGGAAACACTGGTTTAATGTATTTGTATAGTTCAATGAGATATTGTTATAGTACAATGTGATATGCAATATTGATGTTGTGCTGTGGCAATAATTATAGTTCATTGTATTTGCATTTTGCTTGTGAGCCGCTCTGAGTCCCCTTCGGGGTTGAGAAGGACGGCATATAAATATCGTGAAATAAATGAATAAATAAATAAATAAAATATATTATTGGGCCTGTTTCATGGATTTTTATATCTATGGATCTTGTTCTGCCATGAAGCTCATGGACTTACCTTTGTTTTAGAACTTTACTGTTTTTGCTAATTTTACTGCTTTGTCTACCTATATTCTTCAATGAACTGCTTGCTTCTTTGACCAAGTTGATGTGGCATTTAAGGCCAGAGGTGTCCCTGTTTTGGTGTATGGCCATTTGACACTTTTGCAATGTGTCCATCTACCTCCCCATCGTCCCGATCTCCCCGACTCACCTGTTTCTAGGGATTCCTCCTCTCTGTCGAACAGTTCGTTCTGTTCCTCCTCGTCCAGGAACAAGAAGTTTTCAGGGGGCCACCGAAGCTCCCCGCTCTCCACCTCTTCCCTTTCGCTGGGTTCCACCACGATGGAGGGCAGGCGAGCCTTCCCGGGCCACGGCTCTCCATACTGGTTCTCGTAGAGAGGCCTCTCCGGCAGCATTTTGCAGGTATTCTCACACTGCTGCGATTCATAGGGCAACCCACAGCATCTCTCGGCAGAATCTCGGACACACATGTCCTCGCAGGACGACTCGGCGGGCACCGTTGGCATCTCCTCGCTGGGAAGCTCCTCACACAGTCCCAAGGAAGGGTTGCCAAAGGGATACGGCCCCTGGCTTCGGCCCGGCACTGGTGTTGGGAATGGCTGAAAGAAGAAGCAGAAATGCTTGGGTGCATCTTGGGAATGCTTCGGAGCAGTGTTTCTCAACCCTTAATACAGTGTTTCCCAAACTTTTCTGAGCCGAGGCACACTTTTAACATTAAAAAAATCCTGGGGCACACCACCAACCAAAATGACACGCTAACACAGTAATACATACAGTATAGTTAACTGACCTTGAGTTTTGGGGTTGTAGTTCACCTACATCCAGAGAGCCCTCTGGACTCAAACAATGTTGGATCAGGACCAAACTTGGCATGAATACTCAATATGCCCAAAAGTGAACACAGATGGAGTGTGGGGAAAATAGACAGGGGGGGAGGCTGAGAGCGGTTTCGCATACACCGAAGAGGAGGGGGAGGAGCGGGGCCCTCCGGGGAGCCGTTCTCCCGGTTTGCGGCTCCGCCGGGCTTGGTGGAGTTGCAAACCGGGAGAAAGGTTCTCCCCAAGGAAACGGAGGAGATGCCTCTTGATGCCTGGCTGCTTCCAAACCGCGGTTTGGAAGCTGCGAGGCCCCGAGATTTCCTCCGTTTCCCCAGGTCTCCCTCACAAGCGGAGGGAGAGCCTGAGGAACAATCCCTGCCTGGGAGCCGGGTTTGGCCGGCTCGCATCTTTTGCCGGGCTCGACAGAAGACACGAGCCGGCCAAACTCGGCTCCCAAGCAGGGCCTGGGCCCTGCAGGGAGCCATTCTCTCGGTTTGCGGCTTTGCCGGTCTTTGCGGAGCCATGAACCAGGAGAAAGGCTCCCTGCAAAGAACAGGCCCTGCCTGGGAGCCGGGTTTGGCCAGCTCGCGTCTTCCGCCCGGCTCAGCGGAAGACGCGAGCCGGACAAACTCGGCTCCCAAGCCGAGGCTCAGGGCGGCTCACAACGCCAGATAAAACAGCATAAAAACAGTAATATAAATTAAACATAACATTAAAAAATAACATAATACAGCAAGCATTAAAAAACCGGTGTAGTGCTAACTGAAGAGCCACTACTAGCAGTATACGAACAGGGCGGGCTGCACACAGATAAGATCTACAAGTCGAAGGCTTGTTGAAATAGGTAGGTCTTGCAAGCCCGCCTGAAGGGGAGCAAATCCTGAATGGCGCGCGTTTCCGCGGGAAGGGCATTCCATAATGTGGGTGCGATTACAGAAAAAGCCCTTCTGCGGGTTGCTGTCAGCCTAGCAACCTTTGCAGAGGGAACATCCAAGAGGTTAGTACCTTCCGACCGTAGTGATCTCGTAGGGCAATATGGGAAGAGACAGTCCCTCAGATATGCTGGCCCCAGGCCGTGCAAGGCCTTAAAGGTAAGAATCCGGTGCTCAATTGGGAGCCAGTGCAGAAGCCATTGCGTCCTAGTCTCCAGAGCAGCAGATAACAAGCTTGCTCCCTCCTCCCTATGACTTCCTCTCACATACTTATACAAGGCTATCATGTCTCCTCTCAGCCTTCTCTTCTTCAGGTTAAACATGCCCAGCTCTTTAAGCCGCTCCTCATAGGGCTTGTTCTCTGGTCACTTGATCATTTGTCGCCCTCCTCTGGACACATTCCAGCTTGTCAACATTGCGATGCCCAGAATTGGACACAATATTTCAGGTGTGGTCTAACCAAGGTATATGTTTTCTGATGGTCTTTGGCGAACTCTCTGAAACCCCCTCGTGATCTCCCCAGGGGTCGCGACCCCCAGCTTGAGAACCGCCGGTAGGCTGTTAGGAATTGTGGGAATTGAAGTCCAAAACACCTGGAGGACTGAAGTTGGCCCATGCCTGCTTCAGAAGCTAGACAGCATCCATACACAAGAGAGAGACCCATGATGCGTTATGTTCCTTGAGATAGTCAAGGTCAAAACACTTACGGATTCTTGGTCTTACCTGGATGTTTAGAGGAGGTGCATGCAGAGGGCTCTCCATCCTGGTTGAGACCCATTGCATTTCCTGGTCCACATTCAGACCTCCTTCTTCCCTTGCAGCCAGATCCAGATTCGGTGCTGGCATCTGGCACGCGGCGCACACCTCTGGTGGGCCATTGAGACCCTCGCAGCCGCCCATCATTTCGGTCATGTCTGTGAGTGACGATAGAACCGTTTCAATGTCATGATTACAGAAGATTAAAGAGTCCAAAAACTTTCAAGAAGTTTGAAAGTATCCAAGAACAACTGCACATACAGCATCTCACCAGATGACTCCGTGTGTATATGTATGTGGATATATGTGTGTGTGTATCATGGAGTCCTGGAGCTGCGAGCTCCAGGAAGATCCTTGGGCCTGCTGCAGCCCCCCGGGACTGTCCACCATGGTCCCCTGTTCCTTGGCTAGAGCTGGAGGAGATGGGGACCTCCACCCGCCTGAACACCAGCCCCAGCAGCACCCAGGACGAACCACCGGGCCTAACCTACCTCCTCCATGGCTTCGGTCGGCTGGTTGAGCAGCTGGCTGCCCGGCTGGGAGAGGTGAGAGAGCTGGGGCTTGTGCTGGTGTCCCTCTGTCGGGAGGATGGCTGCTGCCGCTTGGACCCCCGTTTCAGGACCGGAGGGACATCGGTCGCTGGAGCCCCGGGTCCCCCGTGCCTGGCCTCGCGGCACCCAGGCCCCGAGGAAGGAGAAGGAGAAGGAGAGGCGAGTGGCAAGGGAGAGGCGATTGGGGTGACTGCTGCTGGCCTCCTGGGTGGGCCGCGTTCGAGCTCGCCGGGCCCTCCAGACCCTGGGGAGCGAATGGAGCGAATGGAGGAGAGGCGCGCAGAGGCCCGGGGGAGCGCAGAGGCCCAGGGGAGCGCCTTGCGGGAGGCACCGGCTGTCCGTCGAGGGAGGCCTTCCCCCCGAGGAGGGACCCCCGTCCGGGTGCGCAGCCACAGTTGGAGCTGTGGTGGTACCATGGTGGAGCCCACGGAGGGCACTGGGGCGCTGGGCTTCCTTGGACCCAATGGAGAGGGCGTCGGCTGGTGGGTCCAAGATGGCGCCGAGCCTGCTTCACTCGGCGTCTCTAACCCCGCCCCCCCTGTTCATCCCAGGGGCCCTGACCACGCCCCCCACTGACTGTACGCTGGAACAGCCGCTACAGCCAGAGTCCCCGCTGGAGGCCCCAGTCACTTCCAGGCTGCTGCTGCCGGGTTCCCCGACGGAGGCGCTTGATGTTTCTGGGGTTGATTGATTGATTGGTTCTGGCGAGGGCTCCCGGGGAGAGGCCCCGGCGACGAGCCTGTCGATGGCCAGCGGTCCCCAAAGTTGCGCCTGGACCACAGTCTGCCCTGCCACCCTCTGGTGGCCAGAGGAGGAGTTGCAGCCCAGGCCAGGGCGAAACAAGATTGGGGGCGGCTGATCCAGGGAGTAGTACAGGGAGGAAGCGCCTACTCTTGGGGGACCCAAACCCTGGAGGTGCCTTGCAGCGGAAGCCACACGGCCATCGGAGGAAGCGGCGCTGGAAGCCAAGGAACAGCAGATCCCCTCCCCCTGGCTCTACCAGGGACCAGCAATGTGGTTCGCTCCCCTGCCGAGGCCGCCGACCCCCTGGACCCACCACATTTTTTGCTAACTACTTGCGAGAGAGGAGGCCCACCTCACCCGAGCCCAGGTTCAGGAGATCGTTTCGTCCCAGAACCTTTTGGAGCTCGAGTTCTAAGCGGCGTGAGCTCCACCGAGGTCCGAGGTTGGAGAAAGACACTCCTTTAGCAGGTCTGATTCTTCCTGTCAGACCTTTGGACAAAGGAAGCCAGGCCACCCGACTCTCCTGTGGCCAGCTACGAGAGATTTCCTTGAGACCTCCCACGCTTCCTTCTTTTGATGGCAAGGTGGTGTCTGCTAGGTCCACCTGAGCACCCCTTTGCCACATTCCGAGCTCTACCTCTGTCCTTCTCTCTTCCTCCCCCTCCCTTCTCCCTTCCTTCTCCCTTCTTCTCCCCTTGATGTTGTAGTGTCTGTTTGTTGCCTATTGTTTTGTTATCCAGACTTGTGAACCGCTCCGAGCCCTCGGGGAGTGGCGGTGATAGAAGTTTGAATAAATAAATAAAATAAATACACACATGTCAAAGTATGTATGTATCTACCACAAAGGTTCCCACTTGGCTTGATGGATCTGGACCAAACTTGGCACACGTATCCTTCATTGCCCAACTCGTGTGCATGTGTGCACATACACACATGTCTAAGTATACATGTATGTGTGTATGTATGTATGTACCACAAAGGCTCCCACTTGGCTTGATGGATCTGGACGAAACTTGGCACATGTATCCTTCCTTGCCCAACTCAAAATACTGACAGGTTTCCAATTACAAGGGCCCAAAAACAGGGTGGAAATGGCAGTATATAGATAGAAAGGATTAGCTACTGGCCTCTGGGTATGTATGTCTGCAGGACACAGATGCAACCACAAGTGGGCATAGTTGGTGCATCCACCCCATAAGGAAGCAAGTCATTGAATGAAGATTTCTGTTTTAGCAGCTGCGAGTTTGGGTGTGTCTGCACTTTGCTCTGAGGCTGAGAGAGTGTGGTTTCCAAGATGGAGAAAAGTACGAAAGAAGGGAAGGAGAGAAGGAAGGGAAGAGATAGGAAGGGAGAACAGGGAGAAAGAAGAAGGGAATGAATGAATGAATGAAAGGCAAGAAGGAAAGAAAGGGGGGAAAGAGAGGTACAAGATGCATAACAGAAGGAGAGGGAGGGAGGAGGAGAGGGGGAAGGGGAAGGAGGAAGGCAAGAAGGGAGGGAGGACGGGAGGACTAACGGAAAGAAGTAAGGGAGGGAGGGAAGGAAGGAAAGGAAGGATGGGAGGGGGAAGGAGGGAAGAAAGAAGGGAGGGAAGGAGGGGAGGGAGGGAGGGGAGGGAGGAGAAGAAAGGATGGGAGGGAGGAGGGAGGGAGGGAGGAGGGAGGAAAGAAGGGAGGGAGGAAGGGAGGAAGGAAGACAGGAAGGAAGACAGGAAGGAAGACAGGAGGGAGTAAGGGAAGGGAAGGAGGAAAGAAGGAAAGAAGGAAAGAGTCTGGCTGCTTCCTGCCTGGGGGAATCCTTTTTGGGAGGTGTTAGCTGGCCCTGATTGTTTCCTTTGAAGCTTCAAGGCCATTAAATGGTAATCAAGGTGGCCATTTGCAACATTCAGACTTGCCTCCAGCAGACAAGAGTTATTTTTCTCACCTTGGACCTTATTCCACAGATATATAAAACCAAGTTTCCTAGTTTCCAACAGACTCACAACCTCTGAGGATGCCTTGTGGGTGAAACGTCAGGAGAGAATGCTTTTGGAACATGGCCAGACAGCCCGGAAAACTCACAGCAACCCAGTGATTCCAGTCATGAAAGCTCAATATTTTTGTATTCTAAACCTGGACACGACACAATGTATAAGTACCAATAAGGACAAGGAATGCTTGTATAACATCTGAGAGTTATTCGAGCCATTGTGCGAAAGTGCACATACCCTCCAGAGGTTTGTAAACAGATGGCCGCCTGTCGGGAGGGCTTGGATTGGGCTTTTCCTGCATGTCAAAAGGGAGTTGGATTGCATGGCCCTTGGGGTCCCTTCCAACTCTAAGATTCTGCAACCATTATCATCATCTTTGATAATAATCATAATTATGGAGTCTTCTTTTCTGGAACTTCTTAATTAGAGGCTAGATGGCCATCTGTTGGGAGGGTTTTGACTGTGCTTTTCCTGCCTTTCAGAAGGAGGTTGGACTGGATGGCCTCTTCTATGGTGTCTCCAGCTATCTATATACTAGGCCTGGGCAATCATGGTTCTAACTGGTTCTAAACTAAAGTTCTGGTGGTGAACACTAGGTGGTGCTGGTGCTTTGCTTCTACAGTATTGCTAAAGTTTTGGTGGTGAACATTTCAGAACTCTTAACAAAACTTTCAAAACTTCATTATTATTACATTATTGGCAATTTTTAAGACAGAACCAATTAGGAACTGCCATTTATAACGACATTTTGAAAGTTTTGTTAGAGTTCTAAAATGTTCACCACCAGAACTTTAGCAACACTGTAGAAGCAAAGCACCAGCGCCACCTAATGTTCACCACCAAAACTTTAGTCACACTGTAGAAGCAAAGCACCAGCGCCACCTAGTGTTCAGCACCAGACATTTAGCAACACTGTAGAAGCAAAGCACCAGCGCCACCTAGTGTTCAGCACCAGAAATTTAGCAACACTGTAGAAGCAAAGCACCAGCACCACCTAGTTTTCACCACCAGAACTTTAGTCACACTGTAGAAGCAAAGCACCAGCGCCACCTAATGTTCACCACCAGAAATTTAGCAACACTGTAGAAGCAAAGCACCAGCACCACCTAGTTTTCACCACCAGAACTTTAGCAACACTGTAGAAGCAAAGCACCAGCGCCACCTAGTGTTCAGCACCAGAAATTTAGCAACACTGTAGGAGCAAAGCACCAGCACCACCTAGTTTTCACCACCAGAACTTTAGTTTTGTAAGTACTTAAAAACCATTTAGAACCATGATTGTCCAGGCCTACTATATACATAATAAAAGAAAATATGTACTGTATATACTCGAGTACAAGCCAACCCAAATATAAGCTGAGGCACCTAATTTTACCCCCCCCCCCCAAAATGGGAAAATGTCTTGACTCGAGTATAAGCTGAGGGTGAGAAATGCAGCTGCTACTGGTAATCATCAGTAGGTTAAATGTTTTTGAGTATTTACATAAAACCGTAATTTAAGATAAGACTGTCCAACTGTGATTAAACCATTATTCTAATCTTCTTCATTGTAAACGTGCTTATGTATCCTTCCAATAATAATAAAGAGGGTAAAATAATAAATTGTTATTATTAATAATAATAGAGTAGATAATGGAAATTTAATAGTAACAGTAATAATAGAGTAAAATAATAAAAGTAATAATAATAATTAGAGTAAAATAATAAATATAATAAAACCAATAATAAATGGATTAAAATAATAAATGCAATAATAATAGTAATAGAGTAAAATAATAAATGCAATGAAAATAATAGGACAGTAAAATAATGTAATTGTAGTAGTAATAGTAATAATAATAATATATTTCCAATAATAATTTATTTATTTGTTTATTTATTAAATTCGACTTGCTATACCGCTCTCTCTGGAGCCCAGAGCGGTTTACAGAAAGTGAAGCAGACATAGAAGGTACATTAAAATACAGTTAAAAATACATTAAAACGCATTAAAACAATTTAAAGCCCCCCAATAAACATGTGGCAGGCCAAAATTAAATAGTGGCATGTGGGTAAAATAATAAATTATTATTAATAATAGAGTAGATAATGGAAATTTAATAGTAACAGTTATAATAGAGTAAAATAATAAATGTAATAATAATAATTAGAGTAAAATAATAAATATAATAAAATAATGAATGGATTAAATAATACATGTAATAATAATAATAATAGTAATAGAGTAAAATAATAAATGCAATGAAAAGAATAGGACAGTAAAATAATGTAAATGTAGTAGTAATAGTAATAATAATATCCTTCCAATAATAATAATAAAGAGGGTAAAATAATAAATTATTATTATTAATAATAATAGAGTAGATAATGGAAATTTAATAGTAATAGTAATAATAGAGTAAAATAATAAAAGTAATAATAGAAAAATAATAAACATAATAATTAGAGTAAAATAATAAATATAATAAAACCAATAATAAATGGATTAAAATAATAAATGTAATAATAATAGTAATGAATAAAGTAAAATAGTAAATGTAATGAAAATAATAGGACATATGGGGATTATTTCACCCTAGGTGTTGTGTTTCCTCCACCACAAACATCCCAGTGTTTCTGACTCTCTCCATTGGTGTCGAATTTGCATAACCCTGCCCACTGCCTCACCCTTAACCCTTTCCTGTTCTTTTCTATGGCACACAGCAAACACAGGAATTGATCAGCAACTGAACATACTAGAAAGATTTAGGGAGAGTTCACCATGATTTATATAAGTTGTAGGTCCTGGGATGTATAGTTCACCTGCAATCTAAGAGCACTCTGAACCCCACCAACGATAGACCTGGGACTAACTTAGCACACAGAACCTCCAAGACCAACAAAACATACTGGAGGTCTTTGGAGAGATTTAGAGAAGTTGTAGTTCACCTACATCCAGAACAGATTTTGAACCCAAACAATGATGGATGTGGACCAAATTTGGCATGCATACCCAATATGCTCAAGTTTGCATACTGGCGGGTTTTGATGGGAATTGATCTGGACATTTTGGAGTTGTAAGTACTGGGATTTATAGTTCACCTAAAATCAAGATGCACTCTGAACTCTACCAAAGGTGGAATTGGACCAAACTTGGCACACAGAGCCCCCGTGACCAGCTAGAAAGACTGGAGATCTTTGAGGGAAATTCACCTTGATTTGAGGGAGTTGTAGTTCACCTATATCCAGAGAGCACTGTGAACCCAAACACTGATGGATCTGGACCAAACTTGGCACACAGACCTGATATGCCGAAATTTGATTACTGGAGGAGTTTGGGGGGAACTGAACTTCCTTTCTGGGAGTTGTAGTTCACCCTCAACCAGATAAACTATGACCCCCACTGATGATGGACCTGGACCAAACTGGGCACACAGAACTCCCATGACTAATTCAACCTAGTGGAGGGGTTTGAAGGGACTGAACTCACCATAGTGGGAGTTGTAGTTTACCCTACAGCCAGGGAGCACACTGATGATGCATCCAGAGCAAACTTGCCCGACATAACAAACTTTAAGTACTGATGGAGTTTCTCGAGGTTAACTGATGGGCGTTGTAGTTCACTCACAATTTTATGTATTTTGTACAATGCTGAGTACCCAAGCTAATCTATATCTCTATCTATCTATCTATCTATCTATAATTATAATAAAAGTGAATGTTTGTATATATGTATGCGGAGGGCGGACGGATATCTGGCAGCTTTCGGATTGGTTGCCACTGTGGAAAAGAGCCCACATGACCCATTATACATCCTGGTGCAGTTTTGAGTAGGGCAGACCATGGATGATGGGACGTGAAGTACCTTCACTCACTTTTTGAGACTACTGCGACCCACATCCAATTACCAATAAAGACCAAACTTGGCACACAGAGCCCACGTGACGCATTCTACATCCTGGTGCAGTTTCGAGTAGGATGAACTATGGATGATGGGACTTGAAGTACCTCCACTCACTTCCTGAGACCGCTGCAACCCTCATCCAATTACCAATAAAGACCAAACTTGGCACACATAACTACCATGACCCCCTTTACGTCGCGGTGAGGTTTGGGAGAGGACAGACAATGGATGATGGGATTTGTAGTACTTCCCAACCCTTCGGTTCCCACAGACCTCTATGGGCCCCAACAAAGACCGATAAAGACCAAACTTGGCACACAGAGCCCCCATGACCCACTCTACATCCTACTGCATTTTGGAGGAGGGCAGACAATGGATGATGGGACTTGTAATTTTGTGACACCACTGCAACTCCCAATAATGATGGATCAAGGCCAAACTTGGTAGACAGGGCCTCCATAGCCCTGTCTACCATGTAAAGTGTTACATCCTGGTGCTGTTTGGAGGAGGATGGACCATGGACGATGGGACTTGCAGTACCTTCAGTAATTTCATGACACCACTGCAACTCCCAATAATGATGGATCAAGGCCAAACTTGGCACACAGAGCCTCCATGACCCACTCTACATCCTGGTGCTATTTGGAGGAGGATGGACCATGGACGATGGGATTCACAGTACCTTCACTAAATTCCTGAGACCACTGTGAGCCACATAAATAACCTGGGCAGTGCCGGGTCCCCAAGCTAGTAGGTATATGTAAGGCTTGCTAAAGAGGCCGATGCTCCTTTTTATGAAGCACAGCTGAAGCATTTGCTGCAGAATCCATCATGAATGCACCTTGTTGCAAAAAGATTCGCATCAATGGGTGGACTTTGGAAATTATTTCGCTGCAGTCGAAATCTTTTGGGACCCCAATATTGAGCAATATTGTGGTCGGGACCCCCACTTTAAGGAGCAACGATTGGCAATATTAATAGATCAGGGTCTTCAACAAGTGCAGCCGGAGACCAGGTGATGACCGAATGCCATCCTGCCCGACTCACCTTTCTCGGCAGGTATTCGTTGCGATTCCTCTTCTAGTGTCCAGTGCTCATCCTTCCCCTCTTGCTTGGGATAATGGGATGGAGAGGACCATCCTGAGGAAGGCTGTCCATACATGACAAGGCAGGGAAAGGAGGTCAGAGGGGCAGGAGGAGGGGTCCGCACTGGGGAGAGGTTAAGGCAGGTTGCAACCAGGCCTCCTCCGCTTCCCGGATGTTCATCTAAGCCCTCTGAGCTCACGGAAAATGCAGAGGGACAGCGGCTAATGAGCTCAGGGCAAAAGGAGGAGATTGTCACAGGATTTGCTCCTGGGCTGAGCATCGGCCTTAAGTCCAGCGGAGACTTACTGCAAACAGGACAGGGTCACGTCAGGGAGGGGATATGTCCCATTAATACGGCTTCAGGTTGCCAAGCAGCTCTGATCCGGCCTGTATTTTTAATTAGCAGGTGAAACCTTTGATGGGGATAAGGAGCAAGCATTCCTAGGATCATCATCATCATCTATTATTATTATTACCTTATTAATAATATTAATATTGTATCCTAGAGTTGGAATCCCATTCTGCCGTGCAGGAATACACAATCAAAGTACACCCAACAGATGGACATCCAACTCCTCCAGAGAAGGAGACTCCATCACCATCACCATCATCAAGATTATTGTTAATAATATTCATAATAATAATAATAATGGATCCTAGAGTTGGAATCCCATTCTGTCGTGCAGGAATCCACAATAAAAGCACTCCCAACAGATGGACATCCAACTCCTCCAGAGAAGGAGACTCCATAACCATCACCACCACCATCATCAAATATTGTTAATAATATTCATAATAATAATAATGGATCCTAGAGTTGGAATCCCATTCTCTCGTGCAGGAATTACACAATCAAAGTACACCCAACAGATGGACATCCAGCCCCTCCAAAGAAGGAGACTCCATAACCATCATCAAAGATTATTGTTAATAATATTCATATTAATAATAATAATGGATCCTAAAGTTGGAATCCCATTCTGCCATGAAGGAATCTACAATCAAAGTACTCCTGACAGATGGACATCTATCCCCTGCTTCAAAACCTCCAGAGAAGGCAACTCCATCAACATCTATTATTATTATTATTACCTTATTATAAATATTAATATTGAATCTTAGAGTTGGAATCCCATTCTGCCATGCAGGAATCCACAATCAAAGTACACACAACAGATGGACATCCAGCCCCTCCAGAGAAGGAAACTCCATCATCATCAACGTCGTCATCATCTTATTGTTATTCTTATTGTGGTTCTTATTCTGATAAAATCCTAGAGTTGGAAGTGATCCCAAGGGCCATCCATTTTGCAAGGCAGAAAGACACAGTCAAAGCACTCCCAACAGATGGCCATCCAACTCCTCCAGAGAAGGAGACTCCATCACCACCACCACCATCAAAGATGATTATTAATAATATTCATATATTATTGGAGTGGGATCCTAGAGTTGGAATCCCACTCTGCCATGAAGGAATCCACAATCAAAGTACTCCTGACAGATGGGCATCCAATCCCTCCAGAGAAGGGGACTTCATCATCATCATCAAATTATTATTATTATTATTATTATTACTATAGAATTCTAGAGATGGAAGTGATCCCAAGGGCAATCCAGTCTAATCCCATTCTGCCAGGCAGGAAAACACTATCAAAGCTCTGCCAACGATAGCCATCATTATAATTATATATTTATTATTATTATTATTATTTATGAAGGTAAAGGTTTTCCCCTGACATTAATTCCAGTCGTGTCTAACTCTGACAGTTGGTGCTCATCTCCATTTCTAAGTGGAAGAGCTGGCCTTGTCCATAGACACCTCCAAGATCATGTGCTCGGCACAGAACTGTGCCTATTGATCTCCTCAAGTTTGCATGTTTTAGAACGGTTAGGTTGGTAGAAGCTGAGGCTTACAGCAGGAACTCACCCTGTCCACAGATTTGAACAACCGACCTTTTGGTCAGCAAGTTCCGCAGCTTATTTATTATTTATTTATTATTTGCATTTGTATTCCGCCTCTTCCCGAGGGCTCGTGGCTTAGTGGTTTAACCTGCTGCACCACTGGGGGCTCATTATTATTATTAATAATAATAATATAGCCACCCCAAGTCTCTCTGTTGAGAGGGGGCAGGATACAAATAAAGGTTGTTGTTGTTATTAATATATATAGCCACCCCAAGTCTCTCTGCTGAGAGGGGGCAGGATACAAATAAAGGTTGTTGTTGTTATTATTATTATATTGAATTCTAGAGTTCTGCCATGCAAGAATCCACAAAGTACTACCATCAGATGGACATCCAGCACCTCCAGAGCAGGAGACTCAATCATCATCATAATTACCTATTATTGTTATTACCTTAATAACACTTAATAATAATAATACTATTGTATTCTAGAGTTGGATTCCCATTCTGCCATTGGAAACCACAATCAAAGCACTCCCAACAGATGGACATCCAGCCCCTCCAGAGCAGGAGACTCAATCATCATCATCATTACCTATTATTGTTATTACCTTAATACAGTGTTTCTCAACCAGTGTGCCGTGAGTGATCATCAGGTGTGCCTTGGGAAATTGGAACCTTCGGGGAGTCTAGTGTGTTGAAGTATAAAACCCTAAGAAACATACCTCGATAAAGGCACAAAATTACACACACACCCTCCCCACCCATTGTCTACTTGGTCTCTCCCTCTCCATGCATTGGGAAGGCCCGCCTCCCTTTCCCCAAGCAGAGACCTCCTCTTGCCCCCTGCGGGTTCTGTGTGGGAAGTTTGGCCCAGTTCTAATATTGGTGGGGTTCAGAATGCTCTTTGATTGTAGGGGAACCATAAATCCCAGCAACTACAACTCCCAAATGTCAAGGTCTATTTCCCCTGAACTCCATCTGCGTTCATATTTGGGCATATTGAGTATTAATGCCAAGTTTGGTCCTGATCCAACATTGTTTGAGTCCACAGTGCTCTCTGGATATAGGTGAACTACAACTCCAAAACTCAAGGTCAATGCCCACCAAACTCTTCTAGCATTTTCATTTCATTCATTCATTTCATTTATTCGGACTTCTATAACCGCCACTCCCCGTAGGCTCGGAGCGGTTCAACAAGCTGAATAACATGACAATAAGTGACGCACAAGACAGTAAAACATTCAGAAGGGGACAGGGGAAAGGGAGCAGAGACAAGGCTCGGGATATGGCAGGAATGTTCTGGGGCTTAGGCTGACCCCACCAAACCATCAAAGGGTGGAAGCCTGGGGGGTCTTGAGGAGAACTCCCTCAGCTGGCCACAGGAAAAAAGTGTGGACCGGCTTCCTCCGTCCCGCAGCCTGGCAGAAGGGGCCAGACATATTGAAGAGGTGTTATTCGTCGGCCTCGGGTGTGGTTATGGGAGTTCTGTGTGGGAAGTTTGTGTCTTTCTGCCATTCCTGCCAGGATATCTATGTTGAGTTCATCGAAACAGGCCCAGGTTTCACACTGAGTGTATAAATACATTTTAAAAACATATTAACTGTATGTATTACTGTGTTAGAGTGTCATTTTGGTTGGTGGTGTGCCCCAGGATTTTGTAAATGTAAAAAGTGTGCCGCGGCTCAAAAAAGGTTGAAAAACACTGCCTTAATAATAATAATAATAATAATAATAATGTATTCTAGAGTTGGATTCCCATTCTGCCATCAGAAACCACAATCAAAGCACTCCCAACAGGTGGACATCCAGCCTCTCCAGAGAAAAACTCCATCATCATCAAAGATTAATAACAATAGTAATAATAATAATAATAATAATAATCCTAGAATCCTTCTGAACACCTGGAATCAGGCTGAGCCATGCAATCAAGGCATAGCGTCGAGCAAGTTAGCGAGCAGCGACACCTGCTGGTTTCACTGTGTATAGCCTGAAAGGGGATGTGCATTTACTTTTAAAGGGACCGCACACTTTTCCTGCTCTAGGCTGGTGTCACACCTTTTCTCTTCCCCCGTCCTTCCTACTCGTTTTCTTCCCATGGGGACCGCGTATCGTGTGGCCAAGGGGCTGCTGGCCGTGGTGGGATGGACAGGCGCGGGGATCCTGCTCTGGTTGGCCGTCGCCCCGGACGAAAAGCGCAGGAAGGAGATGGCCAAGGTGAGCAGTGCATACACGGTTGAATTAACCCAGTTCGATAGCGCGCTAGCTGCCCATGGCTCAGTGCTAGGGGATCTGTAGGTCCCAATGCAATGAAATGACAAGTATTCCTTGGCAGGCAAGGCTCAAAACATTGTGAATCTACAATTCCCCTCCCCTCCAAAAATATGGATTCCAGGAGTTATAGTTTGGTGAGATAAGGCTAAAGGCCTTGTAAAACTACAACTTCCAGGGCTAGAAAACAGGGAAATTCCAAACAGGAAGCAATCAGGGCCAGCTAACACCTCCCAACAAAGGACTCCCCCAGGCAGGAAGCAGCCAGGCCTTGAACCTCCAAGGTCATTCAATGCTAATCAACACGGCCAATTACAACATTTACACTTGCCTAGAGGTTCCACTGTCTATGAAACTTTTAGTCTTTTCAATGCCAGAAAATCAGAATGGACTAAGTGCAAGACATTTGTATGATGCATAAAGGTTCAAATCTCTATGAAACTGTTAGTCTTTTCAATGCCAGGAAATCAGAATGGCCGAAGTGCAAGAAGTGTGTATGATGGGTAGAGGTTCCACTGTCTATGAAACTGTTAGTCTTTTCAATGCCAGGAAATCAGAATGGACTAAGTGCAAGACGTTTGTATGATGGGTAGAGGTTCCACTGTCTATGAAACTGTTAGTCTTTTCAATGCCAGGAAATCAGAATGGACTAAGTGCAAGACGTTTGTATGATGGGTAGAGGTTCCACTGTCTATGAAACTGTTAGTCTTTTCAATGCCAGGAAATCAGAATGGACTAAGTGCAAGAAGTTTGTATGATGGGTAGAGGTTCCACTGTCTATGAAACTGTTAGTCTTTTCAATGCCAGGAAATCAGAATGGACTAAGTGCAAGACGTTTGTATGATGGGTAGAGGTTCCACTGTCTATGAAACTGTTAGTCTTTTCAATGCCAGGAAATCAGAATGGACTACCTGCAAGACGTTTGTATGATGGGTAGAGGTTCCACTGTCTATGAAACTGTTAGTCTTTTCAATGCCAGGAAATCAGAATGGACTAAGTGCAAGAAGTTTGTATGATGGGTAGAGGTTCCACTGTCTATGAAACTGTTAGTCTTTTTAATGCCAGGAAATCAGAATGGCCTAAGTGCAAGAAGTGTGTATGATTCCACTGTCTATGAAACTGTTCGTCTTTTCAGTGCCAGGAAATCATTGGACTAAGTGCAAGATTTGTATATGGGTAAACCCCAGCCAAGCTTGCCTATTTTCCAACTGAACCAAAAGTTCTTACACCACCTCTGAGGATGCCCCCCATAGATGTGGGTGAAACATCAGAAGACAATGCTTCTGGAATATGGCCAGACATCCCGGAAAACTCACAGCAACCCAATTACAATAACAATTAATCAACCATTGCATTTTCATATGTGCATTTTAATAATATGTGCATGTTTTGATCTGTATGTGTGTTGCACTTTTAACTATGTTTCAATATGTGATTGTATAGATGCATTTGACTATGTCTAAAGGAGATGTAGGTAATACATTATTATTATTATTATTTCTTCATGCCTTGGGTTTTAGGCCTGTTCCTGGGGTTGTTATGTTGTTGTTGTTGTTGTTGTTTTCTTGGTTTTTAGGCCTGTTCCTGGGGTTGTTATGTTGTTATATTGTTGTAGTTTCTTGGTTTTTAGGTCTGTTCCTGGAGTGGTTATATTATTGTTGTTGTTATTATTATTTTCTTGGTTTTTAGGTCTGTTCCTGGGGTTATATTATTATTACTATTACTACTACTATTATTATTTGAAACACAACAAGATGGGTCCACAGCAAACAAGATCACTCTGCTGGCTGTTGTATTGGATCACATGTCAAACACATCCCAAGTGTGTAGGACTACATCATCATCATCATCAATCGTCATCATTATTTCTTGGTTTTTAGGCCTGTTCCTGGAGCTGTTATATTATTTATTTATTTATTTGGGCCACTGATTCAGAAAATGGCATTGTAGACCGCATCAACTCTTGTGTCTTAGATAGGGTCATCATGATTTATTTATGGGCGGCTGATAGATAATAATAACAACAACAACTTGATTTTTATACTCTGCCTCGATCATCCCGAAGGGACCCAAGGCGGCTTACACATGGGACAAAATGTCCACCGAACATCAAAACACTCCGTTAAAATGAAAGAAAACATTAAAATAAAACATAGCAAAGCATACTGGCAGGGAGTCAGCTGCATTAAAATCACTTACTGATCGAAAGGTCATGAGTTCAAAGCCAGCCCGGGTCGGAGTGAGCTCCCGACCAAAATTGTGTAGCTTGTTGTCGACCTTAGCAGCCCAAAAGACAGTTGCATCTGTCAAGTAGGAAATTTAGGTACCACTGTGTGGGGAGGCTAATTTAACTGATTTACGAGGCCATAAAATCTCCAGGAAGTATGCAAAGAATGAGGAAGCAACAGCTCCCTCTGGTGGCCAGAAACTGGAATGTTAAATTGCCTCTGTGTCTGTCTTATATGTTGTATGTCTATGACATTGAATGTTTGCCATGTAGATGTATATTGTAATCCGCCCTGAGTCCCCTGTGGGGTGAGAAAGTCAGAATGTAAATACTGTAAATAAATAAATAAAACACAATTAAAGAAAATATAAGGGTATAAAACAACAGCATTAAGACTCGTTCAAACAGAGTATTATCAGGCGCAATGTGTACTTGCCACTGTAGTCATTCTAATAGGACCAAGTGTCGGAAGCCATTGTTTTCCCCTTCCATTCTCACGCCTCTTTTCTGTCTATAGGATCACCCGGGATCCAGCCCTGAGCAGCGGACGGAGAAGCAGCAGCAAAACGCGCTTGTGATGTCTGTCATTAAAAAGGCCGCCGAGACGGACAAGAATGTGGCCAGCGAACAGTGGCCTTGGGGCAAATAACCTGGTTCTTTTACTCGAATGCAGATTAGAATATGACGTTGTACGGGTCTCTGACCTCACCTTGGACTTGGGAAGGATCTCTACGCAATGCCCCGTGCTATACGACATTGTGTGATTTGGCTATAACTCTTCCATCGGCTTGATTTGATTTTGTGTGTTGCTAGGCCATAGTTTTGCATAAAATAATGAATAAAATACAAGTTTATATATATATACCAAATATATATACATCTGGGTATTGAGAGGGCCTTCCTTCCTCGCAGTGTCTCCATGGCAACAGTGTCTCCTCCCTACTTTCTCCCTTCTCCGGCTCTGAGTGGGTATCTCTCACATTGTCTCCATAACGATGGTAGGCAGGTCTTTTTGCACCTCGTTCCTTCCTTCCTTTCTGTTTCTACCAGCGAGATCACAAAGGCATAATAGCCACCCGTAGGGCCTCCCATGCCAGACAGGTCACAACCGAAGGGTCTGACAAAGAGCGTCAATGGGCAGGATGGGCACTCTAGCCTTTTGGCAACCATCCTAAGAGAAGGAAAACTCTGATTTCAAACCCGGGCAGATGGTGCTTGTCTAACCCTGTCAGGTCAACCATCTAAGAGAAGGAAACTCGAACCAAACCTACGACCTGAGGACCTTGCTGCCACCGTCCAAGCAGACGAACCTTTGGTTTAAAGGGTGAAGCCAGTGCTGTGCATGCTGCGCTCCACCAGAAAGGTCCATTGCACAGGCTCGAAGGACACATCCAATGTCCAAAAACGAAATCATCAACGCTCTTGTAGACAGCGCGGGATGAGTCCTTCCTAAGAATCTTCGTTTGTGAAGTAATGCCAGAGAGAGAGCCTCCAAAAAAATCCTGCAAATCTCCTGGGAAGACAGGCAGACAAATATCAGCGTGCTGGAAGAAGCAAAGACCGCCAGCATTGAAGCGATGGTCCTCCGCCATTAGCTCTACTGGACCGGCCACATTGTTCGAATGCCCGACCACTGTCTCCCAAAGCAGTTGCTCTACTCCGAACTCAAGAACGGAAAACGGAATGTTGGAGGACTGGAAAAGAAATTGAAAGATGGGCTCAAAGCCAAACTTTAAAACTGTGGCACAGACACATGGAATTGGGAATCCCTGGCTCTTGAGGAGGTCAGCTGTGACCAGCAGTGCTGCAGAATTTGAAGAGGCACAACTGGAGGGCGAAAGAGAGAAACGTGCCAAGAGGAAGGTGCAATTGGGACCACCTTCGACCTGGAAACCGATGCCCTCACTGCGGGAGAACATGCAGGCCAAGAATAGGGCTCCACAGCCACCTACGGACCCACTGCCAGCACACCAATCTTGGAAGACAATCTTACTCGGTCAACGAGGGATCTCATAAGTAAGTAAAGGAAGTAACCCCGTCCAGCACAGCCTGTAACCCTTACAACTGACCAGGAGTCCCTGTCTTGTCTGGATTCAGTTTCAATTTGTTTGCCTTCATCCAGACCGTCACAGCTGCCAAGCATGGTTTAGGACCTTCATGTAAATGTTCCACCGAACAACTCCCACAAGGCACAGGTTCGCAGCCTGGGTGTGATCCTGGACTCATCACTGAGCCTGGAACCCCAGGTTTCGGCGGTGACCAGGGGAGCATTTGCACAATTAAAACTTGTGCGCCAGCTGCGCCCATACCTTGGCCACGGTAGTCCATGCTCTGGTTACATCCCGTATAGACTACTGCAACACTCTCTACACGGGGCTGCCTTTGAAGACTGTCTGGAAGCTTCAATTGGTGCAATGGACAGCAGTCAGGTTGCCAACAGGAGCGGCACTCAGGGAGCGCAGAACCCCTTTGTTGCACTGGCTGCCAGTTTGCTACCGGGCACAATTCAAAGTGCTGGCTTTGGTCTATAAAGCCCTAAACCAGTGTTTCTCAACCTTCCTAATGCCGCAACCCCTTAACACAGTCCCTCATGTTGTGGTGACCCCCAACCATAATATTATTTTCATTGCTGCTACATAACTGTAATATTGCTACTGTTATGAATCATCATGTAAATATCCAATATGCAGGATATACTCAAATGTGAACACTGGTGGAGTTTGGGGAAAATAGACCTTGGAATTTGGGAGTTGAAGTTGCTTGGGACCTAATTTGGCACAAATACCAAATATGCCCAAATCTGAATACTGGTGGGGATTGGGGGGGGGGGTTGATTTTGTCAATTGGAAGTTGTAGTTGCTGGGATTTATAGTTCACCTACAATCAAAGAGCATTTAGAAATCCTCACAATGGAATTGTATCAACCTTGGCACACAGAATTCCCATAACCAACAGAAAGTACTGGAAGAGTTTGGTGGGCATTGACCTTGAGTATTGGAGTTGTAGTTCGCCTACATCCAGAGAGTACTGTGGACTCAAACAATGATGGATCAGAACCAAAATTGGCACAAATAATCAACATACCCAAATGTGAACACTGGTGGAGTTTGGGGGAAATAGATCTTGGAATTTGGGAGTTGTCGTTGCTGGGATTTATAGTTCACCTACAATCAAAGAGCATTCTAAACACCACCAATGATAGAATTGGGCCAAAATTTCCACACAAAACCCCTATGACCAACAGAAAATAACAAGTTTTCTCATGGTCTTTGGTGACCCCTGTGAAACCCCCTTGTGCCTCCCCCCCAGGGGTCCCGACCCCCCAGGTTGAGAAACACTGCCCTAAACGGTTCTGAATATCTGAATGTATCTCGTCCTATGAACCTGCTAGGACGTTAAGATCGTCTGGGGAGGCCCTGCTTCCGATCCCGCCTTCTCAGTGGTGGCCCCTCGGCTATGGAACGCCCTTCCTAAAGATACGAGTCGCAATTAGAGCTGAGAATAGCGGTATCAAAGTGGAGTAAATGAATGAATAAGTCCATGGCACGGAGCCCGGGCGAGGCCAAGGTGCGTTGTGTCTTCATTGTCGTCGCAGTCAAAACAAAACACACACACACAAAGAGATTTATATTAGCAAGCCTCAGGGCGGAACCAAAAAGACGGGGCCGTGTTGACCGCCGGACTTATTTACAGCGCAGTGCTTAACTGACTTCCGGTGAGCATGCCAGAATGATAAGGAGCGGTTCAGTCGCTCGGTCCGGTTGCGAGAAGTGACTTCCGGTCCGGCTCCTTCCTTCCGGTGGGGAAAATGGCGCCCGAAGCTGTGGGTTCCGCCTCGCCTGCTCCGCCCGCGAAGGCTCCGTTCTGGTCCTGCCTGAGCTGCCGGCTCCTCAGCGGCGCCGCCCTCATCGGCTCCGGCGTCTGGGTCTATTTGGGGCCCCGGAACATCATGAAGCAGCGGAGGGTGCCTCCTAACAACTGGCAGATCACCCAGATGACCTTCGCCTTCGGTAGGTGCCCCCCCCCCACTGATCAAAACAACAACAACAACAACAACCTGTACTCATACCCCAAGGGAGATTGACCAGACACCTGGCCCCGCAGCCATGCCTTTACTTTCTTTCAGAAAGCCAGGAGGGAAGAGATCGATCTTATCACAGTTGTGTTGGGAGCCACCACCGAGAAGGCCCCGTCCCTCGTCCCCGCCAGGCGCATTTGAACTGTAGACGAAAGCGAGAGCAGGGGCCTCCCCGGATGATCTTAGATTTTGAGGCGGGACTTTAGGGGTGGATGCGTTCGGACACGTAAGCTGGGCCAGAACTGTTTAGAGCAGGGGTCGGGAACCTATGGTGAGGCTCTTTTCATGATTGTATCTGGCTCTCCAGAGCAGCCCGGGCCTCGGTTTCCCAGCATACAGTGGGGAAGTGTGACGCAAATGCGCCGTGACTGCCGTTTCCGCACCGCCATCGCTGCCTCTTACTTATCTCTCACTTCTCTCAGGGCTCTGCGCCCTCTTTGCCGGGGATGGCGGAGCCCGCCAGCGACGCCTCTTCCTCTTCGTCCTCCGCCACAGGCCTCGGGGGAGGCGGGCCTCGACGTCCAGCTCATTGCCCTCATCGTCAGGCAGCTCAAGAGCCGTGGCCTCTTCGACGCCTTCTGGAGGGACAGCCTCGCCAATGTTGACACCAAGGTCCACCTTGGCCCGATGGGCGATGAGCTGGACGTCGAGGCCCGCCTCCGCCGCCCTCCTCCCCCTTCCTTCCTTTTTCTTTCATTCTTTTTCCTCCCTCTCTCCCTATCTTCTTTCAGCCCTCCCTCTTCGTTCCTCCCTTACTCTTCCATTCTTTCCTTCTCTCCTTCCTTTTCCCTCCCTCTCTCCACTTCCTTCTTTCCTCCATTCTCCTTCTTTCCCTTTCTCCCCTTCACTCTTTCCTTCTCCTCCCTTCTTTCCTCCAATCTCCCTCCCTCTTCCTTCCTCTTCTATTCTTTCCCCCCAAGTCTTCCATTCCTTCTCCTTCTTTTCACTTCCCTCTCTCTCCCCTTTCTTTTCTTCTTTTCCCTTCATTATTTTACTTTTTCCTCGCTCCCTTTCCTTTCTTTTCCCCACCCTTTCCTTTTCTCCCTTCCCATTTCCTTCTTTCTTTTCTCCTTGTCTCTCTCCTGCTTTTCTTTTCTTCCCTTTCCATAGTTCATTCTTTTCTTCCTTCCTCTCCCACTCCCCCCTTTGTTTCCCATCTTTCTTTCTTTCTTTTCCCCTTCCTTCCTTCAGTCTTCTCTTCCTTCCCATAGTCCTGAGCATGCCTTTTGCAGAGCCAGGTCTGAAGTGTCCCGTCCTTCTGCCGGGGGAATCCTTTTCTCATCGTATGTACGTATATATTCACATTTACCTGAATTCAGTCTTAAAATATATTATATATATTATATGGCTCTCACTGAAATAAATTTCCAAATATTTTGCTTTCATGGCTCTCTCGAGTCAAAAAGGTTCCCGACCCCTGGTGTAGAGCTTTATAGGTCAACACCAGCACTTTGAATTGGGCTCGGAGGTGGACCAGCAGCCAGTGGAGCTGACATAACAGGGGGGTGGCATGTTCCCTGTATGTCTCCCCCCGTTAGTAATCTGGCTGCCGACCATTGTACTAGTTGGAGTTTCCGAACCGTCTTCAAAGGCAGCCCCACGTAGAGCGCGTTGCAGTAATCTATACAGGATGTAACCAGAGCGCGGCCTACCGTGGCCAAGTCAGACTTCCTAAGGTACTGGCGCAGCTGGCGCACAAGTCTTAGTTGTTCAAAAGCTCCTCTGGCCACCGCCGAGACCTGGGGTTCCAGGCTCAGCGATTGAGTCCAGGATCACTCCCAAGCTGTGAACCTACGTCTTCAGGGGGAGTGTAACCCCATCGAACACAGGCTGTAACCCTATGCCCTGTTCGGCTTTTCGACTGACCAGGAGGACCTCTGTCTTGTCAGGATTCAGTTTCAATTTGCTAGCCCTCATCCAGTCCGACACAGCAGCCAAGCACGGTTCAAAGTCTGGACAGCCTCCTTAGTGACGGGTGGGAAGGAGTGACAGATTTGGATGTCATCTGCGTAGAAAACACCTTACTCCGAAACTCCGGATGATCTCCCCAACGGCTTCATGTAGATGTTAAATAAATTGGGGACAGTACTGAACCCTGAGGGACTCTACACGACAACGGTTGTGGGGTCGAACAGATGTCACCCAGTAACACCTTCTGAGACCAACCCTCCAGGAAGGACTGGAGCCACTGCAGAGCAGTACCCCAAAGTCCCATTTCTGCGAGGCATCTCAGAAGGATACCGTGGTCAACGGTATCGAAGACTGCTGAGAGGTCCAGTAGAACCAACAGAGACACACTCCCCCGTCAAGCGTAGATCATCCACTAAGGCGACCAAGGCTGTTTCAGTGTCATGTCCCGGCCTAAAGCCAGACTGTGCCAGATCTAGATAATCAGTGTCTACCAAAGTAGTATACATACTTACAAATGATAACATCAAATAAAGTGCAAACAAAAACAAAATAATACAATAGAATAGACACAAAATAAAAGGATAAAGGAATTGAAACACAGTGGGCTGGGCCATATGCAAGCGATAAAATTGTAAAAGCTTGGGTGAGATGGATAAATAGAGTAGTGCACCTGGTGGGAGACTCAGGTGAGACAAACCATGGGGTTAATATTCACTGAGGGATGAGAGAAAGTGCATCAAAAGGACAGATTTGTATTAGGACGGACATGGTATAGGGATTTGTCGTTCATTCCTCAAAGGCACACCGGAAAAGCCAGATTTCTAGGCTTTTCCTAAAGGCTGCCAGAGTAGGTGCTTGCCTAATCTCCCTGGGTAGCGAGACCTACAAAACCCTATACAGTTCCGGCCTAGTTTACCTGTCCGAATGTATTCTCCCCACGAACCATCAAGGCCGTTAAGCTCTTCTGGAGGAACACTGCTCTCGGTCCCACCACATTCTCAATTGCAGCTGGTAGGAACGAGAAACAGGGTATTTTCTGTGGTGGCCCTTCGGCCACCACAAGAACTCCCTCCCAACTCAGATTAGATCAGCCCCCTCCCTCCTGACCTTCAGGAAACTATTGAAATCCTGGATCTGGAAAAATGCATTCCCGGAATAACGGCTGAGTTTAATAATAGACTTTAAGTATCGATGATGTATGCGGACCGAAATTATTGTTTGTGCAACCCTCCATTTAGCCGTCTGGCGGTTCCCTGACATTGTGGATGAAGTACTGTTCGCAAGGCTGTTGTCCCCCTCCCCCGGTGGACCTAATTTAAAGTGCACCTAATGAGGTTTGCAAGTCTGTGAGCAAAAAGGTGTTTTCCTACTTGTGTGGGATGTTATATCGCATATTTGCTGCTAATGTCTGCCTTCCTTCCTTTCTCCCAAAGGTCTTATATGTTGGGGTGTGGTAGTACTCACGGACCCAGTTGGGAGGCTGAAGAAAGATGACAAATGAGCAGCCAACACTACAGATCATTTTCCATTTCTTCAAATGGAGAAAATGCCCTTTCAAGGTGGTGGCACTACCTTCTGACTTCCTTTACTGCCAACGTTCCTGGTTGGTAGAGGCTGTGGTGTATGTTGCACCTATGATGTATGGGATGTTTACATCCTTGTAATGTACATGAATAATTTTCAAAGTAAAGAAGTATATAATCAGTGTATTGTATGGGCCGCAGTCATTTCCCTGGTTCAGTTAAGATCGGGTAAAGCCATGCTTCTCAACCTTCCTAATGCCGTGACCCCTTAATACAGTTCCTCGTATTGTGGTGACCCCCAACCATAACAGAATTTTCGCTGCTACTTCATAACTACACTTGATCTTAGCCAAAAGGCCGAGAAGCCATCATAACTGTTATTTTGCTGTAAATACTGGGAAAACATTGACTCGAGTATAAGCCGAGGGTGGGAAATGCAGCTGCTATGGGTAAATGTGGCGCAGCTGGCTAAGTGTCAGCTGGCATAAGATCTCTCTGACCAGTAGGTCATGAGTTCGAGGCCTACCCGGGTTGAGGTAGGTGCTCGACCTTTAAGTATAGCCTGCTGTCGACCTTTGCTGCCCGAAAGACAGTTGCATCTGTCAAGTAGGAGATAAAGGTACCACATTAAGTGGGGAGGCAAATTTTGACTGAATTATGAGGCCATTAAAAGAACTCCAGGAACGTGGAAGGAACAACAAGGGACGCTGGAACGCTGAGAGAAGGAGTGCGTCAGCTCCCCCTGGTGGTCAGAGTTTGCCTTTGTTCGTGTATATGTGTACTTGTAATTCGCGGAATATAAATAAAGTAAATAAATAAATAAATTTCAAAAATAAATACCAATAAAATTACATTTAATCAGCCTGGAGGACTTAGAGATTTTCCATTTTCATGGGGGGGATTTTTCCACTCTCAAACTGCTCTTACTATCGGGAAGTTTTTTCTCCTTTTAAAGAAATTTTATTTATTTATTTACGATATTTATAGCCCACCTTTCCCAGTCATATGGCGACTCAAGGCGGGTTACAGATCGGCACAATTTAATGCCAGGCATTCATAAACATGCCATTAAAAACAATCAACATTACAATATAAGACATATATAAAAATGTTAAAACATATAATTTGTGTCATCCTGTTAAAAACGTTATCCAGTAACATCGTCTGGCCATTCCATGTTCATCATTCATAGTTTCGTGTTATCTATTCCGCTGCATTCTCAAACTTGCTCAAAGAGCCACGTCTTTACTTTTTTTTGGAAAGTAAGGAGGGAGGGGGCCGATCTAATATCCCTGGGGAGGGAGTTCCATAGCCGGAGGGCCACCACTGAGAAGGTCCAGTACTTTGTCTCTGCTAATCGCGCTTGCAAGGCAGGCGGGATCGAGAGCGGGGCCTCCCCAGACGATCTTAAGCTCCTAAATGGTTCATAGGAGGAGATATGTTCGGTCAGGCAAGGTTGAGAAACACGGGGGTAAAGAAAGGCATCACCAGAAAGAGAAGAAACAGGTTTATTATTTAATGGTGGGCCACGGAGGGGGGAATCAAGTTTCAGGCCTGCCGCGCCACACAAAGCGGCAGCGGAGATTCCCACCTTGGCACCCATCCATCACCATTGATTTCTGAATCCCAGTCCAAGAGATATACTCGAGTCTCTGCAGCCGGAGCTGGTTGGGAAAGCAAGGAGGCTGTGGGAAGGCAGCCGAAGGTGGACCACAAGGAAAGGTCAGCAGCAAAATAATAAAACGAAAAAAGAGGAAAGGAGAGCTGAGACGTGCGGAGAAGGGGAGCCGCAGCTCAGCTGTTGCCTTTCCTGGCCACAATCAACACAGCCGAAGGCACCAAACCTGAAGAGGAGACAAGATATAATTGGTGTGGGCCACAATAACAATAATAAAGTAATCCAACGTAATGATTGGATGCCACAGAAGGCATATCTGCATATGGTCTCTGATTGGCCAGCCTCTACCTTCCAACATTCCTAGGCGGCAGACAGAGGGGATTGGTTGCCACTGAGGTAAGATTTGCATATGGCTCCTGATTGGCCATCCTCACCATTCTAACACTGTTAGTTGGCAGAGAGGGGAAAAAGGGCATGAGGCAGTCAGGAATGGTGGGAGTTTAAGTCCGAAACACCTTGCGGCCCCCAACAATGACACGACAAGACCAAACTTGGCACACAGACCCCCCCCCCCAGACCCACTCTACATCCTGGTGCAGTTTGAGGGAGGATGGATCATGGCTGATGGGACTTGCAGTACTTTAACTCCCTTACAGCACTGTGACCCACACCAATGATGGATCAGGACCAAACTTGGCACACAGAGGCCCAATGGCCCACTTTACAACCAGGTGCGGTTTAGGACAGGATGGGACACGAATGATGGGATTTGCAGTACCTTCACCCGATTTACTTCCCACAGAATACTGTAGCCCCTACAAATCACAGACCAGGCCCGAACTTGGCACACAGAGTACTCGTGACCCACTCTACACCCTGATGCAGTTCTAAGGGAATGCTCCATGGATGATGGGATTTGCAGTACCTTCACTCACTTACTGAAACCATTGCTACCCTCATCCAATGACTGATAAGGACTAAACTTGGCACACTGTGCCCCCATGACCCACGCTCCATCCTACTGCAGTTTAGAGGAGGGCGGACGATGGATGATGGGACTTCAAGTACCTCTACTCATTCCCCAAGCCCGTTGCGGCCCCTAGTAAAGACCGATAAAGACCATACCCGGCACACAGAGCCCCCATGATGCACTCTACATTCTACTGCTGTTTGGAGGAGGGTGCACCATGGATGATGGGACTCGAAGTACCCAAGACCAACCTTGGCACACAATGCCTTTCTCAAATAACCCGGACACTGCCGGGTCCCCAAGCTAGTCCATAATAAAAGTGAAAATACGTATATGTATATGTGGCTGGGGGGCCCACTTCGACAGACAGGCTCCCACTTCCACAAACAACTTTAACCCTCAGTGCTGAGGAGCCACCAAAAGTCCCCCCCGGCCAACCTCCAATGACATTTCAGGTTATAGCGAGCACCATGAACATATCTCTCACCCCCTGCCAATGTCCTCCCCAAACCATACTGCCCACCACCCAAGGAATTATTTCATTCGGGGACAATTTCATCCTAGATTCTACGTAGTTCCTCTACCACAGGCATCCCAGTGTTTCTGACTCTCTCCATTGGTGTGGAATTTGCATGATCCCACCCACAGCCTCTCCCTTAACCCTTTCCTACTCTTTTCAACTCTGTCTGCACAACAAACAAAGCAGAAGTAATAAGCAAATAAACAAACTGAAGGAGTTTGGGGGGACTGACTCCACGTAATGGGAGTTGTAGTTCACCCTGCATCAAGTCAGAGCACTGTGACCCCCGACAATGGACCTGGACCACATTTGGCACACAGACCCCCGGGACCAAAGAGAGATTTCGGGGGAAATCACCTTGATTTATAGCCATTGTAGGTACTGGGATTTATAGTTCCCCTGCAATCAAAGAACACTCTGGACCCCACCAACTTGGCACACAGAACTCCCATGACTAACAAAAATGCAGGAGGGCTTTGAGGGAAATTCACCCTGATTTATAAGAATTATAGTTCACCAACATCCAGAGAGCACTGTGAACACAAACGATGGATCTGCATCAAATTTGGCATGCATACTTGATATGCCAAAATTTGAATACTGGTGGGTTTGGGGGTGGAATTGGCCTTGACATCTGTTAGTTGTAGGTACTGGGATTTATAGTTCACCTGTCATCAAAGAGCACCCTGCATCCCACCGATGACGAAGCTGGATCTAACTTGGCACACAGAAACCTCAAGACCAACTTAACGTAATGGAGGGGTTTGGAGGGAGTGACCCACCATGGTGGGAGTTGTAATTTATCCTGCAGCTGGAGAGCATACTGACTCCACCAATGCTGCATCTGCAGGGTTGTCCACACTTTATCAGCATGCGAGCGACTTATAATAAAACCAAGTCAGAAAGATCTACCTACCTCCTCAAGGCTGGAAAGTGGAGGGGCGGGGGCAGGGCTTGACGTGGCCTGGCTCCGCCCCCCTCTGGCTTTGGAGCTCCCAGCAGCTTCTCCAGGCTTGAGGATGGCAATGCCAAGCCAGTGGTGACATAGCTAGCACAAGGCTAGCTTGGATTTGCCATCCTTAACCCTGGAGAAGCTGCTGGTATTGTGGAAGTCAGAGGGGGGCGGAGCCAGGCTGCACCAAGCCCCGCCCCCTCGCCTCTGGCTTTGGAGCTCCCAGCAGCTTCTCCAGGCTCGAGGATGGCAATGCCAAACCAGCCTTGTGCTAGCTATGCCACCACTGGCTTGGCATTGCCATCCTCAAGCCTGGAGAAGCTGCTGGAAGTGCTGAAGCTGGGGAGGGGCGGGGCGGGGCTTGGCACGGCCTGGCTCCGCCCCCTCTGAGAAGTGCCCCATCCGGCTGGGATCGACCTTCTTCGGTCCCGGGATCGACTGGTCGATCGCGATCGACTTCCTGGGCAGCCGTGATCTAGAGCAAACTTGCCCAACATGACAACGTAAGTATTGATGGAGTTTCAGGGAGCGAATCTGGCATGATGTGAGTTGTAGTTAAGCCACAGCCTTATGCTTTTTGTAAAATAAACAAAGACTTCTTCTAATACGCGGGCAAAGCCAGGTACCCAAGTTAGAAACTCTGGTACAGACTCTGGAGATCCAAGGACAGTGAAGCTTCTCAAACCAAGAATGTCCCATCCTACAGAATATTTTACAAACCACTTAAGGCCACAACAAGAAGAGGGATGCTTCATTCCCAGACTCACCCAACTCCTGCAGTGGTTTCTCCATGTCTTCTTCGGTGAAGACACGGCGGGGGAAGCTGGTGAGGAGGATAAAAGGCTCCTCGGCATCATCCTTGCGGTTGAGCTCCACATAAAGCCGGACAGCGGCCAACTGTTCTTTGGCTCTGAATGTCTGAGTGAGTGATGTGCCATCTAGCAGTCTTACCTGCCAAAAAAGTGAATGGTTATAACATGCAAGGCGGGCTGGTTGCCTTTCGGATAGGGAGATAATGCTAGATTGGGTTGCTGTGAGTTTTCCAGGTTGTCTAGCCATGTTCCAGAAGCATTCTCTCCTAACATTTCACCCACATCTAAGGCAGGCATCTTCAGAGGTTGGGAGATTTGTTGGAAACTAGGCAAGTAGGGTATATATAGATGTGGAATGTCCAAGATGGGCCAGCGAACACCTCCTATTTATTTATTTATTTATTTATTTATTTAACGATATTTATATACCGCCCTTCTCAACCCCATCTCAGAGCGGCTCACAAGCAAATGCAAATGCAATGAACTATATTATTGCCACAGCACAACATCAATATTACATATCACATTGTACTATAACAACATCACATTGAACTATAACTATTATATTGCAATATTATTAGTAATATTGCATGTAACACAAAATATATAATTATAGTATATTATTATATTGCATTACATTACAACATTCTCAATATATGTATACACAATATACTATACCATACTATATTATACAATATTATCAAATACAACATACTATGTCATTGTCACAATACAACAATTACATATCACATTTTACTATAACAATATCACATTGAACTATAATAATTATATCGGAATATTATTCATAATATTGCATGTAACACAAAATATATAGTTATAGTATCATATTAGTATTATATTGCATTGCATTACAACATTATCAATATTATATGTATACACAATATACTATACCATGCTATATTATACTATAATATCAAATACAACATACTATGTCATTGTCACAGTCCAACAATTACATATCACATTGTATTATAATAATTATATCGCAATATTATTAGTAATATTACATGTAATGTAAATATACAATTATAAAATCTTATTAGTAGTAGTATTACATTGTATTACAACATTATCAATATTATATGTATATACAATATTATACCATACCATATTATAATATATTGTATCATATTGTATTATACTACATTATATTATAAAATAAATATAATTATTTATTTAAATAAAAATAATTTTAACACATATATAAAATTAACGCAATTAAGCAGATAAAATAACATACACAAGAGAGGAAGGATCCCAAGATGGCGGAAAGGTGAGAACACCACCTCAATCCTGCAACTTCCGACTCTTTCCAGGTTGCTTTAAACAACTACAAGCAATGCACAAAGTGCAATTGCAAGTGCACATTCACACATACAGAATCTCTCTCTCTCTCTCTCTCTCTCTTTTCTCTCTCTCTTTTCTCTCTCTCTCTCCCTTTTCTCTATATCTTATATCTCTATACATAATAAAAGAAAAAAAGATGTGTATGGAGTAACAGCCCTGGGCCTCCACAAGCAGGCTATAATTCCAAGTGCTGAGAAGCCTCCAAAGGCACTCCCTCATCTGACATTGCAGGTTACAGTGAGCGCCATTAACATGTAGCCCAAACACTGCCAATGTCCTCCCCAAACACTACGGCTCACCACCCAAGTAATGCTTTCCTTCGGGGAGACTTCCAACCCTTTCCTATGGCACACAACAAACAGAGGAATTCATCAGCAACTGAGCAGACTGGAAGGGTTTGGGAGACTGACACAATAGATATCCAGAGCACACTGAACCCAACAACGCATGTCCTGGTGCAGTTTGGGGGAGATGGACCATGGATTATGGGATTTGTAGTACTTTCAAACACTTTGGTTACCACAAACCACTGTAGCCACCAAAAAGGACCAATACAGACCACACTTGGCACACACAGCCCCCATGACCCACTCTACGTCCTGGTGCAGTTTTCGAGGAGGGCGGACCAGGGATGATGGGACTTGAACTACCTCTACTCACTTCCCAAGTCCGCCGCTGCAACCCTCTTCCAATTTCTGATCGAGACCAAACTTGGCACACATAACCCCCATTACTGCCTTCACGTCCTGAGGAGGTTCAGGGAGGACTGACAAGGGAGGATGGGATTTGTAGTACTTCCACACCCCTCTGTTCCCACAGACCACTGCGCCCCCCAACGAACACCGATAAAGACCACACTTGCCACACAGAGCCCCAGTGACCCACTCTACATCCTACTGAAGTTTGGAGGGGGGCAGAACATGGATGATGGGACTTCCAGTACCTTCCCTCTCTTTCCTAGACTGCTACAAATCTAATCCAATCACTGATCTACACCAAACCTGGCACACAGAGCCCTCATGACCCACTCTACATTCTGGTGCAGTTTTGTGTGGGATGGACCACGGATGATGGGACTTCAAGTACCTTCACTCACTTCCTCAAAACAATGCAACCCTCATCCATTCACCAATACAGACCAAACTTGCCACACACAGCCCCCATGACCCACTCTACATCCTGCTGCAGATTGGAGGAGGGTGGACCACAGATGATGGGACTTGCACTACCTTCAGTAATTTCATGGTACCACTGCAACTCCCAATACTGATGGATCAAGACCAAACTTGGTACACAGAGCCCCCATGACCCACTCTACATCCTGCTACACTTCTCTAATGACCCGGGTACCGCCGGGTCCCCAAGCTAGCATATAATAAAGCGGAATGTTTGTATGTATGTATGTGGATGGGTGGGCTTGTATGAATGTGCCGGCGTTCTGATTGGCTGCCACTTCCACAGGCCACAGCGACCAGCGCGGGTGATGGACCTGCACCAAACTTGGGACACATAACCCCCCTGACCCCCTTTACATCCTGGTGCGGTTTGGGGGACATGGACCACGGATTATGGGATTTGTAGTACATGCAAACCCTTTAGTTCCCACAGACCACTGCGGCCACCTAAAAGGACCAAAACAGACCACACTTGGCACACACATCCCCCATTACCCACTCTACGTCCTGGGGCACTTAGGAGGAGGGCGGACCATGGATTATGGCACTTGAACTACCTCTACTCATTTCCTAAGTCCGCTGCGACCCTCATCCAATTACTGATCGAGACCACACTTGGCACATATAACCCCCATGACTGCCTTCATGTCATGGTGAGGTTTGGGGGGGGGGGGGGGTGACTGCCAATGGACGATGTGATTTGTAGTACTTCCACCCCCCTCTACTACCACAGACCACTGTGGCCCCCAGCAAACACCTATAAAAACCACACTTGGCACACAGAGCCCCAGTGACCCACTCTTCATCCTACTGCAGTTTAGAGTAGGGCAGACCATGGATGATGGGCCTTGAAGTACCTTCCCTCACTTTCCAAGACTGCTGCAAACCTAATCCAATGACTGATCAAGACCAAACCTGCCACACAGAGCCCTCATGACCCACTCTACATCCTGGTGCAGTTTTGTGTGAGACGGACCTCGGGTGATGGGACTTTAAGTACCTCACTTCCTAAAAACAATGCAACCCTCATCCATTCGCCAATACAGACCACACTTGGCATACACAGCCCCCATGACCCAATCTACATCCTACTGCCATTTGGAGGACGGTGGTCCACAGATGATGGGACTTCCAGTACCTTCAGAAATTTCATGATACCACTACAACTCCCAATAATGATGTATCAAGACCACACTTGGCACACAGAGCCCCCATGACCTACTCTACATCCTGGTGCAGTTTGGAGGAGGGCAGACCATGCATGATGGGACTTGAAGTACCTTCACTCACTTTCAAGACTGCTGCAACCTTGCCACACAATGCCTTTCTCAAATAACCCGGGCAGGGCCAGGTCCCCAAGAGTAGAATAAAATAAAATACATAACAAGTAAATACTAAATACTAAAGTCCATGATAAAATTAATAACATTTCCAAAGTATTCCTCGAGGCAGAAAGCAGCCAGGCTTTGAAGCTGAAAGGCTCTTCAGTGCTAATCAAGGAGGCCAAGTGCAACATTCATACTTGCCTCCAACATACAAGAGTTCTTTCTCCCACCCTGGACATTCCTGCCTAGTTTCCAACAGACCCCTCAATCTCTGAGGATGCCTGCCATTAGGGTTCCCATATGTCCTAAGGGACAAATTTTAGGGCCAAAATAAGGGACGTCCCTTATTTTGGCCCTAAAATTTGTGTCCTTTATTTTCAGGCCCTGTCCCTTATTTTTGACTGGCAGGACAGGACTGGGCGGGGTTGACCAGAGGAAGGTGCGTGCTGTGGTTTCCACGGCAATGCCTGCCCGGGGATTCCAACTTGCAGGGCAGCCTGCGTCCCCGTTGGAAGGAAGAGGCGATACAGGACTTTTTCAAAGTACAGTAGACCAATCAACCGTTACCCAAGGGAATGTTAGATCATGTTGGATAAAGATAGTTTCTGGTTGCTTGAGAGTTACTCTTAAAATAGGCCTAACTGTGTATCCCAATACTATACAATGCTGTGTATCCCATACTATACTATACCATTAACTATTGACATAATAATCATGAAGATGTATTGTCTTATAAAATTTATTTTATTTTAATGTTTAGACAGTGCACTTTTAAAGTCAGCAAAGTCAAGTACTAAATACAGATGGAGAAAATTAGGTAGTTCTAATAATGTTTTTTCTGCATGACAAAGCATGCAGAAACATACCATGTACTGTTAAGAGGGTATAAGTCAGTTTCTTTTGTGAGTTTCAATCATTATCTTATTCTGTTAATAAAACTATTTCTACCTAATGTTTGAGTTTCAAGTTTTTAATGAAGTGTCCCTTATTTTTGTGAAAAATCCCGTAAATGTCCCTTATTTCTTATATCAAAAAATGGCAACCCTACCTGCCATAGATGTGGGCAAAACATCAGGAGAGAATGCTTATGGAACATAGCCATACAGCCCGGAAAACTCACAACAACTCAGTGATTCAGGCCATAAAAGCCTTTGACAACACAAGCCACAGGGCTATTTATTGATTCTGCTGCATCAGACTAATACAGCCCTGGAAATGAAAGCTATACAGGAAAGGAAGACAGGCTCAAAATGTATGATAAGGGAATGACCTGTATCCGGCACTGATCGTATTCCCGCTTGATTGGGGGCTCCTGGCTGGGAGAGGAGGGAACCGGTGTGGGAACTACAGGCTCCACTGGGAGAGATTCTTGCGAAGAGCCACCGCCAAACTGGATTGAAATGGGGAGAAGAGAAAGTGTTGCAAATACAATTACAAAAGTGGAACAGCCCCTCTCTTCTTCACTTCTGTGGTTTGACTCTTGGAACAAATATTACCAAGGAAACCTCATTACAGTATAGCAGGGGTCAAGAACCTTTTTGACTCAGAGAGCCATGAAAGCAAAATATTTGGAAATTTAATCCAGTGAGAGCCATATAATATATAAAATATATTTTAAGACTGAATTCAACTAAA
Source organism: Anolis apletophallus (assembly GCA_030556195.1). Taxonomy (NCBI): domain Eukaryota; kingdom Metazoa; phylum Chordata; class Lepidosauria; order Squamata; family Anolidae; genus Anolis; species Anolis apletophallus. The sequence goes on along the minus strand of JARBWK010000019.1, from coordinate 3,516,905 downwards.
TGTGAGTATATACAGTATGTACATACTATGAGACAAGGAGTCCTCCGGAAGAATGACGCTGCGTGTGTCCAACCAAAGAATACGGACCAGGGTTGTCCAACATCTTCGGGCCCAAGGGCCGGAATGCAGGTGACGGATCACCTTGGGGGCGTGGTCGCTCGAGCGGAGGGCATGGTCGCTCGCGGAGCGTGGTCGCAGTGGGGGCGTGGCTGCTCGTGGGGGCGGGGCCGCTCCGCCCTGGTGCGCATGCCCAGCGTCCTGCGCGGCCCGCCCCTTTTCGGCGGGGTGACGTCAGGCGCCACGGCTGACGTCACCCAGCCCCGTCGAAAAGGGGCGGGTCGCGCAAGATACCGGGCTTGCACGCCAGGGCGGGAGGCGGGCCGGGGGATCGGCGAGCCGCCCTCCACCGTGACCTAGCTCTTGCAGCCGCGCCTGAAGGAAGGTAAGCCCGGGAGCTTACCTTCCTTCAGGCGCGCCGCTGCAAGAGTCAAGGACACGGCGGAGGGCGGCTCGCCGATCCTGCCCTGGCGCGCAAGCCCGCGAGCGGCCCTGCGCGAGCGAGGAAGAGGCGGGGGGAAGTCCTGCCCCTAGGGCATCTGACGTGTCTTCCCTCCGCCTCCTCCTCACTTGCGTCACCCCCCCTCCTCGCGCCGCCCCCCCCCCAAAATCAAAAATTTCAAAAAAAAAATTCAAATATTTTTTAAAAAAAACCTGATGTCTTGCAGAGGGTTAGGGGGCCGTGGGGAAGGGGCTTGGGGGCCGTGTACGGCCCCGGGGCCGCCAGTTGGACAGCCCTGCCGTAGACCAAGACCAATGCTGGAGCAATCCCCAAGCAATACGAGCAAGAAAGCGGTGTGTGAATAAAGCTGAAGCCACCGCCAAAGAAGCCAAGCTGAGGCTCCCCCACCTCTTCCTCCTCTTCTTCTTCCTTGGAGGACCCTGGGAGGAGGAATAGGAAGAGAGCGAGCCTCCACTTGGCCCTCTCTGAAGCTGAAGCCGACGTCAAAGAAGCCAAGCCAAGGCTCCCCCCGCCTCTTCCTCCTCTTCCTTGGAGGGCCCTGGGAGGGGGAAGAGGAAGAGAGCGAGCCTCCGCTTGGCCCTCTCTGAGGCCGAAGCCACCGCCAAAGAAGCCAAGCCGAGGCTCCCCCGCCTCTTGGTCCTCCGCCTCTTCCTTGGAGGACCCTGGGAGGAGGAAGAGGAAGAGAGCGAACTTCCGCTTGACCGTCTCAGAGGCGGAAGCCACCGCCAAAGAAGCCAAGTCGAGGCTCCCCCTGCCTCTTCCTCCTCCTTTTCCTTGGAGGGCCCTGGGAGGAGGAAGAGGAAGAGAGCAAGCCTCGGTTTGGCTCTCTCTGAGGCCGAAGCCACTGCCAAAGAAGACAAGCAGAGCTCCCCCCCGCCTCTTCCTCTTCCTTGGAGGACACTGGGAGCCAGATGCAATCATCAAAAGAGCCACACATGGCCATAGGTTCCCGACCCCTGCAGTAGAGTCCTGCTTATTCAACATAAACAGGGTTGTAGTTGCTGGGATGTATACTTTACCTACAATCAAAGAGCATTCTGAATTCCACCAACAATGGAATTGAATCAAACTTAATACAGAGAACTCCCACAAAAAACAGAAAATACTGGAAGGGTTTGATGGGCATGAGTTTTGGAGTTGTAGTTCATCTACATCTAAAGAGCACCGTGCACTCAAAACAATGACGGATCTGGACCAAACTTGGCATGAATACTCAATATGCCCAAATGTGAACACTGGTGGAGTTTGAGGGAAATAGACCTTGACATTTGGGAGTTGTAGTTGCTGGGATTTATAGTTCACCTACAATCAAAGAGTATTCTGAAACCCCACCAACGATGGAATGGGGCCAAACTTCCCACACAGAACCCCCATAACCAACAGAAAATACTGTGTTTCCTGACAGCCCTTGGAGACTCCTCTGACACCCTCTTGCGAGCAACCCCAGGTGTCCCGACCCCCAGATTGAGAAACACTAACACAAACCAATAAAAATAATTTTGATATAAACATTTTGATTTTCTCCTTCAAAAGAAACATAGCAGGCTGAGCTTAGAGACTAAAAATGGGACCTCAGCTCCATATTTCAAAACTCAACCTCCTGCCCTATTTTTCCTTGCCATTTCCCCCCATTTTCTCAACTTTACTCTCACCTTCTTGGCTCTTTCAGCTTTGTCTCGCTCAATCTTCTCTCGCACCCGCTGCCTGGAAAAGTGAACATTTTAATGGAACAGTTGAATTTTAACCTGCATTTTCATTAACTGTATCTTGTATCTTAATTGTGTTTTATCCATTTGTTTTAACAACGCCGTACCCTACCCTAACCCACAAGGAGAGGTGACTAATAATAATAAATGCTTCATGGTAGCAGTTTTCTATCTGTTGTTGAAGGTTTTCATGGCCGGAATCACTGGGTTGCTGTGAGTTCAAAGCCTGGCTGGTTGCTGCCTGGGGGGGATCCTTTGGGACAGGGGTCGGGAACCTTTTTGACTCAGAGAGCCATGAAAGCAAAATATTCAGAAATTTACTTCAGTGAGAGCCATATAATATATATAATATATATCTTAAGACTGAATTCAATTAAATGTGAGTCTATACATACATACTATGAGGAAAGGATTCCCCCGGCAGAATGACGGGGCACTTCGGACCTGGCTCTGCAAAAGGCATGCTCAGGACTCTGGGAAGGAAGAGAAGGCGGAAGGAAGGAAGGGGGAAAGAAAGAACGAAAGACAGACAGACAGAGGAAATAACGGAGGGAGGGGAGAGGAAGAAAGAAAAAAAGAACGAACTATGGAAAAGAAAGAAAAGAAAAGCAGGACAGAGACAAGGAGGGGAAAAGAAAGAAGGAAATGATAAGGGAGGAAAGGAAAGGGTGTGGAAAAGAAAGGAAAGGGAGTGAGGAAAAAGTAAAATAATGAAGGGAAAAGAAAGAAGGGGAGAGAGAGGGAAGTGAAGAGAAAGGAAGGAGAGGGAAAGGAAGACTTGGGGAAAATAATAGAAGAAGGAAGGAAGGAAGGAAGGGGAGGGAGAATGAAGGAAAGAAGGAAGTGGAGAGAGGGGGAAAGGAAGGAGAAAGGAGAAAGAAGGGTGAAGGGGAAAAGGAAGGAAGGAAGAGGAAGGAAAAGGGAGAATGGAGGAAAGAAGGAAGGGGAGAGAGGGAGGGAAAAGGAAGGAGAGAAGGAGAAGGAAAATGTGAAGGGGAAGAAAGAAAGGAAGAGGAAGGAAGGAACAAAAAGGGAGAGAGGAAAGAAGGTAGGGAGGAAAAAGAATGAAAGAAAAAGAGAGGGAAAAAGTAAGGAAGAGAAAGGAAGGAAGGAAGGAAGGAAGGAAGGAAGGAAGGAAGGAAGGAAGGAAGGAAGGAAGGGGGGAGGGCACAGGGCCAAGGCGGACGTTGGTGTCGACAACGATAAGGCAGTCCCTCCGTCAAAGAGGTGCCCGACGATGAGGGCGATGAGCTGGGCGTCCCCTGGGGACAGCGAGGCCAGGTCCCCTGAGGCCCGTGGCGGAGGAGAAAGAGGAAGATGAGGCGCCGCCGCCGCGCTCCGTCATCCCCGGCGAAGAGGGCACAGGGCCCCGAGAGCAGTGGGGGATGAAGAAGAGACGGCAATGGCGGCGCGGAAGTGGGAGTCGTGGCGCATTTGTGTCACTCCTCCCCGCTGCATGCTGGGAAACCAAGGCCCGGGCTGCTCTGGAGAGCCAGATGCAATCATGAAAAAAGCCACATCTGGCTCCCAAGCTATACGTTCCCAGGCTTTGAAGCTGCAAGGCCATTAAATGTTAGTCAAAGTGGTCAATTGCAACATTCACACTTGCCTCAAGCAAAATAGTTCTTTCTCCCACCATGGACATCATTCCACAGATATATAAACCTCACTTGCCTAGTTTCCAACAGACCTCTCAACCTCTGAGGATGCCTGCCATAGATGTGGGTGAAACGTCAGGAGAGACTGCTTCTGGAACATGGCAGACAGCCCAGAAAACTCACAGCAACCCAATTGTATATCTTCCCAAATCGAAACAGAGCCTAAAGAACACAGGACACTGTCCTATATCAAACTAGCCTGCTCATTTAGGTCAGTACTATGAGCATTGTATAACAGTAACTCTTGAGTTCTCAGAAAACATAATTTTATTTGTATTTTATTGCTCTATTTTAACCCTGTTATACTCAGCCTCAAGCCAGTAATACGTTGTTGTTGTTAAAGGGGGGAAATGAGTCATTGATGATAAGGTCTTCCCTTTTACAGGTGGAACCCCACAACCTCCGCTCACCGCCCCACACATCCTCACTTGGCCAATTTCTCTTCCAGCTTCTCCTTGCGCCTCTCCTCAGTCAGCTTTTTCATCTCGTCCTCTTGCAGCTTTTGGCGGATGAGCGAGAGCTCTTGGCCTTGCTTCCGGCGCTGCTTCTCTCGCTCGATGCTCTCCCTTTTCTCCCGCTCCTCGCGTTCCCGCTGTTTCTGAGAGATCAGCTCCATCATCCTGAGGAGGCAAAGCAAGTGGTCTTTGTCTTTGTCCACTGCTCAGAAAAAGGTGTTCCACATATACCACTCCAACTGTCTTAAAGAAACTCCAGCACTATTATTATTATTATTATTATACAAGCTTCCGTAAAATGCTGCTGCTATTATTGTTATTATTATTCTTACCCTTATTACTACTATTATTATTTATGTTATTTATTTATTTACGATACTTATAGCCCGCCTTTCTCAGCCATACGGCAACTCAAGGCGGGTTACAGGTTGGCACAAATTCAATGCCATGCATTCATATTTTTTTTGTTTTTTTAAAAAAGATTCTATTTACATACAAAAACAACTTACAATGTAGACAGAATACAAAACAGTGAACATTTTACATACACATAACCCACCACCAAGGCCTGAACAGGTATCCTTTACTTTGCCATATCTTTATAAATCGACCATTAATGAAATGTCAAATCCAAAATTCTGACCAACAGGGTTATATTGCATTCTATTTTCACTCTCTAAAGTGTATTTAATAAAAACCGACCAGTATGCCTCAAAATCTGATCTATTAGTTTCCCCCTGAGTATCTTCATTTCCATTGTTAGTTTATCATTTAAGGCTACGTTCCATACCTCCCTATACCAAGCTTCCAGTGTAAGATTAGTTATTATTTTCCAATTCCTTGCTATTATAATTCTTGCCACAGTGAGTAAAATAATCATCAATTCTTTCTTTTCCTTTTCTAAATTCAATTGTGGCATCCATTAGTAATGCTAACCTAGCATCCGGAGTAATATTTAGCCCTATAATATTGCTTATTTCGATAAATATAGCCTTCCAAAAATTCTTCACTTGGGGGCATTCCCACCATAAATGAAAATATGTCCCTTTGTGCATGCCACATCTCCAGCAGAGGTTGCTTTGCTTGCTGTCCATCTGATGTTGTTTGACCGGTGTGGTATACCACCTCCATATAACTTTAAATACATTTTCTTTTAATCTTGTTGATAGATTCTTAACCACTCTCCACTTCAGAACCCTTTTCCAATCAAAATCTGTCAGAGGCCCTAGGTCTCCTTCCCAGACCTTTTCAAAGGTAATCCATTATATATTTTCCCAATTAATCCTTTCCCTGTTATTTCTTGAATTTTAAGTTTGTTTAGCCATTCCTCATATTTATTCAATGCTCTACATCTGGGATTTTTACTTAAGAAGTCCCTTTTCCAGTTATACAGCTGTTGTCTCTCAAACCAGTTCAGAACACCTTGTTCTTCTAACTTATTGAACTTGCCCATTGAATTTTGTATCCATTCTTTCCAGGAAAGAGCAGTTTTCACCTCCACTAATTTTTTATATTTAAGTTTAATTCTCAGGTCTTCTGGGAAATTCTCCAGTAACACTATTGGGGTTAAGGGGGAAAGTTCTGGAAATATCTTGCTTTTTAACTTAACCCATATCTCCATAACATCTTTAGCCAGGTTATTTTTGCACTCCTTAATTTCTTTGCCTATTTTTGCCCTGTAAAACATTTCCCCATAATCTCTTTGCCAACATTTCCCTTCCAGTTCCTGCCAGATTAATTTAGGTTCCGAGAGCAGCCTAAACACTCCCTTTATAATGTGTGCCTGGTGGTAGGTTTTTAGTTCTGGTATTCCTAGTCCCCCTAATTTCTGAGAAATATACCATAAGCTTCTTGGTAGCCTGGATCTTCTGGTTCCATTACAAAATTCAATGACTATTTTCTGCCATTTTTTAAGATCAACCTCCGGCAGTTTAATAGGTAACATATTACAGAGGAAGTTGAATTTAGATAGTATTTTCATTTTAAAAATTGCTATTCTGCCAAACCATGAGAGGTTAAATTTTTTGAATTCTAGCAGTCTTTCTTGAATTTCCCTGAATAGTCTATCAAATTTTAATTTGTTTAACTCTGAGTAATTGACAGGTATTGTGACTCCCAAGTACTTAATTTTATTTCTGATCTTAACCTTAAATTGATCAATTATTTTCTCCTTGTCTTTTTTCTCTAGGATTATTGTCATTACCTCAGTTTTCTTCCAATTGATTATTAGGCCTGTCATTTTTCCAAACTGTTTTAAATGTAGATTTATCCGGTCTAGTGCCTTATCTGGATTTCTGACTGTCAAAAGTGTGTCATCCTCGAATAAGCTAATTTTGATTTTGTTTTCCACTCCCATTTCCTGTATTTCATTATCCTTCTTGATTGCAGAGGCCAATAATTCCATAACTAATATAAATAATACCGGAGAAAGAGGGCAGCCTTGCTTAACTCCTTGCATGATACTGAAGGTTTCAGTACTTGAATCATTAATTATGACTTTAGCCCTATTTTCTGAATATATTTGTTCTATTATATGTTGGAACCCCTCTCCAAAACCATATTTTTTAATTAATGATTTCAACACTGTCCAACTTCATCACTGTCCGAGTCAAAGGCTTTATATATATCAAGTGCTATAATGCCTACTTGAGCTTTCTCATTTTTAGCGTTCTCTATAATATTTATCAATCTGCGGACCAAGTCAGACATTTGTCTGCCCTTAACAAACCCGCATTGATCTAGGCTAATATAACCTTCTATGAAATTTTTTAATCTATTTGTCAAAATTGCTGTGAAAATTTTTGCGTCTTGGTTAATTAGAGAGATAGGGCGATAGGAGTCTAATAGTAATTTATCTTTACCCGGCTTGGGTATTAGTATTATACTAGTATTTTTCCATGAATTTGGTATGGGTTTTCCCTTCAATATTTCATTGAACAATCCCTGTAATTTGGGTACTAGGAAATCTATATAAGTTTAATAAATTTCAGCTGGAATACCATCTTCACCCGGTGATTTACCTTTCCTTAATCTCTTAATTGTGTCTTTAATTTCTTCTTGTGATATAGATTTCTCCATTTCCTTACTATGTGTCTCGCTTAGTTTCGTACCTAAGTTTTGTTCCAGATATTTGTCCAGCTCTTCTATATCCACTTCTGTATTTCTATACATATTACAGTAGAAATCCTGTATCGCTTTAATTTTATCTACCATTCTGGCACAAACAATACAATTGCTATCCTTGATACATCTAATCTCCCTTTTTAGTTTTTTGGTCTGTGCTATTTTTGCCAGCAGTTTTGAGCTTTTATTATTATATTCAAAAAATATCTGTTTGTATACATCATATCTTTTTAACTTTTTCTATATCTTTAGCCTCCAACTCTTTCTTTAATCTTGTAATATTATTTATAATCTTCAGATCCTTTGTTAACAAATACATTGATTCCAGTTTATTTATTTCTCCTATCAGTTGGTTCTCTCGTTCTCTTTTCTGTTTCTTCAGTATAGCCGAATATTTACTAAACAATCCTCTTAAAACTGCTTTCATTGCATCCCAGAGTACCTCATGTGAAGGGGGTTCCCTTTCATTCAACTCCCAGATTTCTGCCCATTCTCTTAAAATATTTCCCTTATAGACTTGTTGTTAATAATCTTTATATCCATCCACATTCTTTTTAGGGGCTTATAATCAGTTTGATACTCTAATATCATATTCACATCTCGATGATCACTTATAGAATTTAAATTTACATAGACTTCTTTAACATATTTTACTAGGGGTGGTGTTATAAATATATAGTCAATTCTAGTGAACACCTTGTGCACTGTTGAATAATATGTATACAACCTTTCATTCCCTTTCACTATTCTCAGTACATCCTTTAAATTATAATTGTTAATCAACTGAACAAAAGCACATCTCGCTTGTAAATCCCCTCTCTTTTGTGATGATGAATCCAGTTCATGATTAAATACTGTGTTAAAATCTCCTGCCACTATCATATTGTCTGTACCTTTCTCATCCTTTCGTCAACCCCTCTAAAAAATTCCCTTTGGCCACAATTTGGGGCATAAGTGTTCACTAGTAAATATTCCTCATTATTTACCGTACCCTTAATTATCAGGATTCGCCCTTCATCATCTTTATCAATTGAATCAATCTTAAAACACACTTTTTGTGAAATCAACACTGCCACCCCCCTGGCATTAGCACTTCCAGATCCTTTTATATAATGCTGTATCCAATCCAGATTAATATCACTACGGCTCCCTCCAAGATGTGACTCCTGCAAAAAAATGAAGTCTGGTCTTGACCTTTTGAAATATGCTCTTAATCTTTGACATTTAAGTTTTGATTTCATACCATGAACATTAATGCAGTTAAAACTATGCATTATCCACAACAATAATAAACATAAGTGGATTCCTCATTACAGGCCTTACATACCCCCCATTTGACACACAAAAAAACATAACACAATGCCCCACTTGCCCTACTTCCCCACATACATATGCATTTCCCGATTCTGCCTTAGCTGTAACCACAGCCAGGTTGAACACCAAAATGTTCTTAACAATCGGGAGGAGAAACTACATTAGTTGGCCCGCACTTAATTATTTCCCAGCCCTTCTGCCCTTATATATATAACCGAGTAATATTTACTACAAAATAGCTATATTCTTTTTCTTCTTGTAATTTTGTACAAAATACATTCCTTAGACCCCTATACACTTATCAAATTTACAACTCTTCTCATTTTGACTCCCTTCATTTTTATTGTATATGTTATATTTTAACTTAATTCAACTTAATATTTTTCTCTAACCCTTATTCGTTGACTGAAGTTATCTATGTTTATATAACCTTGACGGCCAGGCATGCCGCCAATCTTCTCTCCACAGTCTTCTGCACCTGGAATTTACATCAACTAAACCAAACCTCCCTTTCCCCAAGAGAAAAAAAGCAAAAAAAAAACCAAACCCTTCTCCAGGTCTTTAACTGTGAGTCCTTTTGTCAAAGTTTGTTTAAGTATTAATTTTCGGAATCCTCATTTTGATGTTTTTCTTGATTATCTTCTTTGGTCGCTGATTGTTCAAGTCCTAATTGTTGCAATAACATTTTTCCTTGATCTATTGACTTGGTAGTTAGAAGTTTCCCGTCCTTATAAATCCTTATAGTTGCAGGAAAGCCCCATGAAAATCTGATGTCAGTAGCTATCAGTCTTTGGGTAATAGGGCGCAGATCTGTCCTTTGTTTTATTGTCTCTTTTGCCAAATCAGGAAATACCAGGACTTTTCTTCCTTCATATTGCAGATCTTCAATGTGTCTGAATTGTTTTAAAACCAAGTCTCTTTGGGATTCTTTCACAAAAGCAACCAAAACATCCTGAGAGTTGTTTTTTTGTGAGCTGTAAACTCTGTGAGCTCTTTCAATTTGAGATAGCTGAAGTTTGATGCCATAAGTTTTTCCCCAGGAAATCAGTTTGTTCAGTAGATCAGTATTGCTCAGTTCATTAGGCAGACCCTTAATCCTGATATTCTTTCTTCTTGATCTATTTTGAAGATTTAATAATTCAGCTTTCAAGTCTGCCATATCATGGCGAACAGCATGTAAGTCTTTCTCAGACTCCTTACTTCTGGTTTCCGTCACTGTCATACGTTGATCCATTTCTAACATTTTTGTTTGTATTTGAGCCACCTCCGCCACTAAAACGTTTACAGATGTTTCGACCCGAGTTTGCGATGCCTGCATGGACTCGAATGCCAACAACAACTGGTCGATTTTTGATTCCATTGATTTACTGGGCAGATTGCTGGGCGATGTAGAGACATTCTTATCTTTAGGCTTTGTTGCCATCGTGTTTATTTCCACTGAAATACCAGTGTTACTGTTTTCAGCTCTTCTTAACTGCAACATTCACTTCTTTAGAGCTATCAGTGGCTCCTGAGCTCTCTTTTGCAGAAGAGAGGTAGCAAACTACCTGCCACAGCCGCCCTTCTTTAAATTCAGTTAGCTGTTTAATTATAAAATTCAATCTCAAAATATTGTGAGATAGAGAATTCTTCTTGTGAAACAGCACACAGTTCGTTATTAGGTAGGAGTCTTGGTAATTCCAGTAAAGATATCTATATTACTCACATTCCTTGTGCGGAGCTACCGCCAGATGCGACTTATCTGACGGCCGGCATGCTGCAAATCCCGATGCCATGCATTCATAAAAGAGCAATTAAAAACCATCAACATAACAATATAGAACATATAAAAACTTTATTACGGTCACTGACCAGCACAAAGCGGACATAAGCGCCGTAAGAGGGGAAGGACAACTCCCCAGTAAACAGTTATTTAAAATTAGATTAGAAATCAATATAAAAATATATTTTAAAAGACAGGATACTGTAACACGTATGGAACCGAAGGGGGGGGGGGAGTGGTTGATGAGAGAGTTCGAAAACACTGGTGGGGGGCACTAAAGGGAAGGGAGGGGCACACTGCAGGTCTAGTAGCATTTCAGCTGTAATATGTTGCTCTAACTGAATTCCCAGCAGGGTGTTGCCTAACGGTATCAGTCATCCTCCGTCTGATTGTAAGTGCAGCGGCACAGAACTTAGCAACACTGTAAGTCATTGTAGTGTTAGAGTCCGAAAGCAGCAGGGTGGAAAAATATTTTTCACTGCGCCCCAGGTATTTTGAAAGCCATGGTCTAACGAGATTAGATCTAAGACAGGGGTGCTCACACTTTTTCAGCATGGGAGCTACTGATTAAAAAACCAAGTCCCAAAGATCACCTACCCAGAAATGTAAAACGTATAACTATTTTCTTATTTATTTATTTATATTTATTATTCATTTTTATGTACCGCTCCTTCCAGCAGGCTCGGGGCAGTTTACATAAAATGAAGTTATAAAACATCAACATTTCAATTTAATAACAACAATATAAAACAGAGCATAAAAATACATCCAACCACCCCATTTCTCCCACACTGCCATATTACCACACATATTATCAGCCAGAAAGTAAGAAGAGCGGCTGTTGAACTGCAAGGCCATTTAATACTCAGCAAGGTAAACAAAGGGGCATGCAAAAATACATCCAACCACCCCATTTCTCCCACATTTCCATATTCCCCAACATATATTTCTCAAGGAACAAAGCAAGCAGAGAGGCTTTGGAGCTAAAACATTAAAAATAAACAAAGAGACATGCCACAGAACAATCAAGCACCCACCCCAAAGTAAAAAGACCGACCTTTGAGATGCGGTAAGGAAATGACCCCAAAGCGTCCTTCTTCTTCTCCTCCGTCGTTGCTCCTATTTCCACTCCGCCAGCATGCGTGCCGCCTCCAAGAGCTCACGAGAAGTCCGAGAGGCAGAATGGGCGCTTCTGCGCATGCGCGCGGGGCCAGCCATGCATCGCGTCATCCAGGCCCGCCCCCTTTGGTCTCCTATGACTCTGAGTGGCTGGAGAAGGTCAGAGGGAGGAGGAGGAATCCAAAAGAGGGGGCCCATTCTGCCTCTTGGACTCTGGAGCTTTTGGAGGTGGCGCACGAGCAGGGAGTGGGGAGGAGCAACGACGGAGGACTTCTTTGCAGCATGCAGGGGCGCGTGAAGAGGACCAACAGCAAAAAACCTGGTCAGGGGCCTGAAGATCACCAGGATGAGGCCTGAAGATCACCCTGGTGATCCCTATCACCATTCTGAGCACCCCTGATCTAAGATCTCTGTAGAACATGCATTGAAGAAGCACATGCTCAGTTGTTTCCACATGACCAGACTCACAGGGGCATAGTCTCTGCTTGAAGGGGGTCTTCTGATACCTCCCCTCCAATTCAGCCAATGGGAGGGCATGGCATCTTGCCAGGGTAAAAGCCCTTCGGTGTTTGGGCACCTCCAGGTCTGTTAGGTATGCCATGGGGGCAGTTTCTTTGCTACAAACGTACCTTGCTTGAGGCCTATTTCTGTTGGCAAGTATAGTGTTTCTGCGTTGTATAGTTTCTTTGTTTGAGGTATACATCACATGACGTGAACCCATTTATATAATAGATTGTATTTACATTTTACTTGTAAGCCGCTCTGAGTCCCCTTCGGGGTGAGAAGGGTGGCATATAAATGTCGTAAATAAATAAATATGCCCAAATGTGAACACAGGTGGAGTTTGGGAGAAAAGGACCTTGACATTTGGAGGTTGTAGTTGAGGTGACCCCCAACCATAACATTTTCGTTGCTATTTCACAATTACAGTTTTGCCACTGTTATGAATTGTAATGTAAATATCTGATAGGCGGATGTATTTTCATTCACTAAATTTGGCACAAATACCCGATACATCCAAATTTGAATAGTGCCGGGGTGGGGTGGGGATTGATTTTGTCATTTGGGAGTTGTAGTTGCTGGGAGTTATAGTTCACCCGCAATTAAAGAGCATTCTGAACTCCACCAACGATGGAATTGAACCAAACTTCCCACACAGAACTCACGTGACCAACAGAAAATATTGGTTTCTGGCAACCTAACACCCACTCGCAACCCCCCCCCCCCCAGGAGTCCCAACCCTCAGGTTAAGAAACACTGGGTTAAAGCTAGACAATGAGGTCACTGTTGCTCGTTTTTGGTCAAAAATTATTTAACCGCTTGTCTTCCCTCTATTTTTATCAGTTTTATACTTATTTACGTAATGCTTTTGACACGAAATAAATAAAGCACAAATAAAAGAGGCAGAAGCATCATTTTCTTCGTACTGTGCAGTACTCCTTCCAGCCTCCCTCCCTCCTCTCCCTCTCTCTCTTCATGATGCCAAACATACCAGGAATAAAAACCACACAAAATCAACCAAGCCAACAAGACAAGAGCAAAGCAGACAGCAATCTGCCAAAGCAGACAAAAGCACGAAGCATAGAGGCTGCTCCCTTGAAGTCATAATGCTCTGTACTCTGGCGTTAGCACTCCCTTTGATAATTGCTCTTAACTCAAAATGCAGCTCATATGTCAAAGCGAAATCTGGGCTGAGCAATGGCTCTTAGTAATCGGACAGCAATCTCCCAAAGCAGACAAGAGCACGAAGCACAGGGGTTGCTCCCCTGAAGTCCTAATGCCCTGTACTCTGGCGTTAGCACTCCCTTTGATAGTTGCTCTTAACTCAAGATGCAGCTCATATGTCAAAGCAAAATCTGGGCTGAGCAATGGCTCTTAGTAATTGGACAGCAATCTCCGAAAGCAGACAAGAGCACAAAGCACAGGAGTTGCTCCCTTGAAGTCCTAATGCCCTGTACTCTGGTGCTAGCATTCCCTCTGGCGCTGGCTCTTAACTCAAAATTCTGCTCATATGTCAAAGCAAAACTTGGGCTGAGCAATGGCTCTTAACTCAAAACAGTCTTACGTTGGGACACTCTTAAGTCAAGATTCCACTGTACAGAATACATACACTGTCACGATAATTACCTCTTTGTCTGCTCTCGTTTCTCTTCTTCACTCAAAGGGTGCAGGTTGTCTTCCTCAGAAAGTTCATTTAGCATGGGTTCTGTAGAAGAGAGAAACTTGTAAGTCTCATATCCCTTGGAAACGCAAATATCAATGCTACTTTGAATTTAATACTGTACTACAGTGGATGAAATGAGATGCAGCTGAATAAAATATTGAGCTCTTGATAATGCAAGTCCTAATTGCTTTGTTTAGGCATCTTGGTGAAGAAGAGGAGTTTATTCAAAGTCGAATATTCTCTCCTAATACATGAAAAAGATTCTTTTTTTCAATTGCAACTCTAAACTCCACCAAAGAATTGGACCAAACTTGGCTCACAGATCCCCCGTGGCCAACAAAAAATACTGGAGGTCTTTGGGGGAAATTCAACTTGATTTGGGGGAGTTGTAGTTCACTTAGGTCCAGAGAGCACTACAAACTCAAACACCGAAGTATCTGAACCAAACTTGGCACACAGACGTGATATGCCCAAATTTGATTACTAGAGAGGTTTGGGGAAAACTGAGCTTGCTTTCCGGGAGTTGTAGTTCACCCACAACCAGAGAAACTGTGACCTCCACTGATGATGGACCTGGACCAAACCTGGTGCATAGAACCCCCATGACTAACACAACCTACTGTAGGGGTTTGAGGGCACTGACTCACTACAGTGAGTTACCACACAGCCAGAGCGCACACTGAACCCCACCCATGGTGCACTCAGAGCAAACTTTCCAACAGAATAATAATAATAACCTTTATTTATACTCCGCCCCATCTCCCCACTGGGGACTCGGGACGGCTCACATGAGGCCAAGCCCAAACACCAAATTACAATAATACAAAAATCAAAACATCAACAATAAACACAATATAAATGCATACATATAAATAAAAGAGCAATATACAAATAGATATCTAAAATCACAAATGACAAGGGGGGGCCACATGTACGAATATTTTATTTATTTATTTATTTATTTATTTATTAGACTCCCAGTGGCTCGGGGCGGCTTACATCAACACCACGATAAAATCAAATCTACAATAGCATTAAAACCACAGAATAAAACGAATCCTAAAAGAAAACACAGTCTCAGAAGATAGCATATCACAGCTCAAAGGCCTGCCGGAATAGGACCAACTTGCAGGCCTTCCAAAAAGCCAACAGATTGCGCAAGGCCCTAACCTCCGGAGATAATGTGTTCCAGAGGACTGGGGCGATGATGGAGAACGCCCTTCTCCGTGTTGAAGTTAGATGGTATTGCTTGACACTGGGCACGGCTAGAAGGTCCCTCTCTTCGGATCTAAGTGTTCTCATGGGACAGTATGGGGTTAGGTGGTCCTTCAGGTACACTGGCCCCAGACCATATAAGGCCTTGAAAGTCAAAACTAGTACTTTGAGGGTGATCCGGTACTCAATAGGGAGCCAGTGAAGTTCTCGCAGAATTGGTGTAATGTGGCAGCTCGCAGGAGCTCCTGCGAGCAACCGAGCTACGGCGTTCTGCACCAGCTTGAGTTTCCGGGTCACCAACAAAGGCAGGCCAATGTAGAAAGTGTTACAGTAGTCTAGCCTTGGATCACCGTGGCCAGGTCGTGCCAAGACAAGTAAGGGGCCAGCCTCCGAACCTGACGAAGATGGAAAAACACCACTCTGCTGACAGCGGAGACTTGAGCCTCCATTGACAGCAGAGGGTCCAGGAGAACTCCAAGGCTCTTTACTGAAGACGACGGGCATAGCGCCACGCCGTCCAGGGACGGAAGCTGGACATCCCTACTGCCCGGATGACCCAGCCAGAGGATCTCCGTCTTCACTGGATTCATCTTCAACCTACTGGCTCGCAGCCATCCAGTAACAGCCTCGAGGCAGATATGGAAATTATCGGGTACGGTTTCGGGCCTGCCCTCCACCTTCAGAATGAGCTGGGTGTCATCAGCGTACTGGTGACATTCCAGCCCAAAGCTACGCACCAGCTGAGCAAGTGGACGCATATAGATATTAAATAATAGACGGGAGAGTATGGCCCCCTGGGGGACCCCACAAACTAAGGGTAGCCCCCGGAGACCACCTCGCCCCTCCTCACTCTCTGTGACTGGTTCCGGAGGAAGGAGGACAGCCAATTCAAGGCTGTCCCCCTCACCCCGGCAAGATGGTGAGTCAAAAGATCGTAATCGACAGTATCAAACGCTGCTGTAAGGTCCAATAACACAAGCAGCGCCAATCCGCCTTGGTCCAGCTGGCAACATAGCTGGTCTGTGATGGAGACCAGGACCGCCTTCGTCCCATGCCCCGAACGGAAGCCGGACTGGAAGGGATCTAGCCAGGCTGTGCCATCTAGGAATATAAAATGTTAAAAACTCAGGGTGAGATAAGCGGAGTAGCTTCTTTGTGAGGGAGATCACACATAAACATGTAAACAAGGGGGGGGGGATGGACTCCAAAAACAGAAGAAACATGGAGTTTCTCAGGGTTAAACTGGCATGATGTGAGTTGTAGTTCATCCACAACCTTATGCATTTTGTGCAATCCAAATAACCCGTGCAATGCCAGGAATCCAAGGTAGTGATACATACATGTTAAGGGTGGATATCTCCAATTTAAATACTTTGAAATCCGTTAATAATTCGTATTTGAAATTATTTTGACCTTATATCGACCCTCAGCGTCCAACCCGGAAGTGAAGTTTCAAAAACGAACCCGGGATGGCCATTTTTTGTAAATTAGGTCATTTTTCCCCCTCCTCAGTTCTCAATTCGCGAGAGGAGACTGGAGGGCAGCAGCACCCCCCTTTCTCCTCTCGTGAGCTGAGGCAGGCGCTTTGGAAGCAGCCCGGCCAAGCTTTCCTCCATTTCCCCAGGCTCTCTCTCACAAGCGGGGATGCTCTCCGCACCTCTTTCCCTGCCAAGAACTAAACCGCACCAAGGCTTGGCGCAGTTTACATCTTGGCAGGGAGGGATGGCGTCCGCTCCTCCTTCTTTACAAGATCTAAACCGCACCAAGGCTTGGCATGGTTTACATCTTGGCGGGGGGGGGGGGCGGACCATCCATTCCTCCGTTCCTCCCCCCGCAGGCTCAGAGGCATCCCGGGTTATATTTAACCCACAATGCTTCTGAGCTGGGGAGGGAGGGAGGGAAGAGGGGAGGGCTTGCTCTCCCTTCTTCCTTCCCTGCCCCTCCCAGCTGAGAGGCAACTCACATTAAATATAATGCATGATGCTTCTGAGCTGGGGAGGGGAGGGAGGGAAGAGAGGAGAGCAAGCCCTGCATTCTAGCCTCCCAGCTGGCATAACAAATAAAAACGAAAATTCGTTAGTAATTACGTATCTATTACGAAATTTATTTAGAATTTTTCGGAATAATTTCTATAACAACCCAGCAAGGGAAATCCCCCCCGAGTTTAGAATCAAATTTTAATGGATCAACCACCCCTAATAAATATAACATAGGAAACATACCAGATCTTCTTGCGCAACCTTCTGCCTTTGCTCTCACCTGAACTACTTTGCACCAACTCAGGCGTTGTTCCCTCAGAGGTTTCTTCTGTGCTCAGTATATGGTTCTGGGAGGGTGCATATGGCTCATCAAGGTCAGGATCATTTTCGTGCTCCATCAGCCTGAAAGATGAAAGAGAAAAGCAGTATTTAGGTGACTGAAGGTTTATCTGAGAAAGTATCTGCATTAGGAAGAAAGACACCAAAGTCATACCCACCAATCCATGGCTGATTCTATGCCCTGGTTTCCTGTCAGCGCCAGGGCCTTCTCTCTGTGGCAAGGGAGGGAAAGGGCAGAGAGGGTTAAATGAAGCACCTCCAAATGGTACACACAGCAAAGTATTTTTTTCAAAGGTTCCAAATTGCATTATCCAATGTTTCAAACATCAATAACAGAAATTCTGGTTCACCCCAAAGAAACAGTATTCAATGACTTTGATTCTCATTGGGAATTTTCATCGTCTTTACTGCGGCATCAGAACAATTGCGGGCCTTTCGAATCCAGACTGACAAAGTTTTGGAAACACAAGGAAGGTTGGCCAACCAATATTTATTTATTTACTTTATTTATATTCCGCTCTTCTCACCCCGAAGGGGACTCAGAGCGGATTACAGTACACATACTAGCAGACAATTCCTGCTGTTTTTCACATACACAACATATAAACGAACAGAGGCGAACTCTGGCTACCAGGGGGAGCTGACGCACTCCTCATCTCTCAGCGTCCCTTGTTGTTCCTTCCGCATTCCTGGAGTTCTTTAATGGCCTCATAATTCAGTCAAAATTTGCCTCCCCACTTAATGTGGTACCTTTATCTCCTACTTGACTGATGCAACTGTCTTTAAGGCTGCAAAGGTCGACAGCAGGCTACACTTAAAGGTCCCACCTCGACCCGGCAGGCCTCGAACTCATGACCTACTGGTCAGAGAGAGCTTATGCAGCTGACACTTAGCCAGCTGTGCCACATTCCCGGTGCTGCCCGTCTAGTAAGAAAGATTTGCCAGCCAGTATTCGTATTATTTAATATTTATTTATTTACATCATTTATATTCCGCCCTTCTCACCCCGCAGGGGACTCAGGGCGGATCACAATGCACATATACATACAACATATGTAGACAGACATAGAGGCAATTTAACATTCCAGAAATCAATTAAATTTAGCCTCCCCACCAAGTGGTACCTAAATTTCCTACTTGACAGATGCAACTGTCTTTCGGGTTGCAAAGGTGAACAACAAGCTACACAAATTGGTCGAGAGCTCACCCCGACCCGTGCAGGCCTCGAACTCATGACCTTCTGGTCAGTAGAGATCTTATGCAGCTGACACCCAGCTAGCTGCGCCACATTCCCGGTATTAGACTCATAATTCAAACGGGTTAAGAACAAAGCTCTCATGCAGACACAAAACTTTGAGTGATGGATAGTCGACATAAAACAAAAATGGCTGCTTTTTTCTTATTATTGCTTGAAAAATTATTATCCGTATATACTCGAATATAAGCTGACCCAAATATAAGCTGAGTCACCTAATTTTACTACAACAACTGGCAAAACAAATTGACTAAAGTATAAGTCGAGGGTGGGAAATGCAGCAACTACTAGTAAATTTCAAAATAAAAAGATACCAATACAATTACATTAATTGAGGCATCAGTAGGTTAAGTGTTTTTGATTCTTTACATAAAACTGTAATGTAAGATAATACTGGTCAACTCTTAAACCATTATTCTAACCTTCTTCAATGTACATGTGCTTATGTATCCTTCCAATAATAATAAATACAGTAAAATAATAAATGTAATAATAATAAAAGAGTAAAATGGAAATGTAATGTAAAATAATAAATGTAATAATAACAATAGAGTAAAGTGATAAATATAAAAATAATAAGAGTAAAATAATAAATGTAACAACGACAACAGAGTAAAATAATAATTAACCTTGACTCGAGTATAAGCCAAGGGGGACTTTTTCAGCCTTAAAAAAGAGCTGAAAAACTAGGCTTATACTTGAGTATATACAGTAAGTCACATTTTGAAATCTGAAGGCAGCAGCTTTGTTGAAGCTAAGCAGGATGGAAGATGTTTGGGTATTGCTATGAACGTTGATTGGGTTTCAACATGGAAAATACAGTGGGATGTAATCTGTATCCATGAATGTTCACAGCCTGCACTTCAGATGGAATTTAATATCCTTAATATATCCTTGATATAATAATGATGATAATAATACCATCTGCCAGCTGCAAAAGGCCACCTTACTGGGATCTGCACACATTATTCGACGACGAAAAATCACACAGTCCTAGACACTTGGGAAATGTCCAACGTGTATTTCAATACAACAGCCAGCAGAGTGATCATCTTGTTGTGTTTCAAATAATAATATCCTTAATATAAAAATTGAGGATATTGTTTTTTATCCTTTAACTGACACAAAACCAAGTGTCACAGCAAACAAGAAACTTCATCATCTATTATTATTATTATTATTATTTTACTGACACAAAAACTCAGTATGTCACAGCAAACGAGATCTATATGCTGGATTTCGTAACACAAAATCACAAGTCAAACACTTCCCAAGGACTGTGTGATGTATTTTTGATTGATGCACACAGATCCAAGTAAGGTGGCGGCTGAGATTTTTTGGCACGACACCCAGTGTGCCGATGACCACTGGGACCACCTGTACGGATTTATGCCTTTGCAGTTCGATTTTGAGGTCCTGATAACAGGTGAGTTTTTCCTGTTTTTCCTCAATGCGACTGTCACCTGGTATGGCAACATCAATAATTCAAACTTTTTTTCTTTTCCACAATTGTGATGTCTGCTATATTGTGTTCCAAAACTTTGTCAGTCTGGATTCGAAAGTCCCACAGTATTTTTGCACCCAGCCACCATTTTCCTGAAGGGACTTGGGGCAGCTCACAAAGCACTCCGAAGTGCCAAACATAAAACAAACAATACATAAACATAAAAACGATAACAGCATAAAATTTACAATCGCAAACACACATAAAATATCACATAAATATTAAAATTCATAAAACAGTTGTGACTGCAAATAAAACTGGTTGTTTTCAATGAACGTGCCAAAGTAACAGAATGAAACAAACACTAAGTCCTCAGACTAACCCTTAAAATCGATTCAAGATCAAAGGCTTGTTTAAAAAGCCATGTTTTTAGGCTAGATGGGAAGACTTGGGGAGAGGAGACTAACCGGGAATGTGGCGCAGCTGGCTGGGTGTCAGTTGCATAAGATCTCTACTGACCAGAAGGTCATGAGTTCGAGGCCTGCCCGGGTCGGGGTGAGCGCTCAACCAATTATGTAGCTCGTTGTCTATATATGTCGTATGTCTATGGTATTGAATGTTTGCCTGTATATGTGTATTATGATCCGCCCTGAGTCCCCTGTGGGGTGAGAAGGGTGGAATATAAATGATGTAAATAAATATAAATAATAAATAAACAAACCTAATCTCTCTAGGAGGGCATTCCAGAGCCAGGGGGCCACCACCAAAAAGGCCCGCTCTCTCATCCCCACCAACACTTGAGACAGTGGTGGGACTGAGAGAAAGGCCAGATCATAGAAGGAGATGCGTTCTCGAAGATAGCTTGGACCCGAAGCATATAAGACTTTATAGGTCATAACCTGCACTTTGAATTCAGCACAGAGACTTGTTGGAGCTGCTTTAATAGGGGCATGGCATGCTCCATATAGCCAGCCCATTATAGTAATCTGGCTGCTGATCTTTGCTCTAACTGCAGCTTCTGAGACGTCTTCAAAGGCAGGCCCACATACAGTGCATTGCAGTAGTCCAGTCTGAATGTAACTAAGGCGTGAGCCACCATGACTTATTAAATATGATTTTTCTGTGGGCAAGCAGATGGCAACTACTGGATGGTATATGTTCTGTATCAGAAACTAGAGCTGGCGTGGTCTATCCGATGGAATTTTCTGAATCAGCACCCCAAATAACCCCAAATAACAAAACAAAATCTAAGGTTGACCAAAACCTGATTCGTAACCCTTTTTGTACTAATGTTAGGAATTGGTTCCAGGTAATAAAAAAGGTTATTTAAAATGTGGAGTCAAATATCCCAGTCTGGGATGGACACTAACGCTCTGTTCTGGGGGAAGCCCATCTCAATGAGACTTTCCAAGGCAGTGGCCTCCATGGTCTCCGCAGCCGCAAACACCGCTGGCCTCTCTGCAAGAGAAATAGCAAAAAGTTATATTATGTAACAAAAATAGATTTTTTTTCTGTTCCTGGTTTGAAAGTGTCATTTCCTGTTTAATTGTGTTGTCCTTACTTTCAAAGTAGCGGTTCTACTCCAGAAATTGAGTTTTTGTAGCTGCCATAAATTAGGTTGAATTAGCGGAGACTCTTATAAGATATTCATTGAAATGTGTTGTCAAAGGTTTTCATGGCCGGAATCACTGGGTTGCTGTGAGTTTTCCAGGCTGCCTGGCCATGTTCCAGAAGCATTCCCTCCTGGCACTTCACCCTCATCTATGGCAAGCATCCACTTGCCTGGTGGTTTCCAACAGACCTCACAACCTCTGAGGATGCCTGCCACAGATGTGGGCGAAATGTCAGGAGAGAATGCTTCTGGAACATGGCCAGACAGCCTGGAAGACTCACAGCAAACAACTACTCATTGAAAAACTATAGCAAAACGTGCTATAGCAGGATGTCCCAGGAAAATAAAGTTTTTGCAATGGTCTGTTCCATCTGCCCATCACTGAGAACACAGTTTCTAAGTGAAGAGAGGGAGAGCAGGCACGGGCAAATTTGGGCCCTCCAGGTGTTTTGGACTTCAACCCCCACAATTCCTAACAGCCTCAGGCCTCTTCCTTTCCCCCTCAGCCACTTAAGCTTTCTTTCCTTCCTTCCTTCTTACTTACCTTCCTTCTCTCCTTCCCTTCCTTCCTTCTTTCTCCCCTTCCTTTTCTTTCCTTCCTTCCTTCCTTTCCTACTTTCCTTCCATCCTTCTTCTCTTCTTTCTTTCTTTATTTCCTTTCTTCCTTTTTTTGTTCTTCCCTTCTTCATTTTCCCTTCTTTCTTTCCTTCCTTCCTCCTCCTTCCTCTCCTTCCATCCTTCTTTCGGGAAGACACGCCGAACGGGTGTCGACAATGCAGAAAGAACCGTGACTTGGAAACAATATCACCTAAGGAGACTTTCTGCTGTGCTTTCTGCAACCGGACTTGCCTATCTCAGATTGGCCTTTTAGTCATCAACGCGCTTGTAAAAAGCGTGGGATGAGTCCTTCCTAAGAATCTTCATTTGCGAAGTAATGCCGAGAGGAAAAATAATATATTGCGTATACATATAATACTGATAATGTTGTAATGCAATGCAATATATTACCACTAATAATAATGATGCTGATGATACTATAACTATATATTTTGTGCTACATGCAATGTTATGATGATGATGATGATGATGATGATGATGAAGGAAGGGGCCACCCAGTCCAGCCAAAGCCCTCCCACCCCGCCTCTCCTGCACAGCCCCCGCAGAAGAAGGCCCCGCAGGAGGCTCCCTCCCTCCCTCCCGCTCTCCTCCTCCTCCTCCTCCTCGCACCTGAGCTCCACGCCGAGGCTTCTTCCTCCAAAGCAGGCGCAGCCTCACCGGAAGCGGCAGATCTGTCTCGCGGGAGACTGTGGGGGGAAGCTATTTGAGTCACGTGGAACCATCCAGTCGGAAGAAACTACTGCAACCGCTGACGGACAAAATGGTTTCATAGGCGCTCCGAGATGGCAGGCTTTCAGCGACAGGGCGTGCCTGCCACCTAGCGGCTCGAAGTTGCATTTACTTGTCTACCTATTTGCACTAACTTGGGAAACTATACTGTATGCTGTGTACACACTGATTTGTATTTTGTGTGCGGCTCTTTTTCTCTTTCTCTTTCTTTTCTTTCTTCTTCCCTTCCTTCTTTTTTTCTTTCTCTCCTTCCTTCTTCCCTTCCTTCTTTCCCTTTTTCCTTCTTTTCTCTTCTCTCCTTCCTTCCTTCTTCCCTTCTTTTTTCCTATCTCTCTTTCTCTCCTTCCTTCTTCCCTTCTTTACTTCCTTCCTTCTGTTCTTTCCTTCTTTCCCTTTTTCCTTCCTTCTCTCCTCTCCTTCCTTTCTTCTTCCCTTCTTTCTTTCCTTTCTCTCTTTCCTTACTTTTTTCTTTTCCTTCCTTCTGTTCTTTCCTTCTTCCCTTCCGTCTTTCCCTTTTTCCTTCCTTCTCTTTTCTCCTCTTCTTCGTCTCTTCTTTTTTACCATTATCTCTTTCTCTCCTTCCTTCTTCCCTTCTTTCTTTCCTTTCTCTCTTTCTCTCCTTCCTTCTTCCCTTCTTCCCTTCCTTCCTTCTGTTTCTTTCCTTCTGCCCTTTCTTCTTTCCCTTTTTCTTCCTTCTCTTCTCTCCTTCCTTTCTTCTTCCCTTCTTTCTTTCCTTTCTCTCTTTCCTTACTTCTTCCTTCCTTTTCTTTTCCTTCCTTCCTTCTGTTTCTTTCCTTGTTCCCTTCCTTCTTTCCCCTTTTCCTTCCTTCTCTTCTCTCCTTGCTTTCTTCTTTCCTTCTTATTTACCATTATCTCTTTCTCTCCTTCCTTCTTCCCTTCTTTTTCCCTTTCTCTCTTTCTCTCCTTCCTTCTTCCCTTCTTTTTCTTTTCTCTCTTTCTCTCCTTCCTTCTTCCCTTCCTTCCTTCCTTCCTCCCTTCTGTTTCTTTCATTCTTCCCTTTCTTCTTTCCCTTTTCCTTCCTTCTCTTCTCTCCTTGCTTTCTTCTTCCCTTCTTTCTTTCCTTTCTCTCTTTCTACTTCTTTCTTTTCTTTTCCTTCCTTCCTTCCTTCTGTTTCTTTCCTTGTTCCCTTCCTTGTTTCCCTTTTTCCTTCCTTCTCTCCTTGCTTTCTTCTTTCCTTCTCATTTACCATTATCTCTTTCTCTCCTTCCTTCTTCCTTTTTTCCTTTATCTCTTTCTCTCCTTTCTTCTTCCCTTCTTTTTTCCTTTCTCTCTTTCTCTCCTTCCTTCTTCCCTTCTTTTTTCCTTTCTCTCTTTCTCTCCTTCCTTCTTCCCTTCCTTCTGTTTCTTTCCTTCTCCCCTTCTTTCTGTTTCCCTTCCTTCTCTTCTCTCCTTCCTTCCTTCCTTCCTTCTTCCCTTCTTTCTTCCCTTTCTCTCTTATTTTATTTATTTATTTTATTTATTTATTATTAAAATTTGTGAGTCGCCACTCCCGGGTGGCTCGGGGCGACTTACAGCATGAATTCAGAGTTAAAAACAGAGTATAAACACCATAAAACACAATAAAATACAATAAAATACACAACAAGCCGATGGCACCGGTGTATATGACTTGATCGACATGCACATCGCAAGAAGGCGAAGTAGCCTACAAGTCACAGCCTTAACTATAAATCCCAGAAACTGTAATACCCAAATGTCAAGGTCTATTTACCCCAAACTCCATCTGTGTTCACATTCCGACCTATTGAGTATTCATGCCAAGTTTGGTCCTAATCCAACATTGTTTGAGTCCAGAGTGCTCTCTGGATATAGGTGAACTACAACTCCCAAACTCAAGGTCAATGCCCACCAAACTCTTATAGTATTTTCTCTTGGTTATGGGAGTTCTGTATGGGAAGTTTGTGTCTTTCTGCCATTCCTGCCAGGATATCTATATTGTGTCCATTGAAACAGGCCCAGGTTTCACACCGAGTGTATAAATACATTTAAAAACATATTAACTATATGTATTACTGTGTTAGGGTGTCATTTTGTGTCATTTTGCTTGGTGGCGTGCCCCAGGATTTTGTAAAAGTAAAAAATCTGCCGCAGCCCAAAAATGGTTGAAAAACTCTGGTCTAGGGCTTCTAGGACGGTTGAGGGGGAAGTTTATATGGTGGTGGCATTGAGGTGCATGGGAATAAATCTCTTTCAATCCAGAGTTTGACCTCGTGTGAACTTTTACCCTAGAATTTTTGAAAAAATCTCTCCTATTGTGTAAAGCGGAGAATTAGATGCATAATTATGTCCCTTTTTGTGCAGCTGGCCGGAGCCTGGGCATGGAGCCAGCGGAGGGAAAAGCATGAAGCTGCCTCTTTAAAGGGATCCAAGGGGCAGTGCGCAGTGCCGGCTTCGAGTGCAAAAAAAAACTTCAAACAAGTGCCCAACCAAACAAATAAACAACACAACAAAACCAACAGAATCAAAGCAGCCGGAAAGGTCCAGTGACAGGAGAAAGCATCAAAGCGATGGACTTGGAGTGGTCCATCTTACGATGCAATGAAGGACTTGATGGATATTAATGAGTGAACTGGAAGAAGCTGATCCAAACAAAGGCAAAGTGAGGCTGGAAGGAACAGAGAAGGTACAGATGGGAGCCCACCTAAGAAGGAAGCCACGTTCAAGTGTGGATTGGTGCTCTCTGTTGACCGTTGACTCCACCAGCGGGCTTGTTGTCCAGCTTTGCATCTTGTTTGCTTTCTTCCTGGCGGAGGTCGTGGCCAGTCAAGTGACAGGGTCTCTGCTGCTCCTCTCCTCCGCTTTCCACACCTTGGGAGGCACCATGGGCCTCGCGGTGACTTTGGCCGACATCTGGCTGACCTCTGGATGGTGCCTTGCCTGGAAGGACACCTTCGGAGAGGCCCGAGTCCAGATCCTGGGCACGTTGGTCAGCGCCATGTTCCAAAGTTCCTTGTACTTGGCTCTTATCCCCGAAGCGATCACCGGGGTCATAGCACCACGGGCCACAGAGCACACCTTGGCACTGATGGGGATTGGAGCCATGGGGATCCTTGTCCATCTGGTCAGAGCATGGCTGAATGAGGGGCATTTCCAAGAAGTGGGTCCAAAGCCCTGTTGTCGCAGAAGAAGAATCCCCCAAGCAGGTGGTTGCACCCAGGAGATGGAAGGTATGTTATATGCTTTAATTATAGACTCATAGAATCATAGCACCGGGAATATGGCGCAGCTGGCTAAGTGTCAGCTGCATAAGATCTCTCTAACCAGTAAGTCATGAGTTCAAGGCCTGCCCGGGTCGAGGTGGGTGCTCGACCTTTAAGTGTAGCCTGCTGTCAACCTTTGCAGCCCGAAAGACAGTTGCATCTGTCAAGTAGGAGATAAAGGTACCACATTAGGTGGGTAGGCAAATTTTGACAGAATTATGAGGCCATTAAAAGAACTCCAGGAATGCGGAAGGAACAAGGGACGCTGGGAACGCTGAGAAATGAGGAGTGCGCGAGCTCCCCCTGGTGTGTTATGTGGAAACGGCAGGGATTGTCTGCTAAGTATGTGTACCTGTAATCCGCTCTGAGTCCCCTTCGGGGTGAGAAGAGCGGAATATAAATAAATAAATAGAGTTGGAAGAGACCTCATGGGCCATCCAGTCCAACCTCCCTGTCAAGAAGCAGGAATATTGCATTCAAAACATCCATCCTCTGTTTAAAAGCCTCCAAAAAAGGAGTCTCCATGATATGCATTTTATTGTATGTATTTTATTGTATGCAGAACACATTGTGCAACATGCACGGCTTGATTAATCCAAGGCTGGAGTTAAACTTGCTGGAAGAAACATTAACAAAGATATGCAGATATACCCTTTTGATGCCTGATGTGTTCTTGCACCAACCCTATTTACAATGTTCTTCAGCATCATGCTCCAAAGAGCTACGGCAGATCTCGAAGAAGAAGAAGAAGAAGAAGAAGAAGACGGCTTATATATATGCTATCGTACTGATGGCAGCTTGTTCAACTTAAGCCGTCTGAGGGCTTGCACTGTGAGCTATCTAGTCATGAGCTGCTTTTTGCTGACGATGCTGCCCTTGTCGCCCATTCAGAAGCAGCCCTGCAGTCCCTAACATCCTGCTTTGCAACAGCTGCAGAGCTGTTTGGGCTGGAAGTCAGCCTGAAGAAAACGGAAGTCCTCTACCAGCCCACACCACAGGAAGAACACCATCATCCCCACGTCAGCATAGGCAAATCTGTGCTTAAATCCGTACAGCAGTTCACCTACCTGGGAAGCATCATCTCTTCAGACGCCAAGATTGATAAAGAGATAGATCACAGATTAGCAAAGTGCATTCAGAAGGCTTCACAAAAGAGTCTGGAGCAACAAGTACCTGAGGCAAAGCACCAAAATCAGTGTGTACAGAGCTATCATGCTGTCTATTCTCCTATATGGGTCTGAAACATGGGTCACCTATCGCCAACACGACTCCTCGAACGCTTTCATCAGCGCTGTCTTCACACAATCCTAAATATACACTGGACTGACTATGTGACAAATGTTGCTGTCCTTGAGCAAGCAGGGATCACCAGTGTCGAGGCCATGCTATTGAGAACACAGCTGCGCTGGGCAGGGCACATCTCTAGGATGGAGGACCACCGCCTCCCAAAGATACTACTCTACGGTGAACTCGCCACGGGTCAATGCAAGAGAAGCGTCCCCAAAAAGAGATATAAGGACTCCCTGAAACAACATCTCAGGCTCGGCCAGATTGATCACCAACAATGGTCCACCCTGGCCTCACATCGGGACGCATGGAGACGCACTATCCACAATGCTGCGGCCTCTTTCGAGAGGACACGGCGAATGGGTCTCGAAGAGAAACGACAACGCAGAAAGAACCGCAACTTGGAAACAACATCACCCAGGGAGACTTTCTGCTGTGCTTTCTGCAACCGGATTTCCCTATCTTGGATTGGCCTTTTTAGTCATCAACGCGCTTATAGAAAGCGTGGGACGAGTCCTTCCTGACGAAGAAAAGCCAAGAAGATTATTATCATTTCAATGGAGTAACAAATATTGTATACCCACAAGCATTATGAAATTACATGTATTAGAAGCCAGCTCTTTCTCTTTGCCATTTAACCAAAGTGGGCCACAGCAATGTGTGGACAGGTACCGTGTGTGTGTGAGACAGGAGGGGGGAGGGAGAGAGGGAGGGAGAGGGAAGGGGAGGGGAGGGAGGGGGAGAGAGAGGGGGAGAGGGGGAGGGAGAGAGACCTGTGTTGGAATGCAGAAGGAACAACAAAGGTCACTGGGAACGCTGAGAGATGAGGAGTGCACCAGCTCCCCCTGGTGGCCAGAGTTTGCCTCTGTTCATCTATATGTGTGTTATGTGGAAACGGCAGGGATTTGTCTGCTAAGTATGTGTACCTGTAATCTGCTCTGAGTCCCCTTTGGGGTGAGAAGAGCGAAATATAAATAAAGTAAAGAAACCAACATGGGTCCTTTCCTATTTTAATGACAATGTGTAAAAATATCTCAGCACTACTGTATTACTATTTGAGTAGCTTTTTTTCTTTCTCTCACAGACCTGTTGCAGAATGGATCCTCGGGAAGCGGAAGGTCCTGGACGGAAGAGCTCAGTCCTGCGGAGTTTGCAAAGAAAGCTGGACGGCTTATTCTCGATGGGATGGGAGCCTGCTTAGGTCCTATGGCTGTCTTCCTGTACTCCTTCATTTACCACTTGCTACTACAAAGGACTCCATGTGTCGATCATACAGCTTGCCTCAATGACTATCCTACGTGTTCAATATGGAACGGGTCTGCGTCTTTGGAGTATACGCAATTGCCTTGTTGGCTACTTTACCTGGACCCTGGACTTGCCATCGCAGTTGCCATCACCCTCTTGCTCTTTGCATGGCCGGCTTTGCACAGTTCCTCCTTGGTGCTTCTGCAAGCTGTGCCGGACCAGTTGGACCTCCGTTTATTGGAGCAGCACTTGTGTGACACAGAAGGTGTGGCAGCCCTGAAAGAACTCCACGTCTGGCAGCTGGACGGTCCCACCAGCTTGGTAGCTACTGCCCATGTCTGCTGCCTTAACATGACCCAGTACCAAGCTGTGATCTACAACATGCAGCAGGTCTTCGGCGAACACGGGATCCATACCACCACAGTGCAGCCACATCTTGTTCCTTGCTCTGACGGGGCGCATAGCGGAAAATGTGATGCAACCCAATATAAGAAGTGTCTGGGCTCGAATCCTGTAGAAGTCATCGAATATGAAACAACAGTGTGAGTACTGCATGGCGAAAATGAGCAAGGAGAAAGGAGAAGAAACAAAAAGAGAAGCGACTGCAGTGAAATGCATCAAGATGTTTATTCGTATTTCCGCCCCTTCTCCTTCCCTCGTATCTGAGGAAAGATCTGATTTTTCAGATCACAGCTTGGCAGCCTGTATGAACCCTGCCTGGGCCAACTGCCAATAGAAACTCCATTTGTGTGTTAGAACGCTGCCCTATTTTCATAGCTCATTAAGATTTGGTAGGAAATCAAAATACTTGATCACATAACCGCAGTTTGGGTTTTTTGTTTTCATCCCACGAATTAATCACCTTATACGTATTCTATTATGACTTGATCACCTCTTGGTCCTGTAAACAGTGTTTATTTTAATGTATTGTCGAAGTCTTTCACTTCCAGAATCACTGGGTTGCTGTGAGTTGTGACTTTTGTCTGTCTGAGATGTGTGAATGCAGGCAAAACGTCATAGATGCAGGAGAAAAGTCAATTCAATTCAATTTTTATTACTTGCTTAGCCGCCCTCTACCAACGGTGCTCTGGGCGACTTACAGAATAAATCAATAAAACACTTAAATTATCATTAAAGCCACTAATCAAACGCTCTGTAAAACAACTCAGTTCGCGCATGGCTCGGATGTTGGGTGGCAGAGTGTTCCACAGTTTTGGGGCGGCGGCTGAGAAAGCTCTCCGCCTAGTGACCTCCAGGCAGATATCTCTAGGGCCCGGTATATGGAGATTCTCTTGGGAAGATCGAGGTGACCACTGGGGTTGATAGGGGGAGAGGCAGTCCCTAAGGTACGCCGGCCCCTGGCCATACAAGGCCTTAAAGGTCAAAACCAAGACCTTGTAGGAGACCCGGAATTTGATTGGTAGCCAATGCAGTTTACACAGGATAGGCGTTATATAACATCCGGCAGGAGTTCCTGTAAGGCAGTGTTTCTCAACCTGGGGGTCGGGACCCCGGGGTGGGGGGCACAAGGGGATGTCAGAGGGGTCACCAAAGACAATCAGAAAACACAGTATTTTCTATTGGTCATGGGAGTTACATTGTTGGCCCAATTCTATCGTTGGTGGGGTTCAGAATGCTCTTTGATTGTAGATAAATCCCAACAACTACAACTGTCAAGGTCTATTTTCCCCAAATTCCACCAGTGTTCACATTTGGGCATACCAAGTTTGGTCCTGATGCATCATTGTTTGAGTCCACAGTGCTCTCTGGATGTAGGTGAACTACAACTCTAGAACATGAGGTCAATGCACACCCTTCCAGTATTTTCTGTTGGTCATGGGAGTTCTGTGTGCCAAGTTTGGCTCAATTCCATCATTGATAGGGTTCGGAATGCTCTTTGATTGTAAGTGAACTATAAATCCCAGCAACTACAACTCTAAAATGTCAATGTCTACTCCCCTACTAACCATCACTAGTATGACCCGGAAACCATCACTTTCCGGGTCACTGACGAAGGAATACCAGCGTAAAGAGCGTTACAGTAGTCCAGTCTCGAGGTGACTATGGCATGGACCACTGTGGCCAAAGCCTCTGCAGAAAGAGAGGGCGCCAGCTGCCTGGCTTGGCAAAGATGGAAAAACGCTAAACAGCTATTTAAGTAGGCAAATAAATCAATACAACAGTAGTAATAAAATCAATCAATTCATTAAGTTGCAAGAAATAATCAATTATTCTCCACAATGGGAAATATGCATAAATGGGAGTGGATAAACCACTATAATGGGTACACAATCATCAATAGGCACAATGGCTGTACAGAAATAGAAGTGGGTAGACCACTGTAGCAATCCGCTATACAATATACAGAATACAAAATCAAGGCATCAATAAGCACAATGGCGGTTGAACATAAACAATAATAGAGGAGTCAGTGTGGAGCAGGAAGGTTGAAAGGCCTTCCTAATCAGCTCGAAAATAATTCAATACTTCACGATTAGTGAGTATGAAATAGCAGGATGGGAGTATCCCCAATGTTCCGAGTCAAGCGGAAAAATAAAGCTGGTGACGCTCAGAAGGTCGTAGAAGTGTAGACTCTCATGGGCATGCGCAATGGCTCGCCGCTGAGGATTGTGGGCGTCGTAGTCCAGCTAGGCTCGCTCTGTAACCCGAGCGCGTGTGCGCATGCGCGGGGACGCACAATGGCGGCCCGCAAGGGTTGCTGGAAGAGGTAGTTCGGGAAGAAAAAACAGGGCGGCCTGGTAATGAGTGGTGTTAAGGATGGTAATGAAGGGACCACTGCTGGCAAGATGGGCGTAGGCAGTGGAGGGGGTCGCCTGACGGCGGGAGCTCTCTCCTGAGCCGGCTGAGGGCCGTTTCGTCGCTAGGACTTCCTCAGAGGCGTAAATGATAGCGTCCTCAATTCACGTGTATCTAAACAATCACAAAAATTATGAATATTAAATCTTAAATGAACGGTGGGGTCTGGGCATGTAAGGAATAACTATGTAAAGGATAATTACCGTATAGAGTTGTTCAGACTTCACGGAGGACGGACCACTCCAAAATCCGGAAATGGCAACGTTTGGAGGTTGTCAAGGGCTTTTTATAGGATTTTAAGGCAAGCTTTTTAAAGGGGCACTCTCCTAGTGTAAAGAGTAGGGTCAGCAGGGAAGTAGAATAGGGTGGCTATGTGACAAATGGTAACGCGTTTATTTGTTCAAAAGGGCATTTATGGTCAGGGGGTCATTAAGGCCCCCATAACGTTTCTCTGTTGCTAATTGGACAATCCAGAAAGTCTCCCTCTTTTTGAGCAGAGATGTCATGTCCACGTGTGGAGAGCCTTTTACTCTCTCAACAACTTGAATTTTAATATTGTCAAAAGTGTGTTGTTTTTCAGTACAATGAGCGTATAGCGTGGAATCAGTCGCTTTTAATTTGATTCTGGATTTGTGTTCAAGGGAACGCTCGCGTAGGCTCCTAGTGGTAAAGCCTGTGTACTGCAAGTGACAGCTGCACTCGAGCAGGTACACTAGGCCGGTAGATTGGCAGTTGGAGTAAGTTTTTAGTTTGAATTGTCTCTTGTTCGTGGTACTGATGACCATTTTATGTTGTTTAATGTGCCTGCAAATCGTACAGGATCCGCAGGGGTATGTGCCAACTACTAGGGAGCTCTTAAGTTGAGGTTGAGGTAAGCTGGTGTGTGTTAGAACGTCCCCTATATTCCTGGTCCTTTTATGGGCCACCATCGGGAAGTCTTGAAGGCCAGGAATGTTGGAGACCAAGGGCCAGTAACGTTTGACAATTTTAGTGATTTGAGTGCCGTGGGGACTCAGCGTAAGAGGCCACACTATTCGATCTTCCCTTTCTTTGGTAACCTTGGGTTCTAATAGAGATTGTCTACTGAGTCGATCAGCTCTTTCCCTAGCTCTGCTTAGGATGTGTCCTGGATAGCCTCTACTCCTGAGGTTCTTCTCTAGGAGATCGGCTTCTAATGTGTAATGAGTCAAATGAGTGCAGTTCCGTTTCAGGCGAAGGAATTGACCATAAGGCAAGTTATTCTTTAAGTTGAAGGATAAAATCCAGGAAGACTGCCAGAAACTCTTTGACGATTTGAAAAAAGCCCAACTCACCAAGCTGAAACGCGATGAGAGGGACTATAAGGAAGGGAAAATATTTAAATGGCAGACTAAAACTAACCTTAACAGTAATAGACGGATTCGATTCTCACGCGAATCAGTCCAATCAGGTGGCTCTGGTGAATTAAGTGGTGGTGAATCAGAACAAGCCAAGGCAGGTCCTCGGGACAATATTCCCTAAGGAGCCGCACCAAGAATAATGAGAATAAGGAAGCCCCAAACCCCAGCGTTTTTTCGCAAGGCCAAGGGGAAAAAGGACCGACCTAATATTTAACCTCTCTAGTTACTCTCCGAACAGGAGCAAGCCCTTGTGAACCACGGTCTTTCTTTTGTCATAACTCCTAACTGTACTGATTTAGACATCCGCAAGGATTTGGCATCACTTTTTCGTTCCGTCAGGCTGAAGAGTTTCTTCACCAATAAAGATGCTACCACTACCTACATGGGACAATCTCAGAAGTTTAAAACTCCGAGTAAATTTACTCCACACATAATTCCTGACAACATTAAGACCTTCGAAGACACTATTCTTAGGGAAGTCTCGAAGATAGACCACCGCACTGATAAAAATATAGTAACCTTACAAAGACAGAAATCGATACCCTTAACAGATTAGGATCTGACCCTCCTTAGTATGGAAAAAAGCAGATAAAGGAGGGGGGATTGTACTTATGGACAGAGTGGATTACGTCAATGAATGCAAGCGACAACTGTCAGACCAGAAGTTCTATAGAACTTTAGAAAAAGACCCAACTAGAAAATACATGACCACCATTGCTTCCATAGTACACCATGGTCATAGCATGGGTTACATCACGGACACTATCGCGGACTTCCTTGTCAATAGATCTCCTCGTGTCCCAGTTTTTCATACTTTACCCAAAATTCACAAACCACAGCGCCCCCCAGTGGGGAGACCTATTGTGTCGGCCGTGTCTTCCCTACTCGAACCGTTATCCAAATATTTGGAAGATATTTTACATCCATTTTCCACGGACACCCCTACTTTCATCCTCGACTCAAAAGATTTTATTTCTAAAATTGAAGGTTTCAAACTTGACCCTACGGACTACCTGGCAACAGCGGACGTAGTGTCTCTGTACACTCACGTCCCTCTTGAGCTAGCCAGGAGTATCGTCATGGGACTACTTGATACTAGACATCAAAAAGATCCACCAACGAGGTTCCTTATGGAACTCTTGGACGTGGTCTTCGACTATAATTATTTTACTTTCGATGGCCAATATTATCTACAAGTAGACGGAGTTGCAATGGGGAGCAGTGTTGCTCCGACCATTGCAAATATCTTTATGATTCATTTGGAGAAGCGGATGCTATTTTCTACCACTGCCCCCCCTTTGATTTCTAAGATTTCTGTTCCGCTATATTGATGATCTTTACTTTGTACTTAAAGGAGACTTAGACATGGCCACACTTAACTCCTGGCTCAATCAATGGCATGATGCAATTTCTTTTACATCGTCATCTGACCACCACAGCATTAACTACTTAGACGTAACAACATACATTCACAATGACACCATTCGAGTCAGGAACTATAGAAAACCTACACAAGAATAGCCTCTTGCACTACAAGAGTTACCACTCCTTCAACTTAAAGAATAACTTGCCTTATGGTCAATTCCATGAAACGGAACTGCACTCATTTGACTCATTACACATTAGAAGCCGATCTCCTAGAGAAGAACCTCAGGAGTAGAGGCTATCCAGGACACATCCTAAGCAGAGCCAGGGAAAGAGCTGATCGACTCAGTAGACAATCTCTATTAGAACCCAAGGTTACCAAAGAAAGGAAGATCGAATAGTGTGGCTCTCTACGCTGAGTCCCCACGGCACTCAAATCACTAAAATTGTCAAACGTTACTGGCCCTTGGTCTCAACATTCCTGGCCTTCAAGACTTCCCCCGATGGTGGCCCACAAAAGGACCAGGAATATAGGGACGTTCTAACACACACCAGCTTACCTCAACCTCAACTTAAGAGCTCCCTAGTAGTTGGCACATACCCCTACGGATCCTGTACGATTTTGCAGGCACATTAAACAACATAAAATGGTCATCAGTACCACGAACAAGAGACAATTCAAACTAAAAACTTACTCCAACTGCCAATCTACCGCCTAGTGTACCTGCTCGAGTGCAGCTGTCACTTGCAGTACACAGGCTTTACCACTAGGAGCCTACGCGAGCGTTCCCTGAACACAAATCCAGAATCAAATTAAAAGCGACTGATTCCACGCTATACGCTCATTGTACTGAAAAACAACACACTTTTGACAATATTAAAATTCAAGTTGTTGAGAGAGTAAAAGGCTCTCCACACGTGGACATGACATCTCTGCTCAAAAAAGAGGGAGACTTTCTGGATTGTCCAATTAGCAACAGAGAAACGTTATGGGGGCCTTAATGACCCCCTCGACCATAAATGCCCTTTTGAACAAATAAACGCTTACCATTTGTCACATAGCCACCCTATTCTACTTCCCTGCTGACCCTACTCTTTACACTAGAGAGTGCCCCTTAAAAAGCTTGCCTTAAAATCCTATAAAAGCTCCTTGACAACCTCCAAACGTTGCCATTTCCGGATTTTGAGTGGTCCGTCCTCCGTGAAGTCTGAACAACTCTATACGGTAATTATCCTTTACATAGTTATTCCTTACATGCCCAGACCCCACCGGCTCATTTAAGATTTAATATTCATAATTTTTGTGATTGTTTAGATACACGTGAATTGAGGACGCTATCGCTGCCCATTGCTATTTCATACTAAAGATGGAAAAACACCTGTTTGCTGATGGCGGAGACCTGGGCCTCTATCGATAGCAAGGGGTCCAAAATGACACCTAGGATTTTCACGGTGGCCGATGGAGCAAGAGGCTCACCTGCGAGGGTAGGCATCGGTCGCTCCACTCCCACAGGGCGGCCAGGCCCTCAGGATCTCTGTCTTTGCCGGGTTCACCCTCAGCCTGCTAGCATGCAGCCATCCAGTCACGACTTCAGGAGAGAATACTTATAGAACATGGCTGTGCAGCCCAGAAAACTCACAACAACCCAGTGTTTATTTTGCTGATCATTTTTGCCAGTTCAAGATTGAGGAATGGACAGCTCCGAGTTCTACCTTGATATGTATTTGTGCATGCTAGGATGATCCCACTCTATTCCAGGCAAAGATGCTCAATCGCAACTACTACGTGTCCGACTCTCGGGGTTGGTGCTCACCTCCATTTCTAAGCCGAAGAGCCGGTGTTGTCTGTAGACTCCTCCAAGGTCATGTGGCCATTGGCATGACTGCATGGAGTGCCATTACCTTCCCGCTGGAGCGGTACCTATTGATCTACTCACATTTGCATGCTTTCGAACAGCTAGGTTGTCGACCTTTGCAACCCGAAAGATAGTTGCATCTGTCAAGTAGGAAATTTAGGTACCACTTAGGTGGGGAGGCTAAATGTAACTGATTTACGAGGCCATAGAATCTCTCCAGGGAAGGCCCGCCCCCGGGGCTGCTGCCGGGCATGCGCGGCACCCAGGAACATGGCGGAGGCAGAGGCGCTCCTTTCTTGAGAAGGCTTCCCTCTGCTTCCTCTTCCTCCTTGAGTCAAGAAAGGAGGGTGCGAGGAGGCGGAGGGAAGCCCCTGGGGCCACTGCCGGGCATGCGCGGCACCCAGGAACATGGCGGAGGCAGAGGCACTCGCGCCCTCCTGGCGCGCATGCCCGGCAGTGGCCCCGGGGGAGGGGACTTCCTTTCCTTCCTCCTCACACCCTCCTTCCTTGACTCAAGGAAGGAGGGCACGAGGAGGAGGAGGAGGAAGAGGAAGCGGAGGGAAGCCTTCTCAAGAAAGGAGCACCTCTGCCTCCGCCATGTTCCTGGGTGCCGCGCATGCCCGGCAGCGGTCCTGGGGGCGGGCCTTCCCTCCGCCGCCTCCTCCTCCTCACGCCCTCCTTCCTTGAGTCAAGGAAGGAGGGCACGAGGAGGAGGAGGCGGAGGGAAGTCCCGTCCCCAGGGCCGCTGCCGGGCATGCACGGCACCCAGGAACATGGCGGAGGAGGCAGAGAGGTGGCTGGAATCCCAGCGCAGTTGCCATCCCACAGCAGCCTTCACGCCGAAAGGTCACGTGAGCGCGGGAAGAAGGGCTCGACGCCTGCAGGAAAAAAGGAGAAGCAGGGTTGGAATTAGGCCAGGATTCTCCCTGCTCCTTTTTTCTTTTTTAAGGGGCAAAGCGGGCAGTGGAAAGAAGGAATGTGGGGCGGGGGGTGCGGAAGAGGTTGGTTTGGGGGCGTAATTCCAAAGTGTGGGCTAGAGCGCCAAAAGGGGTTAATCCGGGCCTGCTTGTCCAATGATCAGCAGCCAGATTAATAACTGGGGATGCACCTTATCGCCCCTAATTTTCAATTTCATCCTAGAAATTTTACTAAAAAATATAATAACAGATAAAAACATCAAAGGCTTGAAGGTCGGGACAGAAATATATAAGGTTTTTGCCTTCGCAGATGACTTAGTTTGTATTTTAGAAGACCCCGTGGAAAATATGAATTTGTGGTTGCAGAAATTAGAAGAGTTTGGTGAAATATTGGGATTTAATCTAAATAGGAAAAAATCAATAATACTTATTAAAAATATAAAGGAAAAAGAAAAAAATTGAAAAGAATTCTGGGATGGAAGTGGTTAAAAAAATAAAATATCTAGGTATCTACTTAACATCAAATAATTGTCAGCTAATAAAAAATAACTATGAAAAGATCTGGAAAGAGATAAAAAGCGACTTAGTAAATGGAAAAATTTAAATCTGTCCTTACTGGGCAGGATCTCCACTATAAAGATGAAAACCTTCCTCAAAATAAATTTCTTATTCCAGATGCTCCTGATACTAAAAAATGAGATGATCCTTTAAAAACAATGGCACGCCGAACTAGCCAAATTTATATGGCAAGGACGCAAGGCCAGGATAAAAAATATATATCTACAAGAAAGAATGTGTAGTGGAGGCCTAGGAGTACCCAACTTGATCAAATACTTTGAGGCAAACAGTCTAGACAATAGGAAGGAGTGGATAGAATTGGAAAATAAAGAACTTCTAAATTTAGAGGGAGCTGGAAAAAATTTTGGATGGCATAGCTATCTAATTTATAATAAAATTAACCAAGATAAAATTTTAACAATCATATTATAAGAATAACTTTACTAAAAATTTGGAATAAAACGAAAAAATTATTCTACTCCAAAATTCCTATGTGGGTATCTTCTATCAAGGCCTTCCTTGATGGACAATGAGCCATGGCCAAAATACAAGGATCTCTTAAAAATGGACAGAGCAAATATATCTTTAAAAAATCAAGAATTACAATCCTTTAATTTAAACTGGTTTCAGTATAACCAGCTGGATAAAAGGAGCAAAATGGATGAAAAGATTAGCTGGGAGTGGGAAATAACCAGAGGAGAAAAACTCTGGCTACATTCAGAGAAGAAAACTGTGAGCGCATTATATAATTTTCTAATAGACTGAAAAAGAAAAAGAAAACCTTTTACAATGGAAAACCAATCTGGGATATACAATTCCCCGGGAGGAATGGGATAGAATATGGAAAATTAAACAAAAATATACATATGCCTATAAAACGATTTATTGATGGTATTTAACCCCCAGCCAACTGAAAAAAATCAGTAATAGTGGAAATAATCGATGCTGGAAATGTAACCAAGAGAAGGGGACTTATTATCACCAACTTTGGACTTGTAAAGTGGTTGGTAAATTCTGGAATATGATCCACAAAAATGTTTTAGAAATGCTGAACTTGACCGGGGGGGCGGAATTCTACAAAGTAAGAACAAGGACTCCGAAAGACTATTGACATACTTGATGGCAGCACAGCGAATTACGCTGGCTAGACACTAGAAGACACCAAAAGTCCCGGAAGAAGCGTTGGAAACTGCGATGGAGGCAGAGAGGTGGCTGGAATCCCAGCGCAGTTGCCATCCCACATACTTATCACATACTTATTACAGGACAACTCTCCAAAAGGATTTTACCAAACCTGGCAACCCTTTATCGAATTCATTAAAAGAAAAAAGAATATTGATTTGAAAGGCCTAAATCTATAAATCCTACCGGTGTAAAGATATTTGAAAACTCAAACTAGGATTTATTTCTCATGAGATGTGAAGTCAACGTTTCATGTCTTTATTCTTTGAGTAACTTTGTTTTTATCTCCCCCGTGTATACCCACACCCCTTTCCCACCCCCTTCTTCAAATGTCTGTTTTGTGTATTGTATAACTGTGAATAAAACTTTTTCAAAAAAATAAATAACTGGGGCAAGTTACAGGGAGTGATCAACCCCCCTG
Organism: Anolis apletophallus; assembly: GCA_030556195.1. Taxonomy (NCBI): domain Eukaryota; kingdom Metazoa; phylum Chordata; class Lepidosauria; order Squamata; family Anolidae; genus Anolis; species Anolis apletophallus. The sequence continues at coordinate 3,477,644 of JARBWK010000019.1, read as the reverse complement.
TTCAAAGAGCTTCACTGGCTGCCATTTATTTTCCGGTCCCAATTCAAGGTACAGGTGATCACAGGTGATCACGTATAAAGCCCTAAACTGTTCGGGACCCACCTATCTTTGTGACAGGATGTCCCTCCATGAACCAGCCCGAACCCTCCGCTCCTCGGGGGGAGGTCCTCCTCTCGCCCTTACCAGTCTCACAGACTCGTCTGGTGGGCACAAATGAGAGGGCCTTCTCCTCTGTTGCCCCCCAACTCTAGAACTCTCTACCTGGAGAGATTAGGAAAGCTGTGCCTTAAGAAAGTAGACTTAGTTTGATATTATTGCTCTCCTCAATGCTCTGTTTCGGAGTCCATTAATCCCCCCCCCCCCCCCCCATGTTTACATGTGTTCTCCTTTACAAAGAATGCTACCCTATTTATCTCACCCGAGTTTTTAACATTTCATATTCGTACATGTCATTTGTGATTTTAGATATTGTTTGTATATTGTTCTTTTACTTAGATATATGTAGTTTACTGGGTTAATTGTTGATGTATTGATTTTGTTTTATTGTAATTTGTTGTTTGGGCTCGGCCCCATGTGAACTGCCCCGAGTCCCCATTGGGGAGATGGTGGCGGGTTATAAATAAAAATTATTCTTTTTGGATACTCTGCTGAATTATTTAGGGTCGTTTTCCCTAACACCCCCAAGAGCCATACAGTCCAACCCCCTACCATGCAAGAAAGACACAATCAATGTCACAACACAGATGCAGCTTAAGTAGCAAAGCCAGAAATAAGAGTAATAAGAGTATTATTGTCCACAGTTTTTTAGGTCAAAAAGGTGATCAATAAACAGAAAATACTTCACAGCAGTGATAAAAACCCAGAAAATAAGC